>OY759270.1:4419426-4911926 GCA_963662155.1 Lamellibrachia columna | reverse complement strand
AGCTGCTCGTATTCCTGGACACGCAGGTCTCGCATGTAAATATTCAGCTCCAGAAAGTTGCGACTGAAACACATTCAGTCGAAGGTGTGAATGTCTGATTCAATACGACAAACAATAAACGAACGTGTGTATTTTACCAATGTCTTAACATGTCCACGATTAATGGATATCACAATAACAAAATCCCAATATTTTTTTTAACGTTGAACTAACACCTGCTGATGACCACCAAGGGTCAGACTATCATAAAAAACAAATTGTCAAACCTTTGTCAGCACGCAAAATTAAATGGAAGTGAATGTTTGACCATTGGTGCCAAGCCAATTTTATGTTACAAACAAGACGAAGTAATACATACACATTCCCTGATCTAGTTCTCTTCAGATCCTTTGATTGTATATGAATACTTGCGATAGTACCATCTATTGCGGGTGCACTTAGCGTGGAAAGTAGAAAGAGAAGAGGAAGACCGAGACAGAGACTGGAGGTCTGCGTGAAGAGAGATTTGGCAGGACGGGGAGAAGAATCTAGAACTAGAGCGAGGGATATGGAAAGTGAAGACGGGTGGTGCAAACGGTAGTTAAATAATTACAGCAGGGTCATTTTAAATGCGTAAGCATGTGTGTCGTACCTTTAAAGGAGGCTGTTTGTTTGTTGACTGCTTTAGAAGGATGTGTAGTCATGGATGTTGCTGTTCGTAACTATATGCAGATGCATAAAGGTTTATATGACACTAACATACCTGAAAAAAGTGCCGTCCAATCGAGTCTTTTGGAGGAAAGATTCCAGCATGTTCTTGAACGCGGTTAGTGGCCGTAGTGAGAGAGTCGTGAAGTTGTGCGACGGTATGAGTTCTCTGCTTGCAAGGAGGCATTCATCATATATAGTTGTATCACGTTGTATTATCCTCCTGTATATCGAACTGTTAATGTAAGGCACGAAATACCTTTCCATGGCAGCTTTCTCGTAATCGGAAGATCTATTGTAGTGGTCGTACTGTTTAGTGCACCATGAACCCAGAATACCATTAGATGCCATGAGATAGACTTCGCACGTGCTTCTTCCAAATACGTCCAAATCAGTCATCATTTTACGGATATTTTCTTGTGATCTCGTGACCGAATCTTGATAGTTGTCAACCAGTTTCGTTATTTTGTCCGAAGTAAAAAAGGCAGCCAGGGATAATTTATTGACGTGTCTGTTATTCTTCAAACTCTCCAAATATGCAATAATTGTATCAGTCGCGTGTGAGCGGTTGTACTCATGCCAGTTATCCCGCATTGTTTCAAGGTTTTCTTCATAATATTCAAATCTTTTTCTATAAATAGCTGCGCCGCTAGTAACAAAGTTTAAAAATTGTATCATGGCAGTCTCTGTTTCTATAATATTCTGAAGCGGTTTTCGTATGACTAGCGACTCGTACAATCTCATGTCTCTGTCGTATTCGACTGAAGCTTCCAAGAACCCGTTGCAATAATTTAAAATTATTTCTACTACGTGACCATCGGCGATGTAATTACGAAATAATCCATCAATGTTTTCAATATATTTATTAATGTGTCTTCTGATTCGAGTGTACGTCTGATTTATTTCGGCGGTTTTTGGGAACAATTTTTCAGTTATATAGAGCGAGTCGTAACTGCCATTCGGTGTAACCATGTTGTTTACCAAAGGGACGGCATTGCAGTAAGCGTCGTGCACTCGATCCAGGTTGTACAAAGCTCTTTTCGAAGCGATGAGCTTTTCTTCTAGACGCAGCTGTACGGCTGCTCGCCAAGGTTTGTCGTCACTCATGTTGGCTGAATTGTTTAATATTTGAGAGAGCTCGAACGAGTCAGACATGCAATCATAAAAATTCATGCTCTCCCAACCGGTAATAAAATCTCTCTGTAAGACTTCCTGCATCGTGTGCACTCCCTTGTACATTATAAAACTGTAAACGTTTTGTACTTCCACAAATACGTTTCGGTGGCGACTGAGAAAATTTAACTTATTCTCATGGATATATATTTCTTCGTACGGTATCGCATCTGGTAACGCACGGAGAACTCGTTCCGCCTCCTCTATGTTAGCTTGCAGACTATCTGGCAATATACGCTCCTTCGTTTCGAGCGATTCGTTCAAGTTTTCCCCCGTTTTCTTGAGGAATGTTTCAGACAAATCGAATCCGTTTTCGTGGTTCTGGCTGGCGGACGCATAACTCATGGACGTTTTGTAATGCACGATATCACACTCTTTCGGGCACACGCACGTGGCAGACAGGGTTTCGTTAAATATTTCTGAAAGACAAACGTCGCTTTAAAATGTTACGTACGCTGTAGTAATACATGCAGCACACTTGTAATTTAGGTAAGTGTTGTTGTGTGAAGTTTTTAATTGCGTGATTCGCGCTAAATCAAGAGTCCATAAGACGTAGATTTCCACGCGAGATTGTTAGAGGATGCCAGTGTTAGTTGAGCGACAGGGTTACTTGAGCCACCCATGTTTCCCAGGAAACGACAGCAGCGATAGTTACTTGGCACCACCCAGTGATTGAACATGTTATTAGTACACGACTGACCTACAATAAGTTCTCACAACGGTCAGAAAATGTTAGCTAAAAGGATGGTTGTTGATGTTTTTTGCGATTTTGACTAATTTCTGCTGGTGAGTAAACTATCCGTATGTGAATAGACTTTATTATATGTGCACTTACAAAACGCTTAATTATGCATAGGGAAGAAGATTATATACATAACTTCGCGCAGTAATTAGAAGCTAATTAAAAAAACTTAATGTCGGGTTAGTTGAGCAGCGGTTAAGGAAGGAAGATTAGTTTTCTTTACCCCAAAATACATCAAAGAATAAAATTTTACGAGCGAGCAAATTGGAACATCGGATAGCTACAAGGCAACATATTACAACTTAGTTACACTGGTTGCGATTGGCCTATATTAATTAATTGTGCTGTCTTATTAATTAAGCTGGTAGTCTTGTCAGAGATATGTTGTTTATTACACAAATAAAGCTTTTAATCAAACCTACGCTACACCGTCCCTCAACTTATCCCTCCCCAAGTGTTGAGACAGTTTACCAGCCATATTTGAACCAGTTACATATAATTATATACGCATGCTAGATATATTATCTTTGGTTTAATTTGATCCACTAATAATCATAGTTTATGTGAATAAAAATAGTTTTACTTATGAATATTATTGCACCCTACGGATCAAAAAGAATGAAAAATGGCTCAACAAACACTGCCTTCCCCTACTTCAAACTGCCAACATTGTAAAGGTTTCGCGTTCTTGAAACCTGGATTAGTGGTACACGCATATAAAAATACATGTAGGGTAGGGTGGGCCAAGAAGCCCCCCTTATGAGGAAATCGTATGCGGTAAAGAATCCTTTCGGTAAATATCGTCTATGCGCAATGAATGATGTATAGTTCATCATCATAGATACGCTCCGTGTGTTGAAATTGTTGACGTACACAGTCTCTGAAAAAGGTTGTAGGCATTTTGGCGGTTTAGGTTCTTATGGTGGGGTAAGAAGCCCCCCTCTGGGTACTTACAATATTTTAATTCGTTTATTTGAATATTCGTTCTCATACATCACACACCACTACTACAATCGTATTAGCCTATTGTATGCATTTACTTCTTGTGTCCCACTTTGGAAATGACGATTTGTATACTTATTAAACTAGCATTTGAAATGTTTAAATGAATAGCTGGTAAGGTGGTGGTTTTCGTTGTCGTTTTCTGCAACCGTACTTTAATAAGATGGACATGAAGACATGTGGCTCCATCTGGCTATCTCTTAATTCTTTTTGGGGCCTTATGTATATATGGAGGAGGGTAGCAATTTATCTCGATGAGACGTCTTACCCCACCTTACCTTTCAGTTTTTTCTGTAGAAAAGTGTTCCAAATTCTAAGTCTGCGTCTAACGCGGATCTCTATTTATTTATTTTGTGTTAGGTAATGGCTACTATCTGGTGATAGGCGTCGGCATATTTCGTTTTTAATTATTCTACATAGTCAGATACATTAACAACTTGACCGGAACACTTACTGAATGGCAAACAAATTGACCGGGAATAATGCCAGTCGGTGACCCAATAGCAAAATACCAATTTAATATGGTTGAAGTTTAAATTAATTGTAATTGTTTAACCAAATTGGCACTTGCTACCTTACAGAGTTGGGCCACATTTTGGCCAGAAAATCAATATATGCACCCACAGAGCATTGTAAAGTCGCTCACAAATTACCAGAAGTTATGTAAATAGACCTGGCAATAAAACAATCTAATATGTATACTATGACAAAATAGGCACTCGCGATCTTACTGCTAGGATAGAAATAAAGCGTTTTAAATAGAAAGATTATTTATTTAGTCAAAAGGTAAACTATGACATCGTGGTTGGTATCAGTCTAAAACGACTTTGTCTGCTCGTTTTTATCGTAACATTATGTTATATAGTATAACCTAAATTATGTATTCAAACATAATACTGACCACCCAGACGCTTCTAAATGAAGTAGAAGCAATTTTTTTTAATCAACACTTCGATGTTTACAAAACTCAACCTCGCTGGAAGAGGCGGAGCCTTGAAATGTCAAAGCTTATAAACGACTTCCAACTGACAATTAGTCGAGCCAGCCTATCAACCGGCACGGAACGGGGAGGTACGACGAATTGCGTTCTCTGGTGCTCTATATCAGGATGTTTAGGTTGTTCTCTGCTAAGATACATAAGAACTAATTCGTAAGTTATTTGTAAACGACTATTTCGCAGCAGGAACTACGGGGTGTGAAAACTAATGGACCCACACCTAATATGTGCTGTCTCCTATCAAAAAGTTAAAGCTAATATCCTAAGGAATCAGAGAACAAAGTTTTGTTCTTTTATCCTGTCTGTATCCATATCGTCAATATTTGTTGCTGATGCACCTGACTAACAGTCGATCAACCGTCATATTTTAATATCCGCTTACCTATCGCTGGCAGCAGGCAGCTTATGTATCGGGAGACGTTGCACACGGGCGGTTTGTCTGTAATCAATAGTGAAACTGATAGTAATTTATAGCACACTTAGCTTCGACCAGCACTGCGCAGCAGAAGGCGGTGTGTGTAATCCATTTACTTGTTTCAGTTTATTACTTTGGTGTGTCACGTGCATTGGATAATATTTCACAATTGAAAAATTGTTGCAGACTATGTCGCAACAATTTGTTATTTGCTTTACACTTTACAAAATAAATTCTTAATTGTATTAAGTCATGTAGCATAGGAATACCTCAATCACAAAAAATAATGTATTAGCATGACACCGTTATTAAACTCAGGCAATGTGCAGTTGTATTAAAGCGAAACAAAATTAATTATTTTGGGGTTGTATATGCAAAAGAGATAATACAATCTAACAATGTGTAAGTAAAATCAAGAATATCGCGAGTGATTTACTGTGAAAAATAATTATGTTCTAAAAGTGGGAGATTCCGGTTAATTTATCCGGTTGACTGAGGGCTGACGTGTAAACCAGTGCAACAGATAAGCGCATGCGCAGTCCTATGAAAATAGGGTGACCTAGACTACGTACGTGACGTAGTAAGTGAGGCCGGTAGACACAGAAACAATGCAACGTCTCAAACAAACGTACTGTTTTCTTAGAAAGAGGAATAGTTTAGTAAACATAGACCAAAATATGTTACATAAGTTGAGTTTGAACGCAAACAGCATGGCTATATCGTATTGGCAAGAACGGGAATATATGTATGCAAATATATTTTCTATTTGGAGAGCGAATTTTGCTAGACTTCGACACGCGTGACGTAGGGTTATCTAAGAGTATTATGGCGTGGCCCATAAAATTAAGATGAGGTGTGTTCAAAAAGGTTTTCCTAGTAAACCCCTGGGGTGATATTCTTAATTGTAGTTGGAAGTGGTTGTGTTTTTGTAATAATAACACAGCATAATGAAATATTAACCTGTATAGGCGAAGTGTGGCATATAGTAATCTCTGCAGCCACACGTGTCGACAACGAAGTCAGTGACGCATTCCCTGTAGCAGGCCGCCTGCGAGTAACGACTGAAGTAGCGCAGCTTTTGGTGTTTCACACAGTCACCGTGTGGTGGCGGCAGGTTGGTCTCCTACAATATCAACATTCAACTGACGAATGGCTACGAGCACCAACACTAACCCAAACTATGAATGCGTCTCACAACTTGATTGGTTGTCTTTGCATCTTGGTATCACGTTTATAATTAATTCGTTTAACAATGTTACCCGCATAAATTCCCGCAAATTTATGATTCAAACAAATTGAGATGTGTATTATTTATCGTGTGCTATTTGTTGGCATGAATATAATCCATAATGCGCAAAAGGAGACTGGATTTGTTGTGCATTCAGGAGACCAATAGGAAGGGTATAACACTTACGAAACGAAAATATATCATCATGACTTGGTATACCATAGTATATCATGGTAAACCGTGGTAGACCATGGTAGACTATGGTGTGCCATGCTTTGTCATATTGTGTGTACGGTTATATATTGCATGCAATGGTTTACCAATGTGTACATAAAACCGAAAACATGTCAGACAGAAAAATATCAAAAAAAAATTAAATCAAAATTATGCGAGCGTGTGTAACGCCGGCGTAGTCTTGAGACGGCGGCACTGACAGAGTGTGTGTAACGCCGGCTTATGTGGTCTTGAGACGGCGGCACTGACAGAGTGTGTGTAACGCCGGCTTATGTGGTCTTGAGACGGCGGCACTGACAGAGTGTGTGTAACGGCGGCTTATGTGGTCTTGAGACGGCGGCACTGACAGAGCGTGTGTAACGCCGGCTTATGTGGTCTTGAGACGGCGGCACTGACAGAGCGTGTGTAACGCCGGCTTATGTGGTCTTGAGACGGCGTCACTGACAGAGCGTGTTTAACGCCGGCTTATGTGGTCTTGAGACGGCGGCACTGACATAGTGTGTGTAACGCCGGCTTATGTGGTCTTGAGACGGCGGCACTGACAGAGCGTGTGTACCGCCGGCTTATGTGGTCTTGAGACGGCGGCACTGACAGAGTGTGTGTAACGCCGGCTTATGTGGTCTTGAGACGGCGGCACTGACAGAGTGTGTGTAACGCCGGCTTATGCGGTCTTGAGACGGCGGCACTGACAGAGTGTGTGTAACGCCGGCTTATGCGGTCTTGAGACGGCGGCACTGACAGAGTGTGTGTAACGCCGGCTTATGTGGTCTTGAGACGGCGGCACTGACAAGGCAACAACAACGCCGGCTTATGTGGTCATACGCTGACAAGGCAACAACAACAGAAGATTGAACATTTGTGAGAACAACTGGGTCCGTAGAATTACAGGAACAAAGAAGGTGGATAAATGACGTGAGGGAAGAGATTGGGATACCGCTCAGGTTAAAAGAGGAATAGTAAGAATCCGGATTGTGAGTAGAGGCGGTGAGAGCGTAACGCCAGAGGAAAAGGAGCAGTCCGTAAATAAGTTGAGGAGGCTGCGTTTAAAGTGATATGACAAAGGCGGAGGAGCTTGACAAGTGGACGGAGAACGTTGCTAAAAGAAGGGGTAACAGCCGGGGAGGTGCAGCAGTATAGTGACTAGCATCACTGCTTTATAAAGGGAGCTCAGGGGAAGAACACATATTCTCCTATACGGGCCTGTTGCCATCATTAAACCAAACCAAGATAGAACTTACTTTATAAAGGGAGCTCAGGGGAAGAACACATATTCTCCTATACGGGCCTGTTGCCATCATTAAACCAAACCAAGATGGAACTTACTTTATAAAGGGAGCTCAGGGGAAGAACACATATTCTCCTATACGGGCCTGTTGCCTTCATTAAACCAAACCTAGATGGAACTTACTTTATAAAGGGAGCTCAGGGGAAGAACACATATTCTCCTATACGGGCCTGTTGCCATCATTAAACCAAACCAAGATAGAACTTACTTTATAAAGGGAGCTCAAGGGAAGAACACATATTCTCCTATACGGGCCTGTTGCCATCATTAAACCAAACCAAGATGGAACTTACTTTATAAAGGGAGTTCAGGGGAAGAACACATATTCTCCTATAAGGGCCTGTTGCCATCATTAAACCAAACCAAGATGGAACTTACTTTCGAGACGCTCACTGCAATAAATGTGTGCATTCCTGCTGGGACGTTTTCGCCAAAGTCCTGCACTAATGGTATGGCATCTTGGTTGTGCAGAACAAGCTTCAGTCCCACTGCATTGTGTGGACCCTTCATGTACTCATACTGCTCAATATTCAACACCAGCTGTAGGCCGTGTTTCATACCTACAGAACAACAATAGTTTTGTGGTGTAATATTCAACTGGGTGTAATTGAAACCAATGCAATTTTAATTATTATATGCTTCATATGTTCTGATGACACAAAAAAGGCACCAGATTAATAAAACGGGACTGTAGTTGTGAGTATCATGCGGGCAAAGATTGTCCACATCCTGTTAATATGTGTTATTTGTTAGTCATTATATGAAATTGTTTACACGCCTCACAATGCAACTGTAAATGTTGCAGAAGATAGGAGGGTTATTTACCAGTTGCATTGACCATAGAGTTGGAACTAGTCCGGGCGTTGAACGTGTAGCACACTCCAGCATCAGTCACGGTCACCTGGAAATCTTCGTGACTGCAAGGCGTCCCCTTCCACCGACAACTAATGAGACAATAATATGTAGGTGACGGTGATTATGGTATAAAAACAAATAAATGTCATAGTACCGTGTCATGACGTTTATCATACTTGGTGGACGATGGTGACTAAAATATAGGCAAATGTGGCATGACATTTTAAAAATAAATTTCCACAGAGGGAAATGTACCGAATGGGCATTTTTAATTCCCTTTCACGTCCTTACACCCGTTTCAATTCCACCAAATTTGCCACCTAGGCAAGATGGGTCAAAATTGTGGTAGACCAATTGACCTGACTGAGGGGTAAATTAAACGACTGGGGTATTTTCCTCCCACATTGCATGTAAAAAAAAACACACACACATATACATATATATATATATATATATATATATATATATATATATATATATATATATATATATATATATAATGTTATGTATATGTATATATATATATATATATATATATATATATATATATATATATATATATATATATATATATATATATATATATATATATATATATATATATATATATAAATCACTATCATCACCATTAGTATCGTTATCAGAGTCATCACTGTCATTATTGTACTTATTTTACAGCTGAACGCATATGCAATATTCACCAGGCTATATAAACAAACTCACGACGCAATCATATCTTCCTTGCGGTGTGCATGTTGTAGGTAGACATCATGCATCGATTGGTTTCCGACGCCCCACTTTGTATAGTTGAACTTCGAGATGTTTTTTGCCGTGTACATGTCGTCCAACCAACGGTAAGAACCTTTCTCAGCTGCTGTAACTAATCTGCAAAAACGCCACCAAGTGTTATGTGTGCGTGCGTGCGTGCGTGCGAGCGCGCGCGCGTGTGTGTGTGTTGGCGTGCGCGTGTATGTGCCTCAGTGTGCGTTCGTGTGTGTGTGTGTGTGTGTGTGTGTGTGTGTGTGCGTGCGTGCGTGCGTGCGTGCGTGCGTGCGTGCGTGCGTGCGTGTGTGCTTGTGTGGTGTGTGTGCTTGTGTGGTGTGTGTCTGTTAACATGTGATAACATGTGATCACATATGATCACATGTAACATCTGTATACTTTTTTCGCAATCTATATATTCTCCGCTTTTCGAAGATTCATACAAGTAATTTTTTTTATTGAAGACAACAGCGATAGGCTTTACCTGAAGGCGTTTTGATTGCAAATGGTGACGGCTGGGAAGACGACCTTTTCTTGTCGTGACATCGTGATCTTCATTCTGACAGGCCAGCTCAAGTACAGTCGCATTAAATGTTGACACTGGTAGGAGTATGCCAAGATGCTGATCAACACGATTGTGATCCAGAGAATCCTGCAACAGACGAACATGTCACATATGGTGTTATGGAACGCAGAACCATCAGACCTTCTGAAAGTTTCAGTCACTGGTAGCTACACCAGTAACCTTATGAAAGATGTGATCAACTGGGCAATTCAACTTGTTTCCAGTCCTAATTGCCTAATCACATTACAACATTTTGACAGCAACACTGTTTAATTTGATACTCTCGTGTTGAACTTTTCCTTGCATATTGGAACGGAAGGATTTATCAACTCTAAAACCGTGGCAGCCTATTTTGATTAGTACAATGAACAGACCTGTTCGATTAACCAGGCCGAATGCCTTGGTCAGGTCGACAATGGTTGGTGTTGTTAATGTTCTAACCTGAATGGTGTCCTTAAACACCTATAACTGTCTCACCTGCGAACTGAGTTGCTTGTTGACCCTGCAACGTTTCGCAGCCCGTGAAATGTGGTCGTTTCACAGAAGCCCCTCCAGGCGCGAACCCACTGTGTGCTTCGCTCGCTCGTCTCGTGTCCGGCTTCATCGATCTGCATTGACGTCACTATCAACGGGTTCTCTGGCATTTGGGAATCTTGCATCTGGTTCGCAGAACTTGTGCCTTTCATAACAACATGAAAGTACACTTTGTCACAAAATTATCGGAGTGGGGACAATTGAGTGTAGACGGCGCCAGAAACGTATACGTAACATCATTGCAACCTTCCAGTGTGGAATCGAACGTACTCAGAACCGGCTTTGATTCTCACGTTTCGGTACAAAGAAATACGCAGGAACAGCGGGTGGGGATTCAGTCGGAAAGCTGCCTGTGAGTTTTTAATTTGAACGAGAGGAAGGCCGTGAAGGGAAAGGAAGAAGGTGAAAATGAGATGGCCTCCTGCCTTTCAAAATTAACATTAAAAATGTGGGACATTATAAATAATATTATTTCTACAATACAAACTTTCCCTAAATCATTTACATGTAATGAACATATAATAACAGATAAGACAGTCATCGCAAACACATTTAATAATTGTTTTACCAATACTGGTTGAAATATAGCCACAAAAATACACAATCCCGTAAATAAAACTTTCATGTATTACCACAAAACAAGTTATGGTTTTGACGGTATTTCTTCACAATTATTAAAATTAGTTGAACCTGCTCTAATAAAATCATCACCAATAATTATAAACCAACTTTTAACCACAGTTATCTTCCCAGACAAACTCAAAATTGCTAAAGTAGTCCCAATCTATAACAAAGGTGAAAATATACAATTTTGCTTCTCTTGAATTAACCGATAGAATAATGACACAAATGTAATACAGTGGAACCTCGGCATTATGGTCACCCACGGGACTGAGTCGAAGTGACCATAATAGCGTGGTGACCTTAGTAGTGCATATGGGCACTGGAGCATCATGGGACTTGGAGAAATGTCACATTGAGCAAGTATATCATGTGTAATGTGGTGGATGTATTATTGAATAAATGCACACTCACAAACACACACATACATTCCCGATGTTTTGTTTTCGTGAGCCGTAACTTCGCGTAACACCATAAGGCATTTTACGTGCTCGATTGCGGCGAAATTATTCATGCATCAGATCGACCAATGTTTGCTAGTTGTTGTTTTTTATATATCAATAAGTATTTATGTTGGCACGATACATTATTTGCTGACATGACAACTCGTTAAATATGTGTTGTTCAGGATCGAACACGAGTTATCCATCAGAGGCGCCACGGTTTATTTTGGAGAGCCTATATTATATAACCACACGTGCTACGTATCAGATGATTATTTAATTTTTATCCACAATATCATATAATTTTATTGTACACGTACCAAATTTTGTCCAATCACGCAATATATTTATTAGAATTTGTAATCGTCCATACAAACTCGACTACCTGTCTACCTTCAAGACTTATCATTTGATCAAAACAGTAGCATTCACAACTTAGACACACGTGGGCAATACAACAGACACACAGTCAGAGAACAACACGAATTTGCTAAACATTGTCTTATATATACTTTGCCACACACGATAAATAATGCACTGACGTATTGAAAAGCAAAAATGTACACTCACAGTCAACAGGGTTGTGTAACCTATAGCAAAACTTATTATTTGCAAACTGATATATCGCTATGTAATATCAGAAACTGTGACAACGTGCCAACAAGAACGATTAGGTAATAACACCGCCTTGGACAATGAACCAGCCATAGCAAATGATTTATTATGTCATCTTTTTATGCTATACAGCCTAGAATTTATATCGTTATATGTTATTATTGGTATGATCTATAAGTTGTACTTAATTGTACACAGCATGGTGAGAGCGGCTAGTCCTTAGCCTTAATGGGAGTGTCCTGGCCCCTTATTTGATATTTGTGTTATATTTACACGTTAACTACTTATACTTGTATATACATACTCACTTGTTTAGAGTTATGTATTTGGGAAGAACATTTGTATGTATGTATGTATGTATGTATGTATGTATGTATGTATGTATGTATGTATGTATGTATGTATGTATGTATGTATGTATGACCCTGTCATTTCCGAGCAACGTTTGAACTACACGGCTTTACACTACAATAATCATGTTCCTTTACAAAGGGATAATTAATGTTTTGTTTATCCACCCAGACACTGAACACAAGCTGTCCTGTTATCACTAGTTATATTTTCTTGACGACATACACCTAGTTTAACTCTGAAACGAGCTGCAACAAAACTACAACAGACAACTGACAACACGCGCTGAAAGACCCGGATGTCAACATACGCGTACCCAAATTACACTTCGCCGAGTTCAAACGAAATGTCTTTACGCAGACAGCCTTGCACCGCGTCTGTGAAGATCGTTGTGTGTTGTAGCGCTTTAATATATTATTATAACAGTGCAATATGCAACGATATCGCGTTAATTGTCTGTGTAGAGACAGCTGTAGTCGTTTCATCGCGAAGACTAAAATAATTTATGTGTCCTTCGTTCTCCCGTCGGAGTTGTGCGACAAAGCGATCAATATAATACAATTACAGTATTGCATTTATCAATTTAAACTTGATATATCACCAGCATTATCACCAGCATCACTTGCATTCGATGGCATTATACTATTGCAAAATCTTTTAATTGTGTTCACCGGCCTATTAGGCGAGGCAGTCAACGGACGTCTCGACCTTTAGCAACTCAACATTAGCTTAATGTAAACACGTAAAGTAAACACATGTTATAGATGTGTAACGAGACTTGGACTCACTCACTATAGAGAAGGAAAACTATGAATTAAACCTGTCGTAGATAATAACCAATGATCAATGGTGGCTTCTTACGATGTATTGGTATTCAGAAGTTCAGAAGTCCTGAATTGGCAAACAATGACATCCCATTTCTAATCTCGAATTAGACACTTTAAAAATATAACTTCAATTAGGGTCATAACATTCCACTACATGACGACGACTCATAGCTGCTGCCGAGACTGGCGAAGCGATTAATCGATCATGGTATGTTCGCATTGCGTTGGATGGCGTCTAACGGCTTCCGTGCTTAGGCATTGGGATATCTGATCCCTAGATTGCCACCGCCACACCATGTGCATTAATTAATTAAACGACAGACAGGGCGATTACACTACTCTTTGGAGCATAGTGGCAAGGGTTGTTCGTAACCTGCGCTCTATCAACGAATAAAAAAGCTAGTTGAATTTGATATCTTAGCAGTAGCTCTGCAGGGTGACACGCCCGCACCATTCCTTTTATGCGATAGTCATTGAATCTCTACTGCGATGGTTGAGAATGTAGTTGGAATCCAGGTATCGTTGTATCCACTGTCCACTGCAACCAGCAATAGACAGACGGAAAGAAAAAATGGGATTACAACTTACAAGAAGAAACCGGAGATACTTGTGTCAAACACGAGGTCATGCCATATTTTGAATTTGCAGACGATATAGATGTCTTCTCGGAAGGGATCACACAGGCACAGGGTCTACTCATGCGAAGTGAACCGTTTTTAGCCAAGATTGGGTTGAATGTTAGTGCTGGAAAGACAACTTTCATGGCTTGCAACTATCATAAAAATATCAACATCGTTACCAAGAAAGGAGATGTTTTGTAGAAGTTCGATGTCAAATAACTGGGTCAACACAACAACCAAACCACCACGACCAGGAAGACATTGGCACGGAGAGCACTCAGATAACGTAGCTGCACAACCACACAAAATTGAGTGAGTGAGTGAGTGAGTGAGTGAGTGAGTGAGTGAGTGAGTGAGTCGAGAAAGAGGGGTTCTCACCTATGATGTTACCCTCGGCACCGGATGCTGAGTTGCATTTGACTAAAGTTCATAGTGATCGGAATTGCTTGTCATAATTTCGTCTATTACGTAATGAAATATACTGAAACTTTATGCATGTACTTGAGCAACCTTGGTGCATCCGGGGCATTGTCAGGTTTCATCTGGTACACTGACATGTAAATATGGAATATCACATAAACATCCTAATATCTGCATTTGAGCTTCTGACGACAGAACATTCAAAGAACCCAGAATACCTGTGTTGGTGTTGGCCACGGTTGCTTCCTGAGTACATGATGCGGTCGCAGCACCAACGTTTGCTGCATTCGGTAGCGCTGCCTGCAACAACTCTCGTATCTCACCCAACTCTCGCCGCGTGTCGAGCCCGATCTGCTCTGTAGCACTCACGCGCTTCTCAATGTCGGTCTCCCATTCACAACGCGCGGCATTCGTAGCGGCAGTCCCCGAGATGCAAGATGACGTGTGGAGATCTACTGCTGCGCTAGCCCTGGCACTTCGTTGACCTGACTCCCTAATGGGAGGCATCCTGTAAAATCAAATCAACATTATTGATTATGATATTACTGATTAATCCTTACCATTATTAATCAAGGTAGATATTACCGGTTGTGTCATCATACAATTATGCGTCCACCAATGGACTAAGGACGACATTTAGTCAACATCATTATCGGTCAACCCCTACAATTTTGTGGCCACCATTGGACCATCTGTAATCAACATCATTATCGGTCAACCCTACCATTATGTGGCCACCATTGGACAAAGGACCATCTTTAATCAACATCATTATCGGTCAACCCTACCATTATGTGGCCACCATTGGACAAAGGACCACTGTTAGTCCACATCACTTTCGGTCAACCCTACCATTATGTGGCCACTATTGGACTAAGGACCACGTTTTGCACACAAGAACAAGAACTAAGAAGTTTATTTAGACCCCAATATGCAGTATGGATAATATCAAATTAACATAAGCAGTAAGAGAACATGTATATTTATACAAGTACCACATAATTTTTATTAAAGGGGGAAGTGACACCTATTAAAACATTACAGTCGCTCTAAAATAATGTATTTATTAACTCACATATAAAAAGGAAGTACTATGTGTAGTAGAAGAAAGAAAGAGCGAAAGAGCATGCACGAATCTTCATTTGTGTATATGCAGCTATTGGAATATTTGTGATAGTATGTAGAAATAAATTGTGAAAGATAGTTGGTATACATTGATATATTAAAAGCCCATGCCATAGGTAACGATGTAATCAACTGGATAGAAAAGTGGCTTACACACAGAAAACAGAGAGTAATAGTAGATGGTGAGATTTCAAACTGGAAATCCGTTTTGAGTGAGGTACCACAGGGATCAGTATTAGGCCCTATACTGCTTTTAATATATATAAATGATTTGGAAGATGACATATCTACAAAGTACTAAAATTTGCAGATGACACAAAAGTATTCAGAAAGGTTACTAATGATACAGATAAACAAAGTTTACAGGATGATCTAGATAAATTAGTTAAATGGACAGAAAAATGGCAAATGTTATTCAATATTATTTGTGAAGTGCATACGTATACACATAGGACATGGAAACATGGACGAAGAATATAAAATGGGGGATGCTGTACCATTTAGAACCAAACAAGAAAAGGACTTAGGAGTAACATTTAGTGCTGACATGAAAGTTTCAGAGCAATGTGGGATTGCTGCTTCGAAAGGAAATCAAATTCTAGGGCTAATTAGGAGAACTATCATGTATAAGGAAAAACAGCTAATTGTACCCCTGTACAAAGCAATAGTTAGACCACATTTGGAATATTGTATTCAGACATGGAGGCCATATCGTAATAAGGAAATAGACAAGCTAGAAAGAATTCAACGAAGAGCAACTAAAATGATTCCAGAATTGAGACCTTAGTTACGAAATTCGCTTATTACAATGTGGTTTGACAACACTAAAGACCAGGAGACTAAGAGGAGACCAAATAAAAGTGTTTAAAATAGTGAATGGTTATGAGGAACATGTTCTTCAAACTTAAAGAAGGCAGTAGAACCAGAGGACACAAAGCATCATTAGTTAAGGAGCAGTGTAAGTTGGACATGAGAAAGTACTCTTTCACACAGAGGGTGATAAATGAATGGAACAAACTGCCAAATGATTGTGTTAATGCTAGTAGTGTGAATATGTTTAAAAATAGAATTGACATATTTGATAAGGGCGGGCTACACATAGATGAGAAAATGCTTGGACTCTCGATAAGCCAATGGCTTCCTTGTCCACTTGCTATATGGAACGGCAATCTTGTTAAATATTTATACATTTATAAATATATATATATATATATATATATATATATATATATATATATATATATATATATATATATATATATATATATATATATATATATATATATATATATATATATATATATATGTATATATATTTATAAATAAAAAACAAAATTGTACTCCTTGTGTTATTATTGTGTATATAAGCATTTGGCGTTCCCAGTTAAATAAGTAGGCAGGTAAGTTTTGATGTTTGTGCTTAAGCTATAATTTAAGTTCATGTAACTTTAATATGTCATCTATTTTTAAGATATATAATTTTTTTTAAACTGGCTCAGTATGAGAATTGTATATCTTAAGGTTAAAATTTGCATAGCTTTCTTTTGTATTTTCAGCATTTGGCTACCTTGGTATTCCCACGCCATAATACAATAGTTAATATCAGATCAAATTAGTGTATTATATAAGAGGATTTTAATTTCTAAAGATAACACATAATTTAGTCTGTTTTCAGTGTTTTTTCCAATTTGAATTTGTTTCTAAAGTCAGTCCTAATTTTTATATTCTTCCATTAGTTCTATGTTTGTATTATTAATGTTGAGCGTAAAGTTATTTATAATTTTATTTGGTATTTGAAAGGGAGAGGAAATGCCGGTCTCTAAATACGAAGAAAACAGAAACCATGGCGATATGAAAGAAAAAGTGTACACCAACAGGCAACATCGCAGTCAAAACACGAAAATCATTTAATCCTAGAAAGGTATATCACTTGAAGTGTTCTGAAGTGTTCTGCCATTCTACACAGAGCCCATTCTGCCATATGACACCCTTACGATAATGATGACCACCGTTAGGACACCTTTACGGTAACGATGACCACCGTTAGGACACCCTTATGGTAACGATGACCACTGTTAGGACACCCTTACGGTAACGATGACCACCGTTATGACACCCTTACGATAATGATGACCACCGTTAGGACACCTTTACGGTAACGATGACCACCGTTAGGACACATTTACGGTAACGACGACCACCGTTAGGACACCCTTATGGTAACGATGACCACTGTTAGGACACCCTTACGGTAACGATGACCACCGTTATGACACCCTTACGATAATGATGACCACCGTTAGGACACCTTTACGGTAACGATGACCACCGTTAGGACACATTTACGGTAACGACGACCACCGTTAGGACACCCTTATGGTAACGATGACCACTGTTAGGACACCCTTACGGTAACGATGACCACCGTTATGACACCCTTACGATAATGATGACCACCGTTAGGACACCTTTACGGTAACGATGACCACCGTTAGGACACATTTACGGTAACGATGACCACCGTTAGGAAATCCTTTCGGTAACGATGGCCACCGTTTGGAGACCCTTACGGTAACGATGACCACCGTTAGTCCATCTTAACACATTTTCTCAATAAATACCTTTCCGAGGACCACTGCTGGACAACCCTACCATCACGGGTACCACATATTCACAATTAAGAACGATGGACGATTTACCTTCAATCCGTAGCGCTGGTCGGGTCTTGACAAATGACAACTTCGACTGCCGAAAATGTTCACGTGCGACTGGACTGACCTTTAGGCGCAAGTGGACACAGTGACACTTGGACCTGAACGACACTCCCAATTGACTATTGATTTAAATATTTAATTGCAACAGTGTATTTTGTCGCGTAGGAATTACAACAGTTACTACCCATGATGCCTCACTTGACATTAAGCACTTAAATTAACGGCTTATACAACAAAATATAATATTCATAAACCCATTTCGGTAATGAAATGTTCTTGTTAAAATAGATAAATAGCCGACTTGACATTTAGTTCCCGCGACGGTCAACACGAATTCCGTATTCGACATTGGTTTGACACTAATTGCGAAAATGCAGCATCTGAATACATGTTCGCGTATGATTACAAGGACCAGTCGCCGGGCACACGTCACACCCGTTCCGAAAGAACTAATCAGGCTTCCAGTCCACTGCCGTTTACAGTACAAGATCCTGTCTCACACCTTCCGTGCTATCCACCCCAAGCACCGGAATATCTCAGTGGTCTGCTGTCCAGGTATAAACTGATTGTGATCTGAATCAACCGTTTCATTGACTGTGCCACGAACACGAACAACTACGTACGGGGATCGCAACGTTTATCAACGCAACTGTGCCACGAACACGAACAACTACCTACGTTGATAGCAACGTTTATCAACGCAGCGACGACTCTGTGGAACAGTTTCCCTCCTAATATCAGAAACTCTTACAACTGCGCCAGTTTTCAACGGCAGTTGTATGTATAAATTATGCTTACCAGCTTTACGTTCATTTAATAAATGTATCACTGTTATTTAAATCCATGCATATTTTAATTTAATTAATTGTTTTAATTACTCAATTCCATGTATAGTCTTAGTTGGAGCACCACTTCAGTCTCTTATGCTTTTCGTTCAATGTTTCTCCGCTCGGTGCGCTGTCGTCTCCAGACTCACTTCGCTTTCTCTGCTTGTCAGGTTGTTAAAATGTACCGCACAATGAGTAACCATTAGTATATTGGACAATCATTTAACGGTGAATAATTTCGAAAATGTTTCATGACTTCATAGTTATGTGTGTGCTGTATCCCGTCTACAGGCCTGCATGACGAACGTAGCTCGGAAGACATTCATGCGTGGGCACATTTAACAAGATTTAACAAGATTTGCCATCCAAGCCAAAGGCCCAGATTGCAAGTGGACAAGGAAGCCATTGGCTTATCGAGAGTCCAACAATGTTCATCTACTTATAGCCCGCCCTCCTGAGATATGTGTCAACCTTGTTTTTAAACATATTCACGCTGCTAGCAGTTACACAATCTGTAGACAATTTGTTCCATTCAATTATTGTCCTCTGTGAGAACGAGTGCTTCCTGATGTCCAATCTACATTGATCCTTTACTAATTTTACCTCATGTCCTCTAGTTCTGCTATCCTTCTTGAGTGAGAAAAACATATTTCTATCAATATTTTCGTACCCATTCAATATCTTAAAAACTTCAATCTGATCTCCTCTTAACCTCCTTGTCTCTAGAGGTGTTAAACCACATTCTTTCAGGCGTTCTTCATAACTAAGGTCTCTCAGTTCTGGAATCATTTTAGTTGCTCTCCTTTGTATGCGTTCAAGCGTATCTATATCCTTCTTGCTGGCGTTGTTCACTGCATCCACCACTCAACTCAGCTTGCAGCGTTTGCTTTGTTTCACTGCGTTGAAAAAGCGATCTGTCACAACAGTTTACTGCATGCGTGACATCGACACAATGGAACAGCAGTTCTAATTATATTAAGCGTCAACTAATACGTGTAACGTCTAAATGCCACGGTGTTGTTGCGCGTCCTGTGTGTTGCATTCCTTTGACTCCCCACACAGTCGATCCATTATTGTTAATAACAATTAGTAATAGAAATGACATAGAACAGTGCGGGAGACAACAGACGACTGTATCGTTTGTTAAACGGACGGCTGTAGCGACGAAAGTCCCTATGTCTACCTGTTAATGACAACGCTACGTACTCAGTCTACACTCACTGTCGCTACGTACTCAATCTACACTCACTGGCGCTACGTACTCAGTCTACACTCACTGGCGCTACGTACTCAGTCTACACTCACTGTCGCTACGTACTCAGTCTACACTCACTGTCGCTACGTACTCAGTCTACACTCACTGGCGCTACGTACTCAGTCTACACTCACTGTCGCTACGTACTCAGTCTACAGTCACTGGCGCTACGTACTCAGTCTACACTCACTGGCGCTACGTACTCAGTCTACACTTACTGGCGCTACGTACTCAGTCTACACTCACTGTCGCTACGTACTCAGTCTACACTCACTGGCGCTACGTACTCATTCTACACTCACTGTCGCTACGTACTCAGTCTACACTCACTGGCGCTACGTACTCAGTCTACACTCACTGGCGCTACGTACTCAGTCTACACTCACTGGCGCTACGTACTCAGTCTACACTCACTGTCGCTACGTACTCAGTCTACACTCACTGTCGCTACGTACTCAGTCTACACTCACTGGCGCTACGTACTCAGTCTACACTCACTGTCGCTACGTACTCAGTCTACACTCACTGGCGCTACGTACTCAGTCTACACTCACTGGCGCTACGTACTCAGTCTACACTTACTGGCGCTACGTACTCAGTCTACACTTACTGTCGCTACGTACTCAGTCTACACTCACTGGCGCTACGTACTCATTCTACACTCACTGGCGCTACGTACTCAGTCTACACTCACTGTCGCTACGTACTCAGTCAACACTCACTGGCGCTACGTACTCAGTCTACACTCACTGGCGCTACGCACTCAGTCTACAGTCACTGGCGCTACGTACGCAGTCTACACTTACTGGCGCTACGTACTCAGTCTACACTTACTGTCGCTACGTACCCAGTCTACACTCACTGGCGCTACGTACTCATTCTACACTCACTGTCGCTACGTACCCAGTCTACAGTCACTGGCGCTACGTACTCAGTCAACACTCACTGGCGCTACGTACTCAGTCTACAGTCACTGGCGCTACGTACGCAGTCTACACTCACTGGCGCTACGTACCCAGTCTACACTCACTGGCGCTACGTACTCATTCTACACTCACTGGCGCTACGTACTCAGTCTACAGTCACTGGCGCTACGTACGCAGTCTACACTCACTGGCGCTACGTACTCAGTCTACACTCACTGGCGCTACGTACTCAGTCTACACTCACTGTCGCTACGTACCCAGTCTACACTCACTGGCGCTACGTACTCAGTCAACACTCACTGTCGCTACGTACTCAGTCTACACTCACTGGCGCTACGTACTCAGTCAACACTCACTGGCGCTACGTACTCAGTCTACACTCACTGGCGCTACGTACGCAGTCTACACTCACCTCCATCACGATCACAGACCACCTCTCAACACCCTGCGTGTCATAACTTCACTCACTTCCGGCTGCAACATCAGACATCCGCAACCTGCTCAACAAGTCGCCAACAACATCGAGCGCGCTCGATCCCTTATCAACGTGGCTGCTGAAAGATGTCAGTGACACGTTAATGCCTTTCCTGACGCCACTGGCCAACCCACCAATCGCATCTAGTTTTGTTCCACGCTGCCTGAAACATCCCAAATTCACCCCTGTGCTTAAGAAAGCAAATCTCGATCATAACAATATGAACTATTATCGACCAATTTCAAATCTCCATTTTGTGTCGAAGCTACTCGAATAATACGTTACACGCTGTGTGATCAAGCACTTGACTGACAACAATCTTCTCGAGCGCCACCAATCAGTATCTACTGAAATTGCATCTACTGAAACTGCATCTACTGAAACTGCATCTACTGAAACTGCATCTACTGAAACTGCATTTGTTTTGGTTCAGAATGACATCCCTGAGGCGCTAGACCGGCGGTGTGGCATTATCCTGGTACTACTTGACATGTCGGCCGCCTTTGACACAGTCGAATATGAAATTCTACTCAGCCGATTGAAACAACGCTTCGGAATGTCTGGTCCCGCGCTGATGTGGATGCGATCATATCTATCCGACAGGTCGCAGTCAGTAAATTTACCAGGTGGCGTTTCCAGCAAAAGCAGCGTCGCCTGCGGCGTCCCTTAACGTTCGGTGCTGGGGGTCTTTACTGTTCTCTATGGACACGGCTCATATTGGTGATATCATCGACACAATCAGAGCGATGAAAGACAAACTTGACAAACTTTCGTCGGACTTGGAAAATCTGAGTCATGCGCCTACTGAACGCGAATCCTATGTCGCAGTAACAAACAGGGAAACAAGCAAGCGAGTTTTCATGTTTGATGACCACATTTTACGGGACATCCACAAGATCACCACTGAGGATAATGAACCGGTGGACTTACACACAACATCTAGGGCTACCCCAAAGGATTTACTAATTGCTGTCCAGTGGAGTGAGGTGTGTAAAGAGGCTGACGAAATCACTATCGTTTGTAGGGAGGTAGTCATGGGTGATGCGGACATGACTCAAGTGAAGCAGGATTTCAGCGACCTCATCACCAGTGCATCGGAGAACGTCAGCAATGTGAGAATCAGCAGTGTCTTGCCAGATACAACAGGGACACGCGGTGAAAGGATTAATGAAATTGACAATTTCCTGAAAGATAAGTGTCGCTACACGGGTGCTCAGTTCGTAGACAACGACCAGAATTTCCTGTTCCACGATGGATCTTGCGACACGTCAGCCATCCAAAATGACAGTGTCCGTCTTTCTAATTGCGGGTTTGAAAAGGTTAATGAATAACCTCTCACTAGCGGCCAGTAAGCATCGCGAAGACGGAGCTCAACGGGGAACCTCTTCGCAGAGGGGCTGCATTACGTCAAGACCGACTAGTAACAGGCCGCCGAAACAGCGCCGCAGCGGGCAGGCTAGTCGTCCCTCGTCGCGGGGGTCCGGCTAGTCGTCCCTCGTCGCAAGGGGCCGCAGTACGCTGAGACCGACAGGCAGAAGGTCGTTCTGCTGATGCAGGTGGTAGCATAGCTGCTGGCTAGTTGCGTATTTCTGGCCAGTGTACCAAGGGTGGAGAGACAAATCATGTCACCCAAACATGTCGATATGAGCATGCTGTGTTGTGCAGGGCCACAAGAACAAACACCACACGAAGAGGGACTAGGAGAGAGGCCGGAATAACCCGGCCATACCACGTATTGAAAGTGATGTGCTCAACATTCGGTCTGTAATCACCCGTTGCCGCAGCGCATCACAACACAGAACATCAGGTGTGAATGCCGACAATTTAATCACGCTCACGAACAGTTCGCGGTGAAGCCTACCAGGGTTTCTAAATGTCAACGCTCGGTCACTGAGTGTTGAGAAATTAGATGAGTTGCTCGCGGTGGCTCGCATGAACGACGTTGCCTGCGTGAATGTCACAGAAACCTGGTTTAAGAGCTACATGGCTTCTAAATATGTCGGACTAGCAGGTTTCTGCCGTGAAAGGAAGGACCGGATGGAGAGAGGAGGTGGAGGTGTAGCGTGTCATGTGACAGAGACCGCGGTGTATGGTCAATTGCATGATATTGAAGATGATGAGTATTGTGGATTAGATTGAAGCCCAAGAAACTACCAAGAAAATACTCGTGTATTATTATAGCGTGCATCTACCACCCACCTGGTCCTGATAACGGCTCGCTGCGGGAGTACCTGAAAACTGTAAATGTAGTGATTAGCACATCCGCCTTTCATGCCACAGTTCTGAATTCAAGACGCAAACTGGACACGGTGCATGTGGTGCTTGGCGATAAAGTTCTGAAAAGGCTAACTAGTTGAATGAGACCTCAAAAGGACGTAACATTTTAACCACAATATAAGCATAAAGACTATAGTCAGTTAATAGAACGTTGCCGGGTTCTGGAAACAACTAGTTACTAGAAACTGTGTTTATATCAGCTGTGTTTTAATAACTGTTGTTCAACTGTGTGTGCGCGCTTGTGCGTGTGTGCGTGCGTGCGTGTGCGCGGGTGCACCGGTGTTGTGTGTGTGAGTAGCCTTGTTTCGTGCTCTGCTCCTGGCTGGTCACAATGTGTAAATGACGTCCCAACATTCTGGCCATTCCATGGACGACAACCGCATCAACCCGGAATACCTGGCTGCAGTGAGAAAGTCGGCTTACTCATTGCAGCCAGGTATTTTTTTTCACGGGGAGACATGGTCAAACATGAGGTGGGCATGTGTGTGCGTGCGTGCTTGCGTGCGTGCGTGCGTTTGTGCGTGTGTGCGTGCGTGCGTGCGTGTGTGCGTGTGTGTGTGTGTGTGTGTGTGTGTGTGTGTGTGTGTGTGTGTGTGTGTGTGTGTGTGTGTGTGTGTGTGTGTGTGTGTGTGTGTGTGTGTGTGTGTGTGTCTACTTCCATTCCCAGCTCACAGAACGCCTACTGCCCAGTGGCGGCGCTCTCCCTCTGTTCACCGCCAGGAGGGGCCACAGTGAAGGCCCTTTGTTCTGTGAGCCGGGTTTACCCCCCCCCATCACCCCTACACAGTTAAACTCCTGGCTGTCTGGCTAGTTATCTTGGGCCTCTCTCCATCACCTCAACATAAAAGCACACAGCTTCCGTATCGGGCCAGCTACTCGCGCCTCAGCTCAGGGATATTCCGAAGCACGGACCCAACGGTTGGGTATCTTCCGCTTTCAAAAAATATATTCGCATCACCTCTTTCGAAACACTGCGAGCTTTCGTTGCCACATATTTTTCAGCCTGGCGTTGGGAGGCGTTGGGAGGCGTTGGGAGGCGTTGGGAGGCGTGCAGCTTTCCTGTTCTTCCTTTTCGGTGGGGGTTTCAGGTTATTTGCGGGCTCTGTGTTTGCCCAGCTCTTCAGCTTTTGGCCGGGTGTTGGGGTAAAATACCCGACAATCCCCTTGCTGCAAATCCACTGTTCGGGGGAACTTATCTAGATATTCTATTATTCCCACTATCGCTGTATCCACTAATACTTTGAGTCACTTAATTACGGGAGTTGCATATGTATATAAGTATGTATGTATTGTGTGCTACGTGTATATATGTATATAAGTATGTATGTATTGTGTGCTACGTGTATATATGCAGTGATACTAGCAACTGGCAGGTACATCTATACTTTCTGTTCATGCTGATAGCAATGTGAGCATCTGGATGCTCTGGGGCGTGGCCAGCTTTTCATCACTTTTGGTCAAGAAGGTAGAGAGAACGTGTCCACGTGTCCTGCTTTTCGGCTTTGGGCCGGGAGCGGGATGCGAGGATATCTTTCTCGCGGCACGCTGTCATACTTTACTCAGTCGTAGGCCGACTCGCCAGTCACAGGTACTGCATGTGTACAAGGTGGTACTTGCTTATGTGTCTTCTTTACTTGGCTTTCCCTATGAGACAGTGTCGGGGGGGGGGGGGGTTACGGCATCCGACCTGGTGTGCGAGTCTTCCAAACGGGTTTCACGGTTTTTCAATGGAATTAACAAATTGTTTTTTCTCCAATTGTGTCAAATTCTTCCGCCAGCATCATCTAGCTCGCACCGGCTAGATTTTTATTGGTGGTTTGTAGGGGAGGGTTGCCGGGATTGGCACCCCTAATGATAAACTTGAATACAGACAATATACTAACATACAGCTTATATTTTATTTTCAAAACCAAGCTATTAATCACAAGAAAATCATTGATGAATTTAGAAAAAAAAAAAAAATTACAAAACGGTCCACTCGTGGCAACGGTTTCCTCGATTGGACCACCCTATGTCTTCGATTGGACCACCCAATGTCTTCGATTGGACCACCCAATGTCTTCGATTGGACCACCCAATGTCTTCGATTGGATCAAAAGTAAAAGCATCATTATGAATTGATACATAAGTAACATATAGTGTTCATTATAACAATAATAGTTATCATTAATTAAAAACAATATACTAATAAATACAAGTGTTCATAATATTTGTAGTTCTATCCACCCTACACAATGTCACATGTCTTCTTCGACTGGACAAACAAACAATTTATGTAGACCAAACTTTGAATTAATACGTGAGTAAAATAAAGTGTTGGGCCCATTACTTTTCCTGTGCCACATCAATGATCTGCCGGACACCGTGAAGTCCACAGTACGACTCTTCGCGGATGACTGCCTGCTCTATCGGGAGGTCCGCTCCTTTCAAGGTCACCTCACCCTGCAGTCCGACCTCAAGAACCTCGAGGAATGGGCAGCCAGGTGAGGGATGCGCTTCAATGCGCAGAAGTGCTACGTCCTCTCCACCAAACTCAGATCACACTTCTACTATAGACTCGGGGGCACCATTCTCAAACATGTAGAGCAAAACTCTTACATCGGCATTGAGATCTCTGCCGACCTGAAGTGGTCAACACACATCACCGGCCTGGGCAAGAAAGCTGGATCAACACTGGGCTTCCTACGCCGGAATCTCCGGAACTGCTCTCAAGAGTGTCGACGCCTTGCGTACGTCGCTCTCGTTAGATCCACCCTGGGATATGGGGCGGTAGTGTGGGACCCCTACCTCTAACAAGACACGGAAAAACTTGAACGCATTCAACGTCAGGCTGCACGCTTCATCACTAGAAACTACAGATCTCGGGAGCCTGGATGCATTGGCAGGATGCTTGACTTCCTTGACATCCCACCCTTGGAAGAACGACGCAGGCAACTTAGTCTAACATTGCTGTACAAGTTAGCAAAAGGCCTGGTCCCAGCCCTACCTGCGGACACCTTCCTTACAGTAGCCAACAGAAACAGGGGTACAAAACGAGGGGTACTAAAACTCACAACATTCTATAAAGACAAACAAACAACAACAGCCGCTGCTTCAAAGTACCCCCTTCCAAGACTGACCAATATAGAGGCTCATTCTTTGTAAAGACCGTCATCGACACCCTCACAGATGACATCATCAACCTGCCCACACTCAACGCCTTTTTGTCTGCATTTGGGAAGCAGAGGGTTGCAGTAAACGGCTAGCAACCTTCTGCATGTTTTTATTCTTTTAACTATTTTTTATAAAATATTTATATTTAGATTCAGATTCAGTGCTCATTAGAAACATAAAATTAATCAATCTTCATATGAAATTTCAATTGGGCCTAATAGTCTTCTGTCAATGGCTCCGGAGTAAGCTAGCGGAAACGATCGACATCCTTTAGAGCCAACCACAACATGTTCTGTCTCGCAACTGCACGCACTGACACCACAGAGTCTTTCATCACATCCATTACTCGTCGCACTAGGCCTGCATAGTGTCAACTGCAATTCGTATACTGCTGTGTCTTCCTTCAGAGGCCATCGGAACCTGTTCTGTCCCACAAAGTACACGCACTGCACCGCCACAGTTTCTTTCGTCACATCCTTGACTCATCGCATTATGCCAGGGTAGATTTTACCATCGTACACAATGGTGCACCATTGAACAGTTCGGCAGCCTTCGGTGTCCTTGATGAGCTGCAATTAACTAGGTTTGGGTGGATAAGAACTGTTGTGTTCTCTTGATTGAGTTGCAGTGGTCGTAGGAGTACTGGGCTCTTGGGTGGGTATAGGCCTAGTAGGTGTAGCATTCTCTGGTCTGACTTTGCTTTGTTTAGCTAGTTTCTTTCTTCGGTGGTCATAACTCTGGTACAGCTTCCATGGAAACAGCTGTCAGTGCTGGAGCTGCATCAGCTGGGGTCAGAGGTGGCGTAGGTAACATTGTGCTTTTGTGCACTCACCATGACAACTGTTGTCAGTGCTAGAGCTGCAACAGCTGTGGTCACAGGTGACACAGGGTTGTGCTCTTGTGCAGCTTCCGTGTTTACATTAGTTACCATATCAGCAGCGAAGTCGGAGTCTTGGAATACGTCTATGGTCAATGACCACGGACCTGCCTTCCTGAAGCTACTAACAACATTCTGGACGGATGCCGCTTTTCTGTACGCCACATTAAGAATTTCGGTGACTTGCCATGTTGTCACTGGTCTGCCTACATGTTCTCTCATCCACATCCTCAACGCATCATTTCCAAACGGTCCGAAAAAGGCCCCACCCAAAGGCTGGAATCGGGGAGTCGTGCGTGGCGGAAGTGAGACCACGACCACTCCAGCATCCCGAGCCACATCAGTTGCAGCCAAATTCTTTGTGTGGGTCACGTGGCTATCGAGTATGAGCACAACAGTCTCCTCCTTCGTTGGTTTAACAAAATCTACGAAATGTCACAGCCATGTAACAAACCCCTCATTGGACATCCAGCCTTTGCCCCCGGAGGTCCAATATTTGTCAGTTCTATTTTTATCCTCTTCCGTTTATGTATGATCATTGGCACTAAATTTATGTAAACCCTAAAACAAAGTCTTTGTTAGTCCGAAACAATGTAAATTTGCCTGTGACCAAATGTGTTCTGTTACAAGTTCCCTTGATTGGACCACTCAGCAACTTCCTTTATTTGCATTATTATAATTGCTCCCTCGTCTATTATTACTTTATGCTAATCAATAAACTGTGTTGGAATAATTACACACATCTAATGATGGCATCGTGGAATTTCACGTGTTAAAAACATTGCATTGTCATCACAAGCAGACGACATCAACTTTAAAATTCTTATTACGTTGGGCTCCTATACTCTTGATGGACACACATTTTCACCTGTAAATATGACCAATGGTGCTGTACTGATAACTGATCATAGCCTGATTATTATGTCGGGGACATAGAAAACATAATTTTGGTGATATATATTTAAAAAGTACTGCTATTTCGTCAAAACTTACCGTGTCATCTGAAATGCCACTGATGAATGACATAATCGATAGTTTTTTCGTTTTGGCCGCAGCTGCTCAATTTTATATTTTTCTTACGGCTTTGTGTGGATCTATCATTGAATCAACGCACAACGGCGCACACCATTAGTCGTGCAACTTCCTCATCTTTTGTCCTCTCTTGTTCCATATATGACGTTTGAGGTTTTTAATGCGAGGTTGGCCCGCACTCCTCACAGGAGGCAGTGAGCTGCTGTCCTGCCCAGGAACCACTGTTATTGTTGGAGTCTGCTGCGCTTTGTGTGGGGTTTGTACGGGTGGTTTCTGGGCCCACATTTATTACGCTTAAAGCTAGTTAATTATTGGCAATCCCCATCGACAGATATGTTCAACTCATTGTTACTAGGAAAGGACAATTGCTTTTAATATCTAGTTAGGTCGTCGGCAATGCCCATTGTCATGCATATCACTGTTTTACTATATGTAATTATACAGGGCATTAATTGCCATTTTACCAACCATAATTATTATGCGTTTCTTCTATTGCTACATAAACTTAGCAATGAGCAGCAGGCCCCACCAATACACACCATATCCAACAACGGCACTATATGACACAACGGTACAGTGAGTAAAAATATTTTTTTTATGTTTGGAGTGATTTAAATCAAAAGATTTAAATCAAACAACTATCTGTATAAGACAAGGATATAATAAAATATTAGCCATGGAATGTGTTTAATGCAAAAAATACCCTAAATAAGGCATGATTTTATTTCCTGTAACAATTATACACATGTACGACCTGCAGGCGTTTCGTTCACAGGCCAGGCATTTCATGCACGCGATACTAATCACATTAACACACATTGACAAAAAACGAACCCTTCTTCGAAGGTTCCATCACATCAGAGACAATGACAAGTTCAAATACATAAAAATGTATCATGACAAAACTAAACAAGAAAGGGGGAATCAAAAAAGCGCTATGAAGAAGCAAAGAGGCAGGAAGCTGCAGATAAGTCGGGGGAATACCTGTACAGAGTCAGGGGTCCACCATGGGAGAGAAAATAAGAAAGATAAGGAAAAGCCAATAAATACACCTAGAATGACGGATGGTAAAACAAATGTTAATAAAAAATAATCTTAATGACATAGGTAACATTCTGTGTTTTTATACCAATGCTGACCAACTAAGGAACAAGCAAAATTAATTTGAACAAAGAATTAAAGAACTGAAACCCCACATAATAGCAATTAATGAGGTAAAACCAGAAAACCCCAAATGCACTGTATACCATACCAGAATTTTCGTTAGAAAGCTATACATTGTTCTAAAAAATATAGAAAATAATGAAAGGAGGGGTATTATAATATACGTTTTAAATTCTCTATACGCAGAAAATATAAACCTGATCTCAACCTTCAAGGAATGCTTATTTATAGAAATTAAACTTAAAAATAAAACCAAACTTCTCTTTGGATGCATATATATGAGCGATAAGGGGGGGGGGGTCAGAAGAAAATAACGCATAACTTCTAAATATGATTAGATCCACATCAGGACTTAAATATTCACACATTGTAATTACAGGAGATTTCAATCTCCCAGATATTAACTGGAAACATTGGACGACCAAATCAATTAACCCCAGCAACCTAAACTTAAAATGTGTAGAATGCCTTAGAGACACATTCATGTTTCAACACGTCTCAAATCCCACCAGAGGACGAGGCACAACTAACACAAACCTTTTAGGTCTGATTTTATCAAACGAATATACCCTACGGTGGCTCTTCACAGTGCAACGCGGTTGCTAAATATAGAATTACAATTTACGCGGTGGGTAGGTGACGTCATGACTCATGTCTCATGGGCATGAAACGCTTGTGCTGGTTTTGGGTAACACGTGTTTAAAATTTGGATGGAATAACATGTTCTAAGTAATATAATAATACGGTAAGCATTACGATCAATAGTTATGCAAGATCATTTCTGCCATTGAAAGAAGCACTAAGGAAAATGCGCAAAATAATGGTTGATTTATAAGGCAGGGAGCGATAATCGGGCCATGCATCGGTGCACTTTTTGGTCTTGCACTAGAAATAATTTCAGGGTCAACCTCCAGTGGTTCAACAAGTCAATATTGCTATACAAAGTAACACACTATTGAAGACCAACAGTTTTTGGTAAATATTAGTATGTAATCTGTATAGTCTAGACTATAGTCACTGTGCCGTGGGGCGCGTGCGTCGGACTTTCGGTCGAAGGGACCGGGGTTCAGAACCACCTGTGGTAGAGCGTCGGACTTTTCGGGCAAAGGGACCTGGGTTCAAAATCACCTCCGCCGTTTCGAAGCTTGGGCAACTTCTTTTACCCGACTTTGCCTGTGTCTTTCGGAAGAGACAGTAAAAGCCGTTGCCGTTGGTCGGGTGACCCCGTTGGGTACTGGTCATAACGGCGACAGATCCAAAACGGCGACAACCAAAACGGCGACAAATCCAAAACGGCGACAATCCTAAACGGCGACATCCGTGGTCAAAACGGCGACAAGTCGAGTCGAAACGGCGACACCAAATGGTCAAAACGGCGACACACTTTGGTCAAAACGGCGACAAACCAAAACGGCGACACAAATAAATAATCATCGTGTATAACTTAACGGCCTGAACATAAAAATGGTGAAATATACTGCTGTAGTTAATACAAAATGAGCACTAAAATGGCTGCACGAAGCCTATGAAAACAGTTAAAAAGTTAAAATTTCGAAGTAAGAGAAGATTTGTACACTTTAATGATTTGTACACGTGTTTTCCTGCATTAAAATCAATAGAACATTCCGATCATCATTGGGGCATTCCGACCAAGCGGTTGAGGTATTGCGACGGTGCTGTCAGTAATGTAATACCAGGCTATGTAATTATCAAACATATTGGCTCTATTGCACACAACTCGCTTAACATTTAACTGTTATATTTGCCATAATCACAATCACTTACCACATCTCCTGCTGGTTCCTTGTCTGCTACCTGGCGTCTGCAGCACACACTACACCGCCAAACTGTTGCTGTCATCGGCTACCAGCTGCCTGTACCGGCGTTGACTGAGCCCTGTCTTACATACCCGATGTTGCCACCGGTCACAATCATCGCACTGCAGTGCCTGTTGTCGAGGCCTGACCAATTTGCAACATACCACACAGTTGTCTGTGTCGTCGTTTGGCATTGTACAATTTAACAAAATATATATAGAGATTTCACAAAATGCACGAACGATATAACACGATTTTACACACTTATATGAGGAAACGTCATGTAAAGCAGAGTGACTAGACGTGGAGGGAGCACCAGTTTTATACCCGTTCCTCTTAAGCCACTTATTGGTGGACAAAAGAGTGAAACCTAACTTTGATTTGAAGGTTTTGAACTCGTGGCATAAACTGGGGTGACACGCAACATCTACTCAGTTGATCATTTCCTTTCAAACCATTCATGGGTTAGTTAGTTAGGGTATGATATCATGATGGCATTTTTATTTCCAATAGTAATACCCACAACATATAAAATTAATATAATATTATAATATTTATGCAATTCATTAACCGTATAAAGTTACAATTATCATCTTCATTTATCTGGTTTGTTGCCGTTTAGGTTTGTTGCCGTTTTTGTTGCCGTTTTGACATACACAATATTTGTCGCAATTGACCAATGGTTGTCGCCGTTTTGACCAATGGTTGTCGCCATTTTGACTTATGCCTTGTCGCCGTTTTGACCACGATTGTCGCCGTTTTGGTTTGTTGCCTTGTCGCCGTTTTGGATCTGTCGCCGTTTTGGTTGTCGCCGTTTCGACTTGTCGCCGTTCTGACCTGTATCCACCCCGTTGGTCCCTTCTATCTGGTGCCTATGCCAGGGGAAGAAAAAGACCCTACACAGGGAAATGGAAAATACCTGCTGTGACTCACTAATTCTAGAGAAAGAAAACTGAAAATAAACCACTCCTTATGTTAGCTCAAGACAGGGCTGTTTGGAGTTAAATGTCATAAGTCACATCGGTGGTGTAGTTATTGTTCCACACCATGCAGTTTTTGCCTCATTTTGAGCTTGATGGATCTGACGTTAGCTATGTCACTAGTCAGATATAAAATCATATATAGGTTACTGGGAGTATAAACAAATGTCTGCATAGTTAACCTTTTCGAAAAAAAATGGTGCATAAAGAGGTTTTTCATATATACTGGTTGGTGTGGTTTTTGTCTTACGTAAAATAATGTTGTTTAAAAAAATGAAGGCAATTATTTCATCTTTCCGAGTGCAAAGAAGTTGTTAGAAAATTTGGTTTGAGTGAACTACTGAAAAGCTGTGGTTAATATTATCTTTCTCATGTGCTTTCTTCCAGCTTGACTAGCCCTGCATGATGGGTCTTACAAAGCAGTATCTGCGCTATGCTGATGCAGGGCTGTTCAATGTTATTGGCAGTCCGAATGCCAATGTCGTGTTCATTGCCCCGAAGTCTGACACGGACAGCAAGATGTGTGCCGTGGCCGCCTGCGAACATGTCTTCATCTGGGACCTGCGCAAAGGGGAGAAGGTGAGTGCTCTGTCCAGTGTGTCCCATACTGTCCAGTGTGTCCCATACTGTCCATTGTTCAATTCAAAGTCATGAAAACCTGGAATCCTGCTGAATAAACTGCAGTGACACTTAAAGTCAGAACAAGTCCTGATTTAAGTAATTTGACAATTAAATGTAACTCATTTGACATTATTTTCATGACATTTTAACATGACTCTGTTGTGTCATGCTGTTGCCCGCCCAACGTGAAAACCATCGCTATTTTTCAAGACATCGTTGAGAATTGTCCACAGAATACATCACTACCCCTGTAGGTGGCAACACTGTATGGAGACAAGTACAATGTGACAGTGCTCGCGGTGAGTCCTGACAAACAACACTTAGCAGTTGGATACAGCGATGGCACGGTGCGTATATTTGAGCTCCGGACTGGTGAATCAGACGTGACATTCAACGGCCACAAGTCGGCTGTCACTGCACTCAACTACGATCGCGCAGGCATGAGACTCGCATCTGGCTCTAAGGTACAATGTCGTTGCTGGTCAAAGAGAATGTGACGTGTCTATTCTGGCCTCATTCTGAGATACTATTTAATATTTTATGTAGGTAATGTGGACATTTTATTATTATTCCACAGTAAGTAGTGAGCAAATCAAGTTAGCGGCTTTGAACTACAGTGTCCTTATAATACCAAATGGTCAGAGGTTCACAGAGGAATACAAGATGAAGTTTAATCCGTACACTTATTGTATTGTGCAAGAATTGTATGTATTCTTTACACGCTGTCATTCACCAAAAAAATTCCTAGTGTCATGACTTGTGTAAGAGTAATTGTTTCTTTATGATCTGTGCCACCTGTTTACATAGCTCAGAGCTTCGGAAATCAAGTTGCCCGTTTGCCCGAGGCGACTTGAAAGGCTGTTGGGCAAATTAAAATCAGAAATCACTGGCCCGTTGGATGTAGCAAAATTTTTACCATCTGCAATCATAATATCCCTTAAGAGCTACTGGCGGCATTCGTCAGATTTTTTTATATTCTTTGAAGTGCGAAGATAATACTGAGAGAGGTCAAGTATTACGTTCAACTCTAGTCAATGACCTGGTCTAGTCAGGATGAAAAACAAATATAACTACTACACGTTTTTTCTAGATTTTTCTTGTTTTGTGGAGTTTCTTTTCCAAAAATGTTTTTATATTCAGTTGAGACTCTTTGGAATCAAAAGTAGACAAATAAAAAAAATCTGATAAAAACTTGTTTTATTATTATTGTGAGAATATGGTTGTGGACATGGATTGAGGAAGTTTTACAAAAAAATTTTAATAAAAGTACTCGGGCTAGTGAAAGTTCCTAGTAGGGCTAGTAGATTTCATATACCACTAGCCTGGTGGGCCAGTAGAATTAAAAAAATTCAGTAGGCCTGATAGCTATTTGTTTTTGTTGATTCACAAACTGTGTTTTCAGTGTTTTTTTAGTTGTATGTAATATGTATATGTACATATACATTAAAATAATTCCTGTTCACCAGCATTCTCAGTATGCTGATGTTGAATGGAGAGATTGAAGAAGAAGAATGATTATTCGAACAACACCACTTGGATTAATTCTGTTGCATAGTCATAAAACACTACCTTCGCTGCAGTCTACACAGTGTGTCTGTATTACTTGTTAGGACACGGATGTGATCATATGGGACATTGTCAACGAGGCAGGTCTGTTCCGCCTGAGAGGTAACAAAGGTGTGGTGACACAAGCTCGCTTCCTCACCTGCAGAAATGTCCTCATCACAAGGTAACTGTCCTCAGTTATACCTGTCTTGTCCTCCTCATATGATGACTTTTTAATTCAGATGTCAGTCGGGCCAAGTTAAATGATGTAATTGTGATTAATTACAGACACAGTGCTGTTTCTAATTCTGGCAGTACTTTTTCACGTTACAAACTTTACCTGAGCAAACTATCATTAGTGCCGTCCCGCACTATTACATTCGTATACATAACATCCAAATATAAAAATAAAATACCGAATAAACTTGTGCAATAAACAGTTGGTCCTGTACAATACATTTGTAACTGAAATGAAAAGTAATTGATTTGATTCTGTGTAACAGGACCTTGCCCAACTTGTCAAACTGATCTGAGTACTTAAATGTCAGTTGGGTGCAGTATCTCGGCGGTTCAGAGTGTCAAACTGTCAGTCAAGTGGATTGGTGTTCGAGTCCCACTATCCTGCCATTTCAAAGTCTACCACACTTTGTCTGTGTCTTTAGGAAGAGACGCTAAAACCCATTGGTTCCTTTTACCTGATTTTTATGTTTTCAACATCTGTCACGGAAGAAAAGTAGAACAGTTTTTGTGTGTGCTAATTTCACTGATTTTTTTATATTTAAACAATGAATGGCTGTGAATATTTCAGCTGCAAGGACACGTTTGTGAAGTTTTGGGACTTGGACACGCAACATTGCTTCAAGACACTGGTGGGACACCGCACTGAGGTAGGCCCTGTTTGTGTTTTATGATGTGTCATGCACTCGACTTATTTAACCCCACATTCAGGATGATTCTGAGAGGTAAATGCTGTCCTGATAAACAAGTTGGAAGTTTTCCACAGTGCTTGATTGTTGCTTCACCAATTGAAATGCATGACTGGCTGTTGGAGTATTCTGCTTGGAACTGAAAAATTAATTTTTTTACATCAGTGAATCTGGCAACTTGAATATCTAGTTTTTCTTTCTCAGAGGAAGACGTTTTTTGTACATACGACTCGATCAATCTCGGTCTCTTTCTCATCGGTGACTGCATCGGGTTGGATGACGGCATGGCCACACGTTGTGGCATTTTGTCTGTCACATCTTCAGGTGTGTTTGCTTCTAGACCTTGTTCTAGTTGCAGTCCACATATATCCACGTGACACTTCATCCTGGCAACAATTCCTTGGATGTCCTTGGAGCATCTTTTACACTTTGCTCGGCAACCCGTTTTACCAATTTGTACAACTTTCTCAAAATAATTCCACACAGAATCTAGTTGACGTGGCATGGTGACACAACCAGTCAACCACAATGTGCAATCGCAATGACCATCAGAATGTTCTGCCTACTAACTTACTAAGCCTAGATACCAGACTGCCCTGCGTCATGCCTTGCTGCCCTTATTCCCTGGCTTCTCAGTAGGATTGGCAGTCCCTTCCCTCAAGAAATATGTGGCTTCACCGTGAAGCCACATATCAACTGATTAAATCAAAGCATGCAATTAGCTGCAGTCAGTTGGTCCTTTGCAGGTGACAATACAGATAAAGGTATGCCTCTGCCCTCTTCCCATTCAGTCAAAGTCATGCCTCGGTGATCACATAATCTGAAAAAAAATCTAAAAAATCAATATCTTGATTTTTTCATATTGATTTAATTGATGATTTAATCAATTTGATCAAATCAACGCCAACTCTGCATCAGTCGTCATCATCACTGGTCGGCAGGAGTTGGATCATTTAACCCTTTCAAACCCACATGATCGCCAGCAAAATTTGCCCCAGGAACCACAGTTATTTCAATGATTCAGTTTTCTGTTACCATGCATAGGGGATTGTCTAACAACAGCATAATACTAAGAGACAGACCCATAAAAGTATACATTTTCTGAAAGCTGAATGAATGAGCTATCCATCCAACTACAATTTATTCATGAAAACACAGACAGGTGCATGACAATTGCCATGGAAAACAACAACAAAATGTACGGAAATTGAAAAAAATGAATGTCCAAAATAAAAATGGTTCACTGATATAAATGTCCACTTGTAAGAATAGCAGCAATGTCTATATATCACTGAATACTAGTCTGTACCAGTCTTCAAGTCTGCAGTTGCAACAACAATCAGCAAAAAGTATGAAAATGTAATGTTCAAATAAAACACACAAAACAGGCACAGCGTCCGAATCGTCCGGGTCAAGTATCACAACGTTATGCGATGTCGATGTTTTCGAAGTCAGAGACTTTAACTTCGTCATCGCTTTCTCAATCGAAACCGCCTAGACAATCTCGGATTTGTTCCTCCACTAACTCGACATTTCACACGTAAAGTTTAAATAAAGCACACAAAACAGACACAGCGTCTAAATCGTATCACATTGTTATCGTCGGAGCTGCTGTCAATGTCGCTGTTTTCGAAGTCGGAGACGTCAACTTCATCGGAACTTTCTCGATCGAATTTGCCTGGATTAGTTCTTCCACTAACTCGACATCTCTCATGTAAAACCCGTCGAATTCTTCGCCAATGTCCATCTCAAACGACACATCGAAAGATGCTTCGCTAGCGCCACTTGATCCGGCCATTTCTTTTCCGGCAACCTCGAAAAAATCTGACAAACGATGCGGAAAATTCACTTTTCCTATCCAAATTGAAAACATTGAGAAAAAATGGCCGACAGTACGATACTGCGCATGCATGCCTCTTTCTGATAACGTCATAACAAAGCCTACTAAGTCGCTGATTGGACCGTATTTATAAATGGAACTTGGAGTACGTATATTTACGTACATGGGTCGCAACGGCTGTTAAATACGATACGTATATATACGTACTCGGGTCTGAAAGGGTTAAGAGCATATCCATAAAAAACGGTTAGTCTTCTTTATGGCAGCCACCATCCATGAAGCAAAATCTGCTGAATCTGAGATTTTTCTGCACTTTGGGAGGGTTGCAGTGCATATCAAAATGATAAAGAACTAAGCAGGGGAAGTGAAAATAAATAAATTAAAGAGGGGGAAGGGTTGGGAAAAGTGTACAATTGTATTAACTAATTTGGGATATCCGGCCAGACCAATCCAGCTACCATAGTGGCCCCCAGGGCAGGACCCCGACCGGCACAGCTCCAGCCTTCACTTACTTAATACAAGTTAGAGGTTGAGAAAAGAGCAGACCCTGGACTAAAAAGAGACTGGGGCAGGAGCTGTGGTGACTTCTTGAGGAAGACTGTTCCACTCTGATATCGTCTTGGGAAAGAAAGTCTTCTGCCTGTAAGCTGTCCGATGGGATGGAATGTCATAGGTGAGGTCATGGCTCTGTCGGGTTGAGTTATGTTGTTCTCACATGGCATTAAGTTGTTCTCACATGGCGTCCATGCACACTGATCTTCTGTAGTCCCGTCTCACCCATTTTCCAGTGCCTTGGTGTTGCTGGCTGTGAAGGGATCCCAAATAGGGATGGCTAGCATACTCCAGCACAGGTCGAACGAATGCCTTGTATGCAGCGTCTTTTAACCTCATGTTGGTCGTCGTGATGTTCTGCCTGATGAAGCCCAGGGTCTAGTTGGCTTTGTTGCAGACGTCGGTTATGTGAGAGTCCCAACGAAAGTCGGAGGTGATCTTGACTCCGAGGTATTTTCCCTCGGTTTCTGTACTGATAGTGTGTCCGTGGAGGTGGTACTTTGTAGAAAGAACTGTGCGTCAACGGGTTCATTGTGGGGCACCTCTTGCGGTGGAATGACATCTTCTTAGGCTGTCAAGGTCTTGCTGTTGGTCCGGTTGGTCTTGTGGGTCGGTGACGTCTTTATGACAGATTGTGTCATCTGCAAAGAGTCTGGAAGTGGAGGACAGTCCTGTTGCTAGGTCACTGATTTGTTGTTGTTCATCATGGATGGAAGGTCTGCCACTTCAACATCAAGGTTTTGGCAGAAAGTTTGGTGTTTGTTGTTCTTTGTTTCCCTCTGTTTTTTTTTTGCCATGAGCGGGTGTCCACAAGATGTTCTTGCCATGAATGGGTGTCCACAAGATGTTCTTGCCATGAGTGGGTGTCCACAAGATGTTCTTGCCATGAGTGGGTGTCCACAAGATGTTCTAGCCGTGAGTGGGTGTCCACAAGATGTTCTTGCCATGAGTGGGTGTCCACAAGATGTTCTAGCCGTGAGTGGGTGTCCACAAGATGTTCTTACCATGAGTGGGTGTCCACAAGATGTTCTTGCCATGAGTGGGTGTCCACAAGATGGATATTGACACAGGTTTTTCTATTTGGCAATAGCAGTGACCAGCTAGTTGGAAGTGTCTCATTTCAGGCTTGTTGGAACTGAACTCTACTGGCACTCTGCAAAAAAGGGCAGATAATTCAAAGACATCCTGACCAAATATCACTATGTGTGATTTTGATATTTTGTACTTATTTTACAGCTGATTATTTGGACTTTCCAAAACTGTTTACAGATCTTCTGTATCTTGACCAGAGCCAAGATCATGTTGGAATAAAGAGCATGCCTATGCGAAAATGAATATGGAGAAAACAGGGTTTAAAGAAAGAGCAAAATGTAATGGCTTTATTGGTGTATTCTTCTGTGTTTACACAAATGACAGCTGCATTAACACCCAACAAAACATCATACTGTTCATGGAGTCTAGATTACACGGTCCACAGTTCACTTCAGTTGTGTTCATTCACTTATTTGAAACACATGGTGGGGTGAACACCTCAATGTTACTGTCACTTTCTGTATTCTCACTTGACACAGGCCTTTCAGGATTCAGGAAGTGAACTCACCAAGTTCTGTTTGTCTGTCTATACATACTCCCGGATGGCTGCGTCGCACTGTATTAGTGCTGCACATTACAGTACTTACGTTACTAATGTATGCTAATTCAATATAAAATACAGTTGTTAGTCACTTGTGACAAACTACTTCCTTGCCAGCAACAGATCGCAAAATTTTGGTGCAAAATCCACACATGCAAGGGAAACCCCATGCATTTGTAACATAGATGCCTATTGGATGATTCACATTTAATGACATCACTAACTTTGGGAATATCAGGGAAACACCAAAGCAAGGCAAAGATGGCGGATGAAGTTGCGAGAATCATAGTTAGACATTTTGGAAGGATATTACTCCAATTTACTTCATACTAGTGATACTAAGAAGGCAGACAATCCGATTAACTCCAAAGATCATTTTATTCCATCAGCAATCAAAATGTGTTTCCGCCATGTTATCACATTGTCCGGAAATTTGTGTGCTTTTCGAATCGGATGTACCAATGTCATTCATGTACGATGTCATCGTCAACCAATACACATAAAGTAGACATAGCCCCCTATGGCCAGTTACATGTGTCTGTTGCTACTTTGCATGTCACATGGCAAGCATCAGCCAATGAGCGCGCATGATAATCGTTGGTACTGTTCTATTTTGTCAGTGTTGGAGCGATGTAGCAATGAGCCTTAAGTTTGGTGTCATTGGTAATGATGGTTTCTAATGCGGCTGTTATTGTCTTTGTGAGGATGGGCGCCATCAGCTCCATGACGAGGACTTCATTTACATAGTTGTCTTTGTGAGGATAGGCGCCATCAGCTCCATGACGAGTACTTCATTTACATAGTTGTCTTTGTGAGGATAGGCGCCATCAGCTCCATGACGAGTACTTCATTTACATAGTTGTCTTTGTGAGGATAGGCGCCATCAGCTCCATGACGAGTACTTCATTTACATAGTTGTCTTTGTGAGGATAGGCGCCATCAGCTCCATGACGAGTACTTCATTTACATAGTTGTCTTTGTGAGGATAGGCGCCATCAGCTCCATGACGAATACTTCATTTACACAGTCGATGTTTGTTTGGGACTTTGGTTTTGGGAGTTTGGTAGGTGTTGTTACTGTTGGTGAACCTTGGGTCATCTTCAGTTGGTCTAATTCTGAGGTAAAGCATTGTTATATATTGATTGTTGTTGTCAGGATGTTTACAATTCAGACAGAAGAAACAACGATAGCTGGTCTTGACAGTTCACCGGTTCACTAAGCGTGACGAGCCAGGCAGCAACCCTTTCTTAAGGCCACGCACGGCAGGTGAAATTACATATTTTGGAAAAAATATACTCAAAATGTGTTTCCTCCATATTCCGATAGCTTTGTATATTAATTATCAATAAAGTTCATTTTTTATAATGATTACATACCTCTAAATCACTTTTATTCGTGAATAAAGTGTGCCCCTATAAAGTAAAAATCCCATTTTGATTCTCAAGACGGAGAACAAGTTCGAAAATATGCGATGTTTAGACCTTAGCAATGCTGCCGTACATTCACTTTATGCCATCTTGTTTAGTACGGATAGATTCCGCCTGTCTAGACAGCATCCCCGCCCTTTGACCTGTATTTGTTGGACATCTTCATATATGCAAGCAGGATTGTACCAACTATCTCCTTATTTGGTAGCATTGTGCTACATCACCGTCGGGATGCTCTGCTGTACTTGCGACCTGTGTTGACCTGCGTGATCTACAATGCATGATGTTGCTATTTCTAAGTATAAACAACGATGGTGTCTAACGAAAGTTATGATCGAGTCAGTTCGTGTATGTTTGTAGCCAATTTGGTTTGGTTTACAAAACAAAATTTATATGAATTTTTCAGTCTTGGTCACATATCGAAGTCAGATTTTTCATAAAAGTCACAATATTGTGCAATCTATATGTTGCATCTCAAATCAGAAATCGTCACAATATTGCACATTATATTGGGATGAAATACTGAACATTTCAAATGATTCTGTTAAATCCCATAAAAAAATAGAGCTGCAATACTCAAATTTCACAGAGAGCTTCTCCAGTTCATGCTCTTTCTAATGGCTTATAATGTTCATTATTTTGTTGGTTGAAAACATGAAGAAAAAATTCAGACACAACCACACCATAAATATGTGTCCATCATCACAGCACAATGGCACTGCACTAACACACATTTCAGTAGTCATTTGCCAAAGGTAGAGCTGCAGGGTCAATATTACACTGAGAGCTTCTCCAGTTCATGCTCTTTCTAATGGTGTGTACTGGTTATCATTTGGTTGGTTGGAAACATTTATAACAAATTTAGACAAAGTCACCAAAAACATTGGTCACGTTTCTATATAGCCACACACAGACAAACCCTGTCACAACCGGTTGAGCTCGCCCTAACATTCTCCAGCAGCATAGTCCCTGGTCGAAACCTCGGCCTCCGCTGCAAGAGCAATCCTGCGAGCATGTCGTGCACTTTTCGTCGAAGCCTCAGCCTGTCATTCAACCTCGAGCAGCCGCCTTCTGTCAGCGCCTTCAGCTAACGCGATCAAATGTGTGGTTGAAGCGATGCCCATGGCATCACATGGTCACATCCATTCCACTGATGAACTCTGCCACCGCAACACAGCTGACAGAGAGAACTCGCTGCAAGCCAACAAATCCTGTTTTGGGACATTTGGCCCAAACCTTGGAGTGGAGGCTCTCATTTGGGTTCTGTGTTTTGTCAAGCAGACATCACTCCAGGAGGTCCTTGTGTGCGAGGCAGGTGTACTGAGGTTCCTCGTCAGTTGACGTAGCATGGTCAAATTTGGCCCACACAGCACCCGTCATAGCAGGAAGGTTGCCACTGTGGGCGCATACTGCTGCCTTGCTGTAGTGGGCTGTCAACAATGGTAGCCTGCGTCTGTCGACCAAAGCAGCTCCACGTTGCCGTACACACGCTTGTTGGTCAGGTACTTCAAGGACTTGGATTCACTGTCAAAGACCATCGTCGTGTAGCGGAGGTTTCACTCTAGGTATCGATTCCATATAATCTCTGCAGCTTCGACTTCCATCCCCCAGAAGTGCCACGGAAGTTTTAGTTGCTCTCTGTGTGCAAGGCCATCCACATCTTGAACTTGAGGGTGTTCGTTTTCCTATACTGCTTCTTGGCACATGGAGTCTTCTGTGATAGACCGGTCATGCTCTCCATAAGCTTGACATGCTGTGGTGGCTGCATAGTCCATCAGACTACTCACCACCTTCATGGTGGCAGCTGTCATGACTTGTCAGTGCGATCGGATGACAGCGTCGATTCAACACAACCCCGCATGTCATACAGTAGGTCTCGTACAGACACACAAGGCCGAGACGCCGATCGATGGCATGTGTCTTGAGTGTGGGCGCACGACACTCAAGATACAGCAGTCCTTTCACAAGCTTTGACATCATACAACAACGTGCAAACGATATCTCGACAGGTTGTCGGCGTTGTTCAGCAAAACTCAATCCTGTTGGGTGTACATGTCTTTCACATGCGTTGCGACATCCGGAGACAAAGGCGTGCCCACGTTCGTGCAATGCGGTCCTGGCTGCTGTCCGGTGGCGAGTGCCTTCTGGTAAAAGCACCAGCTGTCAGCTCCCAGCAGCAGCAGCCGTGATGAGGTTCCTCATCAGATGATGTAGCATGATCAAATATGGCCCACACAGCATTCGTCATAGCAGGAAGGTTGCCACTGTGGGCACGCACTGTCTTGCCGTAGTAGGCTGTCAACAATGATGGCCTGCATCAGTCGACCAAAGCCCCAGCCTCCGAGGGTGACACCAGCCTTATTCCAACACGCTGCCATCTTCTGCCGCAGCGCTGAGTCATTTGGCCACAAGGTTGATGCATTCCTCCTTATGCAGCTCCACGTCACCGTAAACACGCTGGTTGGTCAGGTACTTCAAGGACTTGGAATCACTGTCAAAGACCATTGTCATGTAGCGAAGGTTTCGCTCTAGGGATCGATTCCATAGAATCTCTGCAGCTTCGACTTCCATCCCCCCAGAAGTGCCACGGAAGTTCTTGTTGACTCTGTGCGAGGCCATCCACATCTTGAACTCGAGGGTGTTCGTTTCCCTATACTGCTTCTTGGCACATGGAGTCTTCTGTGATAGACCGGTCGTGCTCACTGTAAGCTTGACGTACTGTGGTGGCTGCGTAATCCATCAGACTACTCACCACCTTCATGGTGGCAGCTGTCACGACTTGTTAGTGCGATCGGATAACAGCATCAATTCAACACGACCCCGCATATCGTACAGTAGGTCTCGTACAGACACACGAGGCCGAGGCGCTGATTGATGGCATGTGTCTTGGGTGTGGGTGCACTACACTCGAGATACAGCAGTCTTTTCACAAGCGTTGACATCATACAACAATGTACAAACGATGTCTCGACAGGTTGTCGGCGTTGTTCAGCAAAACTCAATCTATCATGCAGTGGAAGTCCCCTGTCGGGTGTACACGTCTTTCACATGCCTAGCGACATCTGCAGACAAAGGCGTGCCCACGTTCGTGCGATGCGGTCCTGGCTGCTGTCTGGTGGCGAGTGCCTTCTGGTAAAAGCACCAGCTGTCAGCTCCCACCGGGCGGCGGCCGTGATGAGGTTTCTTGTCAGTTGACGTAGCATGATCAAAACATGTGGCCCACACTGCATCCATCTTAGCTGGAAGGTTGCTGCAGTGGGCGCACACTGCCTTGCCATAGTAGGCCAACGATGTTAGTCGACAGACAAGCTGGGCATTTACCATTGACATCAATAAAAAAACAGGTTTATGATTTTGCTGTGATATTGCTATAAGATATAATGACGGTCCACAAGCACTAAAAGTCAACAAGCAAAGGAAATACAGTCTGTGCCTTAAATGATGGTAATTATGCTTTTATTTATATGTGTTTAATTATCCACAAAATGTAAACAAACGATTACATGCCTTTTTTGGCTTCTTGCCTAGTTGGATTACCTGAATATCACTCATCTCGGATATTGTTCACAAAATATTTTGCCAGATAATTATGAATAACATGACGCAAACGACTATAACTAATACTTACACAAAGTTCTGTTGACGTTGGCTTAACCATAACTAGTACTGGTAGGGAGTTCAGGCAGGAAAATGAACTTGGACACACAAACCTTAATCTCCACTCATTGGAAAGAGCCTTCTCTAAGGAACAAAATGACACAAAAATCGTTCAGATTGGTCAATCCATTGATTTTCTATGAATATTTTAATATCCGATAAATAAGCATTTCTATGAAATAGTCATAGGGATTATGAACAGCCTTTTGTCTTAGCAATGGCACCATTTTGGCTGCATAATTAGCTATTTCCACCATTTATTATGTGCTAGCATGGTTATTTCTAAACGAATCACTATAAAACTTGCCATCTTTACATAATTTTAACTGCTGAATCCAAATCTGGTCGCGGATTTTGAACATTGTGAATATTAATGACCTAATTTGCATATGCAAATGCCCTAATTGCCTAAATATTCACATTATATCAGTTCTAATACTTCTAAGGCATAAAATACTGAACTGAATGGGAACAAAATAGTAAACTGACATTTATAAACACTCTTAATTTATGTGTGCAGAACACAAGATGGCTACTCATCTTCCAAGATGGCCGCCATCTTGGATTTCAAAGGGTATGTCGTGTATGATGCCAAAATAAAGGGTAAATACTTTAAGATAACTGGTCACCAAGTAGCTAAAGACACATGGTAAGCATTGATTACCAAATATTTGGGGGCCATTTCAAAATTATATGATGAATACCAATGATTCCTCATCCCGACAGAGAGGACCAACAATGTCATTGGAAGGTTTGGGAAGAACTGGAGCCGGAATCTGAGATAATGGTGAAAACTTCTTCTTCCAGAAAGCTTTATCAGTGTTCCGTCGAACGAACCGAAGAAAAGATGACACATGGTCAGGCAGGCGCAGTCCCAACTTAGGAAGGAGATGAAGAAGGTCATGTTGCAGATGAAGAGTCTCAGATTCCTCAATTTTCTTGATTAGAATGTAAAAGAACGCCACATTTGGTGCCTTTTCCTCTGGTAAAGTGTTATCTGAAACAATAAAAAATGCATTAACAAGTATGAAACTACATAATTTTTTTTACAAAACATGTTAAATATATAATGAGAATGTAGATACAGCAATACTAAAGGTGTTCATATTATTTAAGAAATATTCTTACGTGAAAAAGATTTGTAAATTTTGTTTTACAATACAGTTGTAAAAACAAAATGACTACATAAATCTTGTTTGCATTAAGTTCTCAATGCAACTATGGACATAAATACATCATGTGATTGAACTAAATGTAGCTTGAAGATGCATTGCAGGTTACAGAATAATTAAACCGAAATTAAAACCCCATGCAAAGATCGGCCGACTTGAATTTAGGGAGTGCACTTAATAAATGGAATAGCACAGGAAGCCAATACGCATGCGCAGCTGTGGAAAATCCATGCGAACAACGGCGCATGCAAATTTATTCTGCTGTTACATTTATTGTCGATATCCCCCGCCGATACCTACTTGTAATGAAAGTCGTAAACAAACTACGATAAGTGATAAGTATCATCCTTACCTTGGAGAAATGGTCGGTGATCAAATCTCAACTGACTGCTTTCGTTATACCTCATTTGGCTTTTGATCCTGTGCTCTACTTTTCACACACTCTCGAGAATCTGCACATCGTTGATGTCGGCTTGTCATGCTGCCAGGGTGTATGCCAGTCCTAGGCCACTGGCAGCACAACCATGACTCTAGTTCAATAAAACCTTTCTTCAAGTGATTGTCCATGATCCACGCTGTGACATGCATGACCAGTTTAAAGTCAGTTATCACACCATAACTGGCTGCTTTCGTTATAGCTAATTTGGCTTTTGATCTTGTACCATACCTTTCTTCCATGTGTATCACAGCCGAAACGTTGAAGTATCTTTACATCCTCCATGTCTGACCACCGACTGAGTATGTGAGTCATCTTCTGCAATCGCTTCACAGCAGGGTGGGGTAGTAGTGGCGTCAGAATCGCTTGACAGCAATCTACCCTGCCTGTTCCACAGATGGCCATGTATATATTGCTGGACTGTGGTCTCTTGCCTGAAATTAACATGTTTTCTCATACGTCGCCCTTTTAGGCTGTAACAATTAACTTGGCGCCACCAATGACAAATGCATTACATGGAAAGCTAGACGTGGAACATGTGTTCCAATCAAGCAGTTGACATCAATTCTTGCCATTGCTCAGTGTGAATCAATGACCTCTGGTGTTGATGAACCATGACTTCTCTGTGGTATCACATGAAAGACTCATCGTACTTAGTAGTTTTTGTAATAGTTTATGTACAGCATACACACAGTTTTAAAGTAACAAGATATTTTCAAATGAAAAAAGGAGAAAGTAGATATTACATTACTTATTGAGCACTTTCCCCCGGGAGACCGAGTGGCCAGGAGACCGGGGTGGCCAGGAGACCGGGGTGGCCAACAGACCCAGGTGGTCAGGAGACTGTGTGTCACATTTGAAATGTGGAGATCCAGTAAATATTTAAATTCACATACTGTGACTCTGCATATCAAGAAATAGTATCTCTTAAAAAAAGAGCGTTATATGAAATAACAACAAACTAATATGAATAAATAAAGTGACAATTTCTCTTGCATACAAACGCCACTTGACAACATAAACTCAGTGGAGACTGTCACAAACTGTCGTCATCGGTGGGTAGGGTATAAAGTGCTCAAACAATGGGGTAATTACCTGGTTGAGAGAGATTAGTCTGTGAAATAACAAGATCAAAGACTTACCAGAGGTGCTCTAGTCACGGTGAGTTGGCTGCACCTTCAGCAATGTGGACAGCATCAGTTTGTCAGTGTCGTCATTCTCACATAAATCATACAACACACACTTGACAGTCTTTGTTTTGTTACCATGGTGCTAATTTGTAGTAACAACCCTGTCGCTGTCATAAGAGGTGGCCAGGGTTGGGGGGGTGGAGGCCAGGAGACATCACCAAATCATGGCATTCCAAAAACATTTCTTTAAGCAAGGGCATAGTTTCTCTGGCAGTGAGGCATGTGGCGCCATCTTGCTGAAAACAAATGTCCTATGATGTGTGAGTTCACTGTTTGCTGCAGTGTACTTGTGCAGTGCTGACTCCCGCTATAGGTCGGTCAAGTATGAAAGACACTTCTTTGTGTCATCAGTAGTAAACTTGAAGTTAGACGAATCCATCAAGGGATTGCTGGCCTCATGTCTTTCCATTAGTGGCTGGAAGACTTGTCATGAGCATTTGGCGATAACATGAGCCATTCACATTGACTGCTTAACCTTCTTCATCTTGGAGGAAATATGGCCCAAAGATGTGAAGTGACATGATCCCACACCCAACAGTGGCCATTAAGTAACCCCTTACAATTTAGGTACCGGTCGAAACATGTCACATTTGAAATGTGGAGACCCAGTAAATATTTCAACATAGATATTATGGCTCTGCATGTCAAAAAATAGTATCTTAAAAAAGAGCATTATATGGAATAAGAACAATAAATAAAGTGACAATTTGTCTTGCAAACAAACGCCACATGAAAACATAAACTCAGTGGAGACTGTCACAAACTGTTGTCATCGGTGGGTAGGGTATAAAGTGCTCAAACAAATGGAGTAATTACCTGGTTGAGAGAGATTGGCCAGTGAAATAACAAGATCAAAGACTTTCTGACAGTGCTCTAGTCACAGTGAGTTGGCTGCACCTTCAGCAATGTGGACTGCACTTGTAGGACATCAGTTTGTCAGTGCTGTCATTCTCACATAAATCATACAACACACACTTGGCAGTAAAGATTGTTTCTTCATTGTGATGGTCACTGCATAGCTGCATGATAGTCTCTTGTGGCAAGATGTCTATCTTATCAATAATAGCATAGTAGTTCATTTATCACCACCTTCTCAGCTTGGATTCTGGGAAAGTCAGCCTCAACAAATCTATGGTTATATATCTCTCCTGTAAAATCTACATCTTGAGTTGAGCAGGTACTCCCAAGTCAGGTACCACACATATATGAATAACCACTTTATCAACAACTTTAGGCGACTTAAAACCAGGTCTGTTTTGGATGTATTTTAATTTCCACAAGCTCCAGCAGCGCCACAGGTCACCTTCTAGACTCACACAACCAGGAACACTGCAACGGTGATTGTTAGTGTGACACCTGGTTATACCTTGATTTGACGAGAACAATTTGGAATATACAATCTTACATGTGACTGCGTGACTGCGATATGAATGTGAGCTGGGATTAGCTTTGGCATTGATGGGTAATCAATCACAAACAAACCACATTTAAATATGTTAAATTCCAGTTGCCATTTATCTGTATGTCCAGTGTTCTGGAGTTTATCCAACTTTGAAACTGCTGCAGATATTCAAGTTTATGTCCGTAGCAATGATGTCACGAACCTTTCATTGATATAGTGTAAACACACTGTCTCACACTACCTTTATAATCACAACCACCAGGTTGTTTTACTTTTATCTGGCACACTTGCTGTTCTGTTTAAGTAGTGAGGTGAGTTGGTCTAGTTGTCACGACAACAGTAACAAGAAGGGTGATGGACGGGATTACCAGGTGACAACAGTAGCAAGAAGGGTGATGGACGGGATTACCAGGTGACAACCACTGGCAGGTTCAGTTATGGCATCAGTGACAGAATGCACTAACTTTGCTACAGGTAATTGTTTTTATGGTACAAGGGATTTAACCCAGAGAAAACACCCCATCCTCAACTGCTGTAAGGACAATCATGTATAGAAACTACTTAATCAACAAGGTATTTGAGGCAGGTAACATCAGTCGCCACACCAGAAGCAAGCAGGTACACTAATTTCTAGGCACTGGTGATGATTATCGCTCCTGTAAAACCTACATCTTGAGTTGAGCAGTACTCCCAAGTCAGGTACCACACATATATAAATAACCACTTTATCAACAACTTTAGGCGACTTGAAACCAGGTCTGTTTTTGATGTATTTTAATTTCCACAAGCTCCAGCAGCGTCACAGGTCACCTTCTAGACTCACAAAACCAGGAACACTGCAATGGTGATTGTTAGTGTGACACCTGGTTATACTTTGATTTGACAGGAATAATTTGGAATATACAGTGTTACACTGCGATATGAATGTGAGCTGGGATTAGCTTGGTGATTGGTGGGTGATCAATCACAAACAAACCATATTTAAATGTTGCTGTATGTCCAGTGTTCCATTCACTCTGAAACTGATGCAGACATTCTGGCAGATTCCTGTATTCCACAGGACATGGATCGCAGCTGAGGAGATGGGAGAGTGAACCATCTCTCCTCAACTTTGACTTTGCTGTCGTACCAGCTCTAAACTAGCAGGTGTCCACTACTCAGTGGAAAGTGCTTCGAACATGACATCCTCGAGGGAAGATAAATCTCCCACGGGAGGCCAGCTCTTCTCTCTAACTACCACTGGGAAAGATCTGGTGATGTGTGTAAGTTATAGACATAGAACTGGTGGTCTACGTTTTTGAATATATCAGGCGACATGTAGATGTTATCGACTAGGTGTCACACAGTGTAGCTATATAATGACTAAAGACCACAACATGCAGTTGTAAACAACAGTAGGAAGAATTACTCCTTCATTTTATTCATTCGTTTGATAAAGAAATCATCATGTTGTAAACAAGAGCTTTGAGAGGCTAGTTGCAGTGAGGTCATTTTTCTCTTCCTAGAAAGCATCACACGGGTTGTTGCTTCTCTACATAAAACAACCCTGCTTCAACCAAATGTCAGTATTCCTTTAAACGTTTGAATGACATTTGACAACTGTGGTTAAGGTAGTACAGTTGCCACAAAGATGCTATTAATTTGTTGCTTCTGTTGAGAGCATCATTTATTTTGTTTTTCCCCAAATATATCATAGTTATATATCTGATGCTTCAGCTGAGAGGTACATAAGTTAATTATGCTTTGCAGCCATAGAGGGTGAATCTTACATGCAAGTACATAAAAAACTGTATAATACATTAAATACAATAAAATAACGAAGCATTCAATTGTATATAATTAAAATTTTAAATAAGCATTAAATTAAGAACATTAAATTTAATAAAGTGATGAGTATTAAATTACAATAAGTAAAAGTATGTAAAACGTAGAAAATCAACTTTTAAATGACATTTGTGACTTTAGTGATTAACTAATCGATTAGTAAGGTGCTATCTAGTTTGGTATATTTCTGGCAAACATGGATGCAACAGTTTGCAATTTTATGAGTAATTTCTATTTCGAGAGCAGATAATTGATCTTTCTTGCTAGCGAAAGCAGGAATTTTTACCTCTGCAATGGCTTCCTACAACATTGGGAATGTGAAACCCTCTCACTACCATTATATCATCACTTGAAAGAAAATGATTTAGAAAACCACACTGCTTAGTGATGTGTTTGTCTGTGCCTCGACCACCCAAACCCTTTGAAATAAATGAGGTTATACCTTGTGGTGTTATGGCCATCAAAAACTTGACAGTATTGTGATGGTTGTAAGAAGACTATGTTTGTGGTGTTATGGCCATCAAAAACTTGACAGTATATGTTTGTGCTCTGGCCATGAAATATAGACCAATAATAACCTCACTAAAGTCTCTACTCACTGTTGTCTGTCATAGAGAACATTCATAGGCTAGAAACTGCTCTGCCATGTTCAGTCGTAAGTGTTTGAGAGTTGTGAGTAGCATTTCAGACAACATTGCAGGAAGCACAAAGAGGCAGGAGAATTACTTGGCTGCAGTATTTAACTTCCTTCAAACTTTCAGGGATTTTAAACCTGTGATGCAATTTCGTATTTTCTGACAGCACTAGCATGGTGTGCTTGCAGTAAGTGCAAATCTTCCCAAATAACCATTCCCGTGTAGTATCGCATGAGTTCTTTTAAAATGGCGCTGTCCAGTCCACCCTTTCAGGTTGTGACGATTTGGTTTAGAATTATGAGACAGTTAACAATGTTTACAATTCAGCAATCATTCCCTTGTTGGGTGTCACTTCATCATTGTAGATATTACATTACAGGTACTTGTTTTTACCGTACAGGGAGTTTTACCCGGAGAAGAAAACATCCCTCCTCAACTGCAGCTTTCCACCCTGTAAGGACAATCATGTATAGATAACTACTTAATCAATGAGGTATTCACTTGAGGTGGGTAACGTCAGTCGCCACACCAGAAGCAAGCAGGTACACTAAGTTCTAGGCATTGGTGATGATTATCGCTCCTGTAAAACCTACATCTTGAGTGGAGCAGGTACTCCCAAGTCAGGTACATGGGCCCTGGTGGTGACCGATGACATCCAACTTGCCATTGTTTACAAGTAACCAAGAATGTTTTACTCTCGAAACTGATGCGATGCGTCACACATATATAAATAACCACTTAATCAACAACTTTAGATGACTTGAACCCAGGTCTGTTTTTGATGTATTTTAATTTCCACAAGCTCCAGCAGCACCACAGGTCATGCAGACAAACAAATCAAAGTTATGGTTCCCAGATGTAATGGTGTTTTGTCTTCAGATGGTGTTGATTAAGATTAATTCTGGTTTAAGATTAAGATTAATTCTGGTATACCAGATGATTTCCGCAACAATCTTGTCATAAAAATTAGCATCCATGCTGTCTTTGTTTTGTTACCATGGTGCTAATTTATAGTAACAACCCTCTCAGTCATAAGAGGTGGCCAGGGTTGGGGTGGAGGCCAGGAGACATCGCCAAATCATGACATTCCGAAAACATTTCTTTAAGCAATGCTACAGTTTCTCTGGCAGTGAGTGCATAACATGTTCCTACTTCTTGTGCATAACATGTTCCTACTTCTTGTGCATAACATGTCCCTACTTCTTGTGCATAACATGTCCCTACTTCTTGTGCATAACATGTCCCTACTTCTTGTGCATAACATGTCCCTACTTCTTGTGCATAACATGTCCCTACTTCTTGTGCATAACATGTCCCTACTTCTTGTGCATAACATGTCCCTACTTCTTGTGCATAACATGTCCCTACATCTTGTGCATAACATGTCCCTACTTCTTGTGCATAACATGTCCCCCACTCAGGGCCTGTTGCCTTGTTGATTCCAAACAAGTCGTCAATTATCGAAAACTACCACACGCAAATAATCGTAACAAGAATTTTAATTTCACATAGAAATACAAACATCATCACCGATTAAATCAACCAAGTACATGATAGTATAATGATGAAAACAGTACCTACTAGTTCAACACTGGGGCCAAGTTCCTCCATGGCTCCTGGCCTGTCTGTGATGTTCCTTGTTGTTGAGTTGTGTTTATCACTCTGTTGGCATCTCCCAATTCCTACACTCCGTAGTGGACGGTAGTGTATGGACACAATGGTCTAACACTGGAGCCAAGTTCCTCCATGGCTCCTGGTCCGTCTGTGATGTTCCTTGTTGTAGAGTTGTGTTTATCACTCTGTTGGCATCTCCTGATTCCTACACTCCGTAGTGGATGGTAGTCCAAACACTGCGGCCAAGTTCCTCCATGGCTTGATGTCTTAGCCATTCCAAGATTCTGAGTTGTCTGTTCACAAGATGTAGGTGATGGTGTGTATATTGTCTCCAGTTTCCTGAATTCCGTAGCTGATGGATGCAGCAAGCATCCAATTTACCCCAGGTGGCGCTGACGTCAGTGCCACCTGGTATAATGATAACCTTAAAATGCAATCCTGCAATCCACTCCTTGAAGCAATGACCTTCATAAAAAACATACCTCTGTGTGATAGACAACAGATGTACAAGCGTTCTGTATCATACTGGGCCTGTGTCTTCTCCAGAGGATACTACTCATCACAAAGCTAAAAACAAATACAGTAAGATCTGTAGCAGACAATGCTACGCTGAGACTACATGTCTGTTGTTTGCTGTAGACAGTTGTTGTTAAACAAAGCACAATCAGAACTTGTTAACCTCTGTTACTCAAGCGGTACCTCCCTCCTGAGTGATGTGTCACCAACCCTGTCTCCGTACCATCTGACAAATCACTACCTGCTTCACGTCATTACTTACCAATGCCTGAGTATATTCATACAGTTCCATACAGTTCCATACCTGCCTCCAGCATGTGAGGGCCCCAGGACCCTGCTGTGTTGATATTATTCCCAGCGGCACTCAAAACAATTATCTCGGGTAACTCAGCCTACAATTTTATGGCAGATGGACACATTGTATTCTAGTCTCCAGTTTCCTGCACTCCGTAGTGGACAATAGTGTATTGACACAGCAGTCCAACACTGGGGCCAAGTTCCTACATGGCTCCTGGCCTGACTGTGATGTTCATTGTTGTTGAGTTGTGTTTATCACTCTGTTGGCATCTCCCGATTCCTACACTCCGTAGTGGACGGTAGTGTATGGACACAATGGTCTAACACTGGAGCCAAGTTCCTCCATGGCTCCTGGCTCGTCTGTGATGTTCCTTGTTGTAGAGTTGTGTTTATCACTCTGTTGGCATCTCCCGATTCCTACATTCCGTAGTGGATGGTAGTGTATGGACGCAGCAGTCCAAACACTGGGGCCAAGTTCCTCCATGGCTTGATGTCTTAGCCATTCCAAGATTCTGAGTTGTCTGTTCACAAGATGTAGGTGATGGTGTGTCTATTGTCTCCAGTTTCCTGAATTCCGTAGCTGATGGATGCAGCAAGCATCCAATTTACCCCAGGTGGCGCTGACGTCAGTGCCACCTGGTATAATGATAACCTTAAAATGCAATCCTGCAATCCACTCCTTGAAGCAATGACCTTCATAAAAAACCATACCTCTGTGTGATAGACAACAGATGTACAAGAGTTCTGTATCATACTGGGCCTGTGTCTCCTCAAGAGGATACTGTTGATCACAAAACTAAAAAACAAATACAGTAAGATCTGTAGCAGACAATGCTACGCTGAGACTACATGTCTGTTGTTTGCTGTAGACAGTTGTTGTTAAACTAAGCATAATCGGAACTTTACACAAATATGTCATTTGTATTTGGTTGTTCATTACAACAGGTGTTGCTATAATAGTCAAGACTGAACATTAGTACCAATGCATCGAGCTAGGGTTCAGATGAAGGCACCTTCTTTGATGTTGCTGAGGCAGCCACCTACCAGACGGTGGCAGCCACCTACCAGACGGTGGCAGCCACCTACCAGACGGTGGCAGCCACCTACCAGACGGTGGCAACAGTGATGTACTAGAACATGTCAGTGACGATGTTAGAAAGGAGCTAATTCCTAGGAGTCCATCAACTTTCCATTTGACTTGTTTCTTTCCCTACTTGGACATTGTGGGCTTAATGCCTGTTATTCTGCCTTTGTTTGACAGGAGACTCATTAATCATTTCAGTACTACAGCCCAGGGCCCGAGGTTATAAACCGTACTCAAACTCAAGTCTGTGCTCAAGTCTGAGATTTCATGCTCACCAGAGTTTTCGTGCTCAACCGAGGTTATAAAACGTCTTGAGTACGTACTCAGCTGAGTACGAAACGACACGGTTTTTTTCAAATGCACAAGCGGCCAAGTGGAACTCTCTTTTTGAAAAAGATAACAAAGATACTTCCGCATATAAACAGTGGTGGACGAAGAATTTCGGCTGCAAGCGTCTCTTTTGCGGGAAAAAGTGCCGGAGAAAAATCAATCCATCACCAATATCACACGCTGTGTGGAAAGTCGAGCACACAGTGAACGATTTAACAGACAGAACGAGACGAGTCACAAGATAAAACTGTCTAAAAATAAAAAATAGCAAAAAGTAATACCTCGCAGCCAGACTAAGCGATTCGGCAGCCTAAGTAATTATGTTTGCCATGTTCATTTGGCGTGGTAACTAGAACTTCTGGAAATGTACCGAGGAACACGACAAGTTGTACTTTTTTAATGAATGCAAGTGTTAATATAACATCAATTTCGTTACAAAATATATTATATTTATGCTGTCCAAGGTAAACAATAATGACATTACCTAAATCCGTGGCTCATTATAATATTTTGTTTTAATATTTCATTAGAATGTCCATTGTTTCCATAATCTATACATGCGTGTAACAATACACACGTACTGGAAAGATGAGTACAAAAATAAACATTTTGTGAGACAAAGGTTCAGTTTCATAGTTTTGATCATTCTATGTGTACTGAATATGTAAAAACTACTCTGTTCAGATCATGATGTACCTATGGCTATACACTTGAACTATAGTCTATACACTTGTCTGGTGGAACCATACGTCAGAGTCACGTAGAAGACTCTGTGTGGCACATAGTGATGTATTCAGATTGTTGCGCAGTGAACCCAGAAACTGAAGTATTTGTCAAAACTAAGAAATAACGGTGTTAACAACTAATTTTGTTTGCTCCCTTAACCTAGGCTTAGTTTTGACGTTGGGTGTCACATGTTTGTGTCACGGGGATTACCCACTTTTAGTAGTCTATAATTTTAGTCCAGCCTATCTTTTATATGGGTGTAGTATTACAGAGTAAAGTGATTGAAATTAATAGATGATATGCTAAAACGGATTTCATTGAATATCATAGAAAGGTTTGTATTACTCCTTAATGATTAATGTTTTTATAGATAATAAAACAAATATAGTAGTAATACAATATCAAACAGTAAAGTGTAAACTGAAAGAGTAAGCTATGTTATCATTGATTTGTAGTGGTAATTCTTAATAATAATAATTATGATGAGAGTTCCCAAGCGAATATATTATTTGCACTTTTAATGTGCACACTATCTACTATATGGAATCATTATTTCCATAACTTATATTATTTTATTTATCATAATTTAAGTTATATTTGAAATAGGTTACTGCACAAGACAATATATGCAGCATATGTTACTACTAGTATTATATTACATACGCCCTGGGTATATGCACTACACATGTCGCTGTTTTCACTAACACCTTGCTTAGTTTAGTGTGGCATGCCTCTTAATCATTGTATAGCTATATTTGCCAGTACTTTATATTCCAATCACATACTTTTCCCAAAGTATGATGTTCTTCTTTGTCTTAGAAAAGTCGTGATATCTTTGTATCTATTATTTGGAAAATTTGCATTTACTATAAATGTGACCCACCATGCCAAAATGAGACACTTCTCTAAAAAAATGGGTTAGTGTTTTATTGCATAATCAAATAGAGCACATTCAGAGGAAAAAAATGATACCTCAATGTTATCCATATTCACATTATTTCCAGAGATGTCGGAAATGTGAAAAGTGTGGTTTCGAGAAAAACAGCTTCAAAGTTTTCACTCTGTTTTTGCAATAATTGTGATACATATCCTTGAGTATATAGTTTTATTTGTGTTGCTAGATACACTAACATGCACAGTATTAAACAAAAGAGAAAACATGGACATAAAAAAAACATTTTGCATAAATTATGCAAATTAAGATCCAAAATGGCCACCAAATATAATTTATCTAAATAATACCGAGAAGTGTTCACAAACACGTACACAATGTGCATATACAAAACAATATTTTTGAATGACAAGATTCATACTAACTCAAGTCTGTAGTTAATTTATTTAATTCTTTATTATAATTATATAATTACCTGGATATTATATTAATTAAGTTAATTAAGAGAGCCGTGCTAGCCAAACCTTTGTTACTAGATACATTAACATCAATGGTATCAAACGAAAGAGAAAACGTGGACATTTAAGAAAAAACACAATTGGCATAAATTATGTAAATTGGGATCCAAGATGGTCGCCGAACGTAATTCATCTAAATAATTCAGAGAAGTGTTGAAAAATGTAAGAATTTTACACACTCAAAACATTGATGACGAGATGATCATTTTCTTTGAGCAGGCCCACCATCTCGCTTGCGTTTCGCTGCAGATGGACCCGGTTCTGGCTGACAGGCCCTTCGGTGCTATCACCTGTGGCAGACCTACTGGGCACGAACCCTTGCCTATGTCATGTAGCTTTGCAACACTGTGCGAAAACTCCTTCACCTTCAAGACATTTGGAGCTTCGGCAGACACTACAACGCTGTGAAGGGACAAGAGGCCTGGGATGCGCTTAAAATGGCCATCTAAAAAACTTGCCCAGTCATAGCATGGCACAACAGACTGGCCATCTTGTGTTCCAACGAGCTGCGATGTATTGCAGACACTAGACGCCTCACAAGCAGCCTCCACATCAGTCAGTGATGAAATGAATGTCTTCCGAACCAAACGCTTCAATAGCCCAAAACACCAATCAGGGGCGAACTTCGTGTGTCCGGCGACCATGAAGTTGATGGAGGCGGATCTGTGCAGGCCATTCACAACACGCCACATTAAGTAGCGTATCATGTGGTTGTTCTTGTTTTGGCCTGCACAGTTGTCTGCATGCAGCTGCAGCTCATCTTCTCCCACACCATATGTCGCCAGGAAATGGTGGAGAAGTGAGATTACCATATTGGCCCCCTTGCCTGACGAAGATGCCTCGTCTATTAAATAGTTCACTTGGCGAGACAGCCCTTCAGCATGGATGTCAAACAGCTGCACTTTGCGAGCAGTCTTGAAGTAGACAGGGCCGGGCTGTAATGGGTTCGCAGGGTAGTGTAGTTGCTGAGCGAAATCAAAGCTATAGTGGAAGGTAGACGGTGGATGTTCGCTTCTGCCCAACTCTGTGAGGCCGTGTTGGGCAGCCTTCTCCTTCGACGCCGCACACATCTCCTGGTATGCAGACCTCTCTGCCATCGCCTCCCGAAGATGCTGCTCCTGTGTGAGGAGTGTCACGGACTTCATCGCCTCAGGGATGTTGACGGCCTTCAGGATGTGTGTGTTGTTACGCTGGCAGACCCAACACAAGTCAGACATAGGCTTGCCGATGACGACATGTGGAATCAGCTGCCGCCAGAGACTGCGGAAGGATGACAGCTGGACGACTCGCTGCCCCGGTGGTGATGCGGCCTTGTAATCGCGCCAAAGCTGTGCTTTTGACAGGTGTGTTGGGAGCACCTGCAAGAAAGGGTGTCTTAATAAACGAAAAAAATTACTTCAACGATACATTAGCACCCTGCAAAATAAACTGATGCTTAAAACATCCATCTTTGCACATACTGTATAATGTGGTTGACAGTCTCTGCAATAATGCTGTACAAGACAATGCAACTTTGAAGTACAAGTAGTTGTCAAGTTGCTGCAGCAGCTGCGCAAAACAAAACCTGAACATAAGACACATGACATGTTAAAAAACCTTTACATAAGACACATGACATGTTAAAAATGAAACATACTTTTACATCATCACGCTTGAAGCCGGGAACTCGGCCAGGTAGAACGAGACTGTGTTGCTCGGCATAGTGGAGAATAAAGCGTGTCACACGCCTGATGTCTTCGAGGGACAGAGCAGTCTTCCTTCTGCCACCTGACAAAAGCAAATTAAATCGTGGCCATGTAACAAAGAAATCTACCAGGCCTAACAATTTGACCCTTGTTTGGTGCATTAATAATAATTATCATTGTCTAGCTATTAAATTTTACCTCATCTAGAATACATAAAATGTTGCACTTGGCCCATGATAATTATTGTCATAATAAATATTTCCAAAATTTATTTTCAATAACATTAATTACTGTTTCCAAACAATAACTAAACAGAAAATCAAGCTCTCGTCAATGACGAATAAATAAATAGAATATAAATTATAGCAAATAATGTAGTGTTTGAATGTGCGATGATGGAGCATACCCGACTTCTTCTTTCTCGGTACCAGGCCGTTCTCTTTGAAATGCTTCTTCACAGCATTTAGGTGGTTGTTGCTCATGTTGAACAAGTAGAGGAAGGTGTCTCTACAAATCCTCCGATGAGCGTAGGAGAATGCCCGAATGCGGTTCTTCTTCCTCTCCGTAGCCGGCTGTGTCTTTGACAGAGTTGTGTCTGCAGTATTAATACTGCAGGAAATGACACCCAACAACACCAGGTCCTTTTCATAAGGTGTCATTTCCATGATGTTGAGTCTGAAAACAGATACATCCTACAGTTTTGACATTCCAATTATCATAATATAACACAATGCAGAGGCAAGACAGTAGTATAATTATTTCATATTATTAATGTATTATTATCAAATTATATTTAATATTATAATTAGTAGTAACTTTACTGCACTGAATAGTAATGCCATTATACATTTGCTTAAAATAGTCCTTCTGATAATTACTGCATGCTGTTTCTTCACGTACTTACTTAATTTCATTGCGAGTGGAATCATCAAATTGATCAATGCAAGGCTTGCCATCCCAGAGACGGCAGTTGCAGTGGCATCGCATTTCCGGTGAATCTTTGCACTCGTAAAGCGTTGCAGCACGTTGTATGGCATCTTCTTCAGCAGCAGATGTGCTGTTGGGAATGCCGTCATCAGGAGGTCCACCATCCGATTCTTCAGTACGAGATGCCTCAATGACAAGTGGCATTTCCTCTTCACTTTCTGAAGCGCTATCTTCGTCCTCAATTTCCTTGAAATAAAAGTTTTGACTGTGACTATGCACTAAAACTTAATAAAATAGTACAGTATTATTACAGCCGAAATATATTTTAATATGATTATTAATATTAAAGTCTACAGTGGTCTAATTGCCAAACATAATTTTATTTGGTTATGACATGGACATAGCTATCAAATGTATAATACTTATCATAGTATGCCTATGGCTATGCAGCATAGCCTATAGTCATAGTAGGGGACATAGGCCATAGCCAGGCATACGCCAGCATAGGCATAGTCATGCAACGATGTTGTTTACTTAATAAATATCGCTCATTCGAACGTTAGAAAAGGTGATTAAATGCGTTTTTTAACACTCAAAATTAGTAATAATTTACACATTCAACATTACTATTCGTTTGACCATTGTACATGATTGCTGTATAATATTATACTGCATCTTTATAATGGCGAACATGAGATGGGCGCGGCCCGGATTCTAGAAGTCCACAAAAAAATACTCACCCCTTCACTGTCATGAGTGAAATAATCCATCGCCACATCTCTAAGGCTTGCGTCCCGAAGTCCACAGCGAGCTGCTTCATTTAGCAGATGTGAAACTCTATTCTCTTTGCTCAAATCCATATCGAATGAGTAAAATAGTTGATCTTGTAGCGAAAATGGAAATGACAGCTACGTAAACAAGTAACCGGAAGTTGACCAGACTAGGCTTTCAGGGGCAACTGGCCAATCAGAGACACGGAATGTGATCACGCGGGGACGCTTAGCTGTCAAGAAATCTTCATTAACATGCATATTTGAGGGAAAGTATTTGTCGAAAATGATGTCAGTACTTAGAATAGAAATTCCTCTTTCCGGTGATATCTTACATGGTGCGCTCGAAGAGAGTTTACTTGGAGTACTCTTGAAGAGAAAACGGACCATTTTCCTGCCTAAAACAATGCCAGTCATTAAAACAAAGTTTGATAGGTGTCAGAAAACACCAAAATAAACAGATTTGAAAATCATATATGACATTTACACCAATAAAACATGAAAGAGTAATCTATTTAGGATCGGTTCCCAATGGAAACTCATTTTCAAAAAATATGTCGATGCAGTGTTGTTTTGGCTCGTAGCTCATAATGAGCTTCGCCGAGAAGCGTCTCATTTTGGAATGGCGGGTCACAAATTATAGGAAAGTTGTAAACACTATATTAGAGCTGTAGTTTGTCACCTGCACTAGTTCGTTCTTAGATTTCCTGCGGCATTGGAGTAGTAAGGCTAAAACAGCATTATGCTTAACATCAATAACCTACAATTTTACTTTTTGCGGTAGCCTAAATATAGACATATGGAAGGTTTTTCTTACATATTGTTCAATTTGAACAATCTCTTAAAAAAAACAACAACACAAGTGTTGCATTATCCTGGATGTGTGTGTTGCATATTTTGCATGTATATTCTACTTCCAAAAGGCACCCACTATGTGAAGTCCTACCCCTAGGCTATAGCTGCCTTGGTCTGGGATAGCAATTTTTTTATATTTTATATACATACATCCTTCGCCCTGGCCTGGGGTCGGGCTGCATGAATAATATAAATATAGCATGGTATGTAAGCTTAATCCAGTTGATATAATATTTAGATTAGCTATATTATGTTATAAACACATAATTATATATTATTTGCTATATTCCCAACTCAAAACTGGCGAAATGTTTTAAATCACTGCCTATTATTTACAGTGACAAAACGAAGTGGCTGTATTGCCAAGGCATGGGCATGGCCATGGGCATGGCATTGGCATTGCCAGTTCACGGAATAATTTTATTTTGCAGCACACATACACTTCGCATATATCGTATTGGTATGCCATTAATGTCCAGTATGGCATGTTATAAATCGTTCAACTAAACCACATAGTTTTAATTTCTGTAGACACGTTTCGTGTGAATCATGACTCTGACTCGGCAGTTGAAATATAATGTTGTCGTCCTGCAGCAGCTGTAAATGAATGGTCCCCGTCGCCAAAAAAACTGCAACTAAAAGTAAACTATCACTTGTTTTGCGGTGTCTGTCGCTGCTGCGGTTACATTTGGCAAATGTTCGTTAAATAGTGCAGTTTGAGCCATCAAACAAAATCTTTCACAAATGTCGTATTCCATCAGTTCTTCATACGGATAAAACTCGGAAGTAGGCGGCCTGGACCCTAAAATCGGACAGCTTATCTTCTCAAAATGGACAAACTTTCAACGACTTCAATACATTTATGCGTGAGCTGCCATTTTTATTTATGCTTGAGCATGGCGTTGAGCACGGTATTGAGCATACTCACAATTTAAGCATTTCGTGCTCAATGCTGAGCACGATTTCGTGCTCAAGATGTTTTATAACCTCGCCTGAGTTTGAGCATGACTGCATCACTTCAAGTCAAAGATTTAAGCAACAAAAATGCATTTTGTGAATAGGAATATTATATATATTCTGAAAGTACGATAATTAGTGAGTAAAATGAGCCATATCGTTTTACATTTCGTCGTCATGGTAACCAGCAATCCAAGATGGCCACCACGGTTTCAACGTTTTTTCAGTTGCTGAACGCAGTTGTGTGCCAATGGCAATGACAATGTACATATTTAATGTAAACTATTCATGTTGATCATGCTACAGGAGTGTACTATGATATAAAATACAACATAAAGCACATTTTGTGGAGTATGAGAAAGTGAAAAACAAGTTATATATCTGTATTTTAAACATATATGACAGAAATGTTCATTTGTATATTTGCTAACACATTCATTGCTACTGGACCGATTCCAATCAAACTTTGCATTTTGACGGATTCTCAGACACCTTTTTCTTCTAACAAAAATGAAACTACGCATCATCCAGCATTGATAGTTCAGTGCACAGCTCATCCTCGGCGTTTACACCGTCACATTCATCATCACTGACGTCCGAGTAACCATCAAAAATACTCCCGCTGTCAGTATCCGTTTTGCCTCCGGCTCGGTTGCTAAGTTCGCTAACATCATTGTTGTTTCGATCATCAGCATCCGACAAAGATTCGTCGCTAAAACTATCAAATAATCCATCCAAAACATACGGCGGTAAACTGCCAGTTGAAGTAAAGCCGTCCGCCATTGCGGCCATAGCAGATTTTTATAATCCATCATTAAAAAACGCGAAAATCTCCGTAAAATTATATAGAGCGATAATAAACGATTGCTGCTACCAAATAGCTAATTCGTTCGCCATGATAACCGTATATAACAAGTGGCTCCACTTAGTGGATAATTATGAGTAAAAGCGATTTTAAATGGTGAACGTAGCCAATGCCGGTATACCGGCCTGTCGTACTGTAGCGTCACACACTGCGAGGCCGATATACCGGCCTGTCATACTGAAATGGTTAAGTTTATGTATGGGACAGGAGACTTATTAAGTTTATGTATGGGACAGGAGACTCATTAAGTGAAAATTTGGTCACTGTCATAGAAACCACCCAAGTTCCTTTTAAATTTGATTGTTTTATTTCATTTTACAATAATATTTTTTGCATAATTACTGCAGAATTATTTCAGTTAGCAATATTAAATAGCTAGGTGTGGGTGTTTAAGGCCTATTGAGTAGGGCCTCCAAGAAGCAGTTCTGTTGTATTCGAAGGCCTCGTAATTGTTTTCTCCCTTTCTCTCCAAACCCATTCACCATAACATTTACAGTTGATTTACTCTTCACACACTTATAGTCACCATGACAAGGCATTGTCTATTGTTTTAATTTCTGCATTTGTACATTCAAATTGTGCGTTGTTCAGTAAAAAGAACTGACTTCTTTGTTGGTGAATGTTTGTTTAAGACATACGACTTCACTCTTGATGTCGCTCCAAATTTTCTTAACTTGCAGAGCCACACCAAGTGCATTTATTGATGCTGTTATGGCAGTCCATGTATCCAACCAGGCATTGGTAGTGTGGAAGTGTGTAATATCATCAACACACAGACTGTATTGTAGTTGGTTTGTACCTACTGTACTGTGAATGAGTACCGTGGTGTGTATCTCGTACGCAGGGGTGTGACTGGCTGCCGATGGATGGTCAATGGTATTGTGTCAATCGTGCTCTTTGGGGTGGGATGGGTTTATATAGAGTCAGCCAACCAACCGGGACACGGTTGACCGGCGGTGCGGCAAAGGCCCCCAACTAGTGCTGCCACCCATGAGGACATTAGTAACCACAACAGTAGTGACAAATGGCGAACATCATCCAAACACGTGTCGAACATCATCCAAACACGTGTGTGGGTGTGTGCTATTTTTTTATTAATCGGACACAGATGAATAATAATATGGGATTCTCTATAAGCCAACAGCCTTCTTTTTTTCGATGTCAATCTTCTACTCCCACAATGTCACTGCAGGGAAGCCACCATGCTGTCTCAAAATCTCTACTGCGTATATTGCAAAGACACTGTCCCTGTGGCTCTGCATGGTGATGGACAAACTGTGGAATGTTCATCTCGTGTTTCCCATCAGTGTTTTTGCCACATTTCCCCTCCTTTCCCTCTCACGAATCCCTTCACATGTCCACCTTGCTGTGTAGTATTCTCTCTATGATCCTGTCATCCGATCACTGCTCCTTGAAACTCTATCCACAATTTCAAAATGCTTGTTTGATTTGACATCCATCTTCCCAAGTGGTCCAATCACAGACGTTCACATCACCCATGCCATGGAAAATTTCAGTGATATTTGCATAGTATTATTTCACAGCCCCTGACTGCTGATGCAGTTGCTGCAGCTGATGCAGTTGCTGCAGCTGATGCAGTTGCTGCAGCTGATGCAGTTGCTGCAGCTGATGCAGTTGCTGCAGCTGATGCAGTTGCTGCAGCTGATGCAGTTGCTGCAGCTGATGCAGTTGCTGCAGCTGATGCAGTTGCTGCAGCTGATGCAGTTGCTGCAGCTGATGCAGTTGCTGCAGCTGCAACATTTGGAAGGACCACCTGCAACAATTCTCGCATCAGAGCTGCTCCATCGCATCCAGGCATCTCTCCACATCCGTCTCACACTGCCCTCGTAATGGCAGCCACAGAGAGACAAGCTGTCACATTGACCTACTCCACTCCAGGATCTACAACGTCCATCTGTGGGGGACAACCCAATACTGCTGACGCCCTGACTCTGGCATACTCACTGTCTCATCATCTCTGGGGGACGAACCAATACTGCTTATGGCCTGACTCTGGCATGCTCACTGTCTCATATCATCTCTGGGGGACGAACCAATACTGCTTATGCCCTGACTCTGCATGCTCACTGTCTCATATCATCTCTGGGGGACGAACCAATACTGCTTATGCCCTGACTCTGCATGCTCACTGTCTCATATCATCTCTGGGGGACGAACCAATACTGCTTATGCCCTGACTCTGCATGCTCACTGTCTCATATCATCTCTGGGGGACGAACCAATACTGCTTATGCCCTGACTCTGCATGCTCACTGTCTCATATCATCTCTGGGGGACGAACCAATACGGCTTATGCCCAGACTCTGGCATGCTCACTGTCTCATCATCTCTGGGGGACGAACCAATACTGCTTATGCCCTGACTCTGCATGCTCACTGTCTCATATCATCTCTGGGGGACGAACCAATACTGCTTATGCCCTGACTCTGCATGCTCACTGTCTCATATCATCTCTGGGGGACGAACCAATACGGCTTATGCCCAGACTCTGGCATGCTCACTGTCTCATCATCTCTGGGGGACGAACCAATACTGCTGACGCCCTGACTCGGGCATGCCGACTGTCTCAGCATTTCTGGGGGACGAACCAATACTGCTGACTCCTTTAACATAAACTGCAATGTGTTTGTACTGGTTGATCCATACCATTATTATCCCCACTTACACATAACCGGCCATGTCGTCCCATCACAGGGACCATTTTGGAAGGTTATTAGTTAACTATAAGGGCCGCATCATCATATGCATCAATACACTCAAGAACTTTTACAAAAGACCTACTCAAGCTTGATGCACAGATGCAAAACTTATGGAAGACCATCTCCATGAGAAAGGCAAGCTGTTGCATCAAGCTGCCCTGCTGCAGGATCTACAACATTTGTCTGTGTGGCGCGATGTATGGCTGCTGTAAATGGAACAGCACAGGCTGCCCGTCAACATATAGTTGCCGCTTTTTTCACATGGAGTAATCCTCAGTAGTGACAGTAAACCATGTTCCTGTAACTGTGCAAGCATGAGCTGTTTAGACAGCTGCAGATTATCTTTTCCTCCAGGTGCTGCAGCACTTGCTATTTGCATCTTTTATTTTCAAGATGTAGAAGTTCTTCCAGAAATTCCCATACAATTTTCAACATGGATATATGCACCTTGCAATATAAATGCTGTCCACAAACTGTGGAATGTTCCTCTATTACTTACCATGAATACCAGGTAGGCAAGATCAGCCTGACGCATTTCCTGCCCAGCTAACTGGCCCATGTCCAACCACGATCAGCCATGTTGTCACTAATGGAACCTTCATAGAGTTCGCTGATGACCGTTGGAGTGCCACTGGCTGATATACCCACTAGTGCTTTGTGCGTCTTGTGGTTGCTGTCACACATTGCAGGTATGTGAGAAGTGTCTGTCAACACAGCTGGTGGGTTGATAGTTGAAGTTAGCCTGCCACGTTTTTCTCACCCACCAGTTGGTGAAACACCTGGCGAAAATCACGTTTCTTTCCATGCGTCGGAAGTTTCTCTGCATTTTCTGCATTGAATAAAGCCCATGTAATACACATGCGGTCAAGTAGAATATAGCGCTTGTACATGTGGCAATTCTTGTCGATGCAGAACATTTCGTCATTGATGTCAACCAGTCCCGTGTATTGTACTCGTGTACAGGGGCAGTGCACAAGATGTGGATGTCATGTCTTGTGACATCTCATGGTCATGCCGTCACACTCAAGGACATGGAAGTTCAACAAGAAATACATTTTTTTATCGTGCTACTGCATAGCCAAAATGTCAGTGAGCTGACATTGCAGCCAATCAAAGTCACCTTACTTTGACACCCAAGCCTTCTTGAACACTTGGGAATCATACTTGTCATGATGGTGCCAAATCCAGAGATATCCAAAGCTCCTTATGCTCTCAAAACCAGTAATATTGGCCTAAATAAAATGGTGTATTAATTAATTCATAGCTGCTTCCACATACCCCCATGGAGCTGCTTCCACGTACCCCCATGTAGCTGCTTCCACATACCCCATGGAGCTGCTTCCACATACCCCCATGGAGCTGCTTCCACGTACCCCCATGTAGCTGCTTCCACGTACCCCCATGTAGCTGCTTCCACGTACCCCCATGTAACTGCTTCCACGTACCCTATGGAGCTGCTTCCACGTACCCCCATGTAGCTGCTTCCACGTACCCCAATGTAGCTGCTTCCACATACCCCCATGGAGCTGCTTCCACATACCCCCATGGAGCTGCTTCCACATAACCCCATGGAGCTGCTTCCACATACCCCAATGTAGCTGCTTCCACATACCCCCATGGAGCTGCTTCCACGATTCCAGCTGCTCGCCGCTTAACTTTTTGCTGACCTGCTCACAGTCGATGCAGTACATGCAGAGAACTGCATAATCGAGGAAGAGTCCCGTCAACATCACAAACCTGGCACTGATCGGGGACTGGAAGCCGTGCCTCTTCCAAGTGCTGTCTTAGCTGACAGCCAGCTGCCATGGCCCGTACATCTCTTCGTACATGCGGTGGACCACGTGGTGTTATTCGGCGAGTGTCTCAGCCGCAACGCCATACAGCTTCCTCTGGATCATTGCTGAGATGGCAGTGAATGACTTGTGGTGGAGGCTGTCACAAATGTACATTAACGACGTCAGCCACACCAACCCCGTCTGGCTTCCACGAAGAAGCCACTCTCCTTCGCTGCAATGGTTGATGGAGAACGGCTGACGTGTCGGGTTCTCCTCGGTCGCCATCTTCCTTGAGGTGAAGCAGCGGGACAGCTCACTACCACAGCTGCCACAGGACAGGGCAACCTCCACTAGGGTCGCTCCAGCTGCACCAACTCGCAGGCTCTTCTTGTTGCAGTGAGGGCATCCAACAGGCAGCTCACATGTCAAATAGCACAAACTGGCTGTTCCCTGATGACTGCTGTGGAGCAGGAGGTGTTCTTCACTAAGATGACAACAGTGACAGCTTTCGCTCACTGGCAGAATTCCCCTGCAGCTACCGGAAGGAATGACTGGCTGTTCGACTGAAACATGAGAAATCATTTATATAGCCTGTGTTTTCATATGGCCAGCTGATGGACAAAAACAGTTGTTATTAATATTATGTGTTTGTATACATCTACAAAGGTTTAGTAGAGCAATTTAATTACAAATGGCATGTGATATTGACACATTGTATAATGACTAATTTTATTTAAATTAAATAAGTAATCATTAAAACTAATACGTTTTTTCAATCAGAAAAATAATTGTTTGGTAATAATCAGTTGTTGCCTGTGGTTGTGCCAGGCCGAGGGTAGTGGGCGTGGCAATGGCCTATGCCGGCTTTGTGCTGCTATTCATGCCGACAGTGTAACTAATAATGGATTTATATATTTAATAATTCATGTAATCAATTGATATAGCATTATATCTAAGTTTTTATTGAAATCAGTATTCTGCGCAAGATATCAATGTGAACGAAAACGATGACATCAAAAAATTTACCATTTTTATTTTCGACCTGCAACTCCCCATGCATGGCGACACACTCCAACAGTGTCATGTCTTTGTGGCAATGCAATGTCCTGTTTCAAGGACTCCACAAATTAACCTCTATTTGGTTAGCATTAACTTAAGCAGCTGGGTTTGGTTTCTGCTGCTGAAACTGTCCACACAGCTTGTTTCTGATGCCATCTATTTGCAGTAACAATATTAAAACGAAGATGCTAATGCACCCATCCTCCCCAGGTCATTCCCCCCCACCCACCCTTAGAATACCACCTGTGGCAGATCAGCAGCAAATTTCTTCTCAATCCCATGATGTCTGCAGAGAAACCACCATGCTGCCTCGCAATGGAGGCCACCCGTCAACATGTAGTTGCCGCTCACTTCATATGATCAGTCTTCAGTTGCGACATTGAAGCCTTGTTCCTCTTTTGTTTAGATTTGTTTAGACAGCTGCAGATAGATCTTCTCTGCTGCTAAGGTTTCAACCTCATGCTGCAGCGATTGAAGCAGCGAGATCAAAAACCACACAAGTCACTGTTTAGTAGTTTTGAGTAAACTGATAAAAACTTATTATTTATGCCGATACAAATTGGGAAGCTTACTGTTTACAATTTAATGAAAATACACGCTTTTTGCATTAAAAATATATACTGATCATGATGACTGTGAACAGCTGGGCTTTGTGGGAACAGGTGAACTTTTGGACTTGTGTTGTCTTTAATATCAACACTACCTTTATCATGCATAAATGCGAAGAAAGCAACACTATTTCATTGTGGAAACATGTTTATTCATTCACCTGATTTACATAGCATTACTAGCACATCAATAATAGTGCATTAAAATAACTATTTGTAACTCAAAATAATTATGCATGATGAGAATATATGACCCATCGCCAATATTACTTTTAGCCTATCGTGACTAATATGTCATTCAGATAACGTAGTGAATGTTGTGACACCATTGGAAGGCATGTAATACTTGAGCCTTTCTTTTTGGCTTCACGATATCAAGTGACATGGTTTTAGTCTGAATCCCAAACCTCGCTTCCTGATCCGTCTCGTCTACATTACGTCCGAGGGCTTGTTTACACTCTTGTTTACACTCTTGCACAACAATGTCAGCTGCTGTTACATCTTCAAAATAGCCACGTTTTTCATTCAGAATGACATTCTACATCTTCTTATGATCCACAAGTTTCACAGGCTTAAGTGGCAGTGGTCCACTGTAGCATTCCCTGGCAGATGAAACGGAGACAAGACCTGGCTTCGCAAGATTGAAGTGATGAGTCAAAATGCCACTCGAGTTCTTTGACACAGTTATCAACAAACCCTTCCTGTAATGAAATATCTTATAGGTGGTTACTCTCCATTTTTTACGTGTTTCCTGAGATCTTGTTGAAAAATGGAGCAAGACATACATTGTAGCAAGACATACATTGTAGCAAGACATACATTGTAGCAAGACATACATTGTAGCAAGACATACATTATACTGCTTAATCATGTTCTGTTTCCATTTTGTAAGCTCCATCTGAGCGAATTCATGATCAGAAGCTTAGTACGAATGGACACGTGTTGGGAATATATGTTGAATGTGGTGAAACATACGAGATGCAATCAACGGATACAAATACTGAACTACCGTGCTATTCCTGTTTTGCCCAGTGCATGCATCTGAAGACATGTACAGTGTTTTTTATCTCTTCTGATACATGTTTTGTGATGAAATCATTTAACATTGACACCGTTTCATCCAGGCTTTTCTTTGCAGTAATCAAATCATATGTATACAGGAATGATTTACCATCAAAAAATCAAATAATACCAAATACATATAACCACAGTTGTCTCATGTAAAACATTTCAAAGGTAGGACTATGAGGAAATGGAAATGGTATATTTTGCGTGAAGTGGAAAGAAATAATTTCCGAAAGACCCTTTTCAGCATTATTTACCTTTTCCTCATACTGTTTCATGCACTGGTAGAACTGTTTAGCTTTTATTTTATGTAGCGTAAGCTCCGTTTCCAGTTTCTTTTTAGGAGCTTCATCCTCCTCTGCGAAGATGCTAATGCACCCATCCTCCCCAGGTCATTCCCCCCCACCCACCCTTAGAATACCACCTGTGGCAGATCAGCAGCAAATTTCTTCTCAATCCCATGATGTCCACACCTCGCTATGGAAAAGGGCGTTCACCGCATCGTGGGGCAGCTTCAGCCACGACCTGAGGCTGCGCCTTACCAGTTTATCAAGTCGTCTGAGGACTCCGTTGTTGCATCTGGATAATACCAACTTGTGGTATAGTTTAGGTATCAAGTGATTCTTGGTTATATAAAGCCTCTGTTGAGGTTTTTAAGGGGCTTTAGTCAGGTGGTTTAGCCCGCGAGAGAGGAGCTCCTCAGCGGACGAGCCACCCTCACGAGCACTCACAGTGACGCCGAGGTATTTATACCCCTCGGAAATGGGCACGGCCGGCAAAACCCCCTCTGTGAGGGACACGTACGGCGTGGGATCGCAGACCCATCGGCCCGCTTTCCCGTCCACCGCTATCGTTAGTGACCTTGACTTGTCCGGGTTCAATGTTAGACCACAGAGCCCCAGCGCTCTCTCTAACTGACGGCTCAGATGCTGGATGCCAATTTTACTCCTGGCCATCAGGACAATGTCGTCCGCGAAGGCCAGGTGATTGAGACGAGGGCCATCATCACCCACTTGGACGCCCAACTCCTGGTCGAGGGCCTCGATCGCCCAGTCGATGACGCAGTTGAAGAGGATAGGTGAGAGCGGATCGCCTTGTTTCACCCCCCTGTTTTGAGCCAGGGGTTCACTCAATTCTTCACCGATTTGCAGGCGAGTCAAGGCCTCTGAGTATAGGCATCTCAAGTACTCGATAAACGGCCCAGGTACTCCCATTTTCTTCGCTGCCAGGAAGAGGGAGTCGTGGGACACTGAGTCGAACGCCTTGGACACATCAAGGAACACGAGCGAGAGCGGTTTTAGCTCCTCGCATGAGTCCTTCAACAGGCACCTCAGAAGGAACACATTGTCGGCTATGCCGTCACCTTTCGTGAACGCTCGTTGTCTGGAACTGTAATGTATACGACTAGAGAGTCGAGTGGCGAGCAGCCTGTGAAACACCCTGGCCAAATATGGGCCGATCGAGATGGGTCGGTACTCTTTGGGACTAGTTGGGGCCGGAACTTTCGGGATGAGCACCGTTCGGCTGGTCCTGAGTCCAGCGGGCAGATAGCCGATGTACAGCCACATGTTAAGGTGCGTGAGGAGGACGCGAGGGTCGAGCCTGCGCAGATCTGCCAGTGAGATGTTATCGGTACCAAGTGCACCTTTCTTGGTATTACGTAGTGTTGCCTGTAACTCTGTGAGGGAGACAGGCGCAATTAGGTCCCATAGAACGTCACATGACGGTTCGACCTGCCTGTCGTTCACTCTGGAGTCCTTCCCAAACACCCCCTCCCAGAACAGGACCTGATCCGAGAGCGAGTGCTGAGCCGGTTGCTCCGTCCATTGTCCGGCTAACACTTTCCTTGCGCAGTCCGCGCGGTTTTTGATGTAGAGTTTCTGTACCCTCGCGTACTCAGTTCTACGCGCACGCTTCCCAGTGGCTGCACGGTTCTCCGCCTCAGCCTTCCTCCGACCAGCTTCCCGGCGCCGCACCCTTCGGTCCGGCCCTTTCCGTCTGGATCCAATATTAATTTCGTTGGAAATCCAATTGTATTCAGAGTCTATTGCTCTTTTCTGGGCCACAGACAGCCCGCCAACTCGACAATCGAGGAGGTCAGTTGAATCAAGACCATGATAATAATGTTGTACTGATACCACCTCCGCAAACAGTGCGGCTTTCCACTTGTTGAATTCCGTCAGATGACAAATACCACCGTCCTTCCCTGGCCGGGAATTACAAAACGGACCCGAAGATTTTGGCCGTTGTAAAAGTGGCCTAACATCGCGCATTGTCTGGGAAGGACTCTCCATGAGGGCATCGTCCGAATTCGGCTGTGTTTCCTCAGCACTTGGTTGCGGGCTCCTCCTCCCGGAGCCGTTTGGCAGAGGCCGGTGATCGCACCGGGTGTCAACGAAAGCGAAAATTGGATGACCGTTCACACAGTGAGCACACGTCAACTCTAGGCCTGCCAAATGCATAAGTTTTAAACTTGTTTCGATAGTGCTTAAGGAAACATCCGTACTTAACCACAGGTTTCACACCATGATTTTTTTGTTTTGCTGTCAAATAAGCAGCTGGCTCAATCTATTCAAAGTATGACATCCACATCATATGAACGGACAGATAGCTTGGCAGGTAGTGCTTTTTTGTTCCAGATTTACAAAGTGATGATATCTGGTTGAGTTGTCAAAACGTCTTGTACTTGTGTTGTTTTAGATGCAACTAAACATCTAACCGTCATATTGCACTACGTAGGCATTGCGGGTAATGTTCTTTTCGATGTCAGACAGTGTGTTAGGTCTTTAGACATAGCTTTGTAGCAATAACTCTATTTTGTCCAAAATGTGACTTTTTTTCAAGATGCAGCAGTTCTTCCTTTTCATCAAGTTTCCTTCTGAAAATGAACTTTGAGATCAAAAGGTTTCAAAAATTTAGACAATGTTACTGAGGCTTTTTTATTCACTGATTTCCAACATAGAACTGTAGTCTGTAATGTTTCCTCAGTGGTTTGAGATAACGTGATTGCGAGAGGTACTGGCATTTCATTCATGTGTATGGTTCTTTCGACAAGGACATATGAAATACAATTACATTACTGACTTAGGACAGACCAATGTGGTTTGGTCAGTCAAGTGCCCCAGCATTTACCTCATTGCCTTGAGAAACAAACTGGTGTACGCTTACTAGAACAGATTTCGTGACAATTTTTCATATTTTTTAAAGATTACTCTATGTGTAATAAGTCAAATTCAGTACTAGTGTTTAGAATCAATACATAGGCAAGGCAGGCACTAGTTATGTGTCGTTTAATTATTACATATAACAGTTTTTTTTTTTGTATAACCTGTATACAGTAACACAATCACTAGCCTTTTAAATATTACCACAATCTACGACAAACATATTACATCTGTGTATGGAATGTTGACTTTGTTTAGACAAATTGTTGTGACTGCAAGTAGTAGCAGTATAAAATGTTTGTATTGTGGAGAACCTTGGATCTAGGCAATAATCTGGCATCTTCCACAAGACCCTCCTTGTATGATGATGTCATGTGGTGTTGGAAATAAATATGTTTGATTGATTGAGTGCATCCTTAATGTGTGTGGGTGAGAGATGTTGCCTTGATTGTCATCTCTTGCTTCCCCTGCACAGGTGTGGGACTTTGTGGTTGTGAAGGACGAGACGTGCCTGGTGACTGGATCAGGAGACATGGAACTGAGGGTGTGGAACATTGGCTACAATCAACAGGTACGTTAACTGTAGTTCAGTCAACAGATGTCTACTGTAGTTCAGTTGACAGATATGTCTAATGTCTGCTATAGTTCAATCAACAGATATGTCTACTGTAGTTCAATCAACAGATATGTCTACTGTAGTTCAATCAACAGATATGTCTACTGTAGTTCAATCAACAGATATGTCTACTGTAATTCAATCGACAGATATGTCTGCTGTAGTTCAATCGACAGATATATAGTCTGCTATAGTTCAATCAACAGGTATGTCTACTGTAGTTTAATCAATAGATATGTCTACTATAGTCCAATCAACAGATATGTCTACTGTAGTTTAATCAACAGATATGTCTACTATAGTTCAATCGACAGATATGTCTACTGTAGTTCAAACGACAGATATGTCTACTATCGTTCAGTCAACAGATATGTCTACTATAGTTCAATTGACAGATTTGTCTACTATAGTTTAATCAACAGATATGTCTACTATAGTTCAATTGACAGACATGTCTACTGTAGTTCAGTCAACAGATATGCTTACTGTAGTTCAATCAACATATATGTCTGCTGTAGTTCAATCAACAGGTACATCTGCTGTAGTTCAATTGACAGATAACTACTACTGTAGTTCAATCAACATATATGTCTACTGTAGTTCAGTCAACAGATATGTCTACTGTAGTTTCTGTGACTTGTTTAACTTTGACTTAAGGCCACATCTTAACCCCTCATCATCTTTACGGTCCTTGTATGCCTTTGGCTGTCAGGGTGTACGTAGGCTGTCAGGGTGTACGTAGGTTGTCAGGGTGTATGTAGGCTGTCAGGGTGTATGTAGGCTGATAATAAATCATAATGACTGTTATACTAAGTAGTAAACATTTCGCATGAATGTTGCCAACATTACAGAGCATACAGAATGTGTCTTATGTGTTTTGTCAGGAGACAGAGGGAATGATGCCAGCAAAGAGACGGAGGTTGGACAGTGGCAGTGAGGACAGTGGTAGTGGTGAGGACTCGGAGCAGGAGGAACACGACAACTCGGTGAGGATTGTCACAAGTTGCAGTAATAACGTAACAATTCTAACATTGAGGATCATCAAAACTGTTGTTTTGTATACTATTTGCTGTATATATAAAAATTAGTTTATGTACGGACATTTTAAATGAGACAAGAACATATGATATCAAGACCAGAATGTTCTGTATGCGGCATCATAATTGGACATCTAGAGATGAACTGACACTTTCAACAACTGCCATCCTTATATTCTTGTGTAACTTATGTTTCAGAACTTACTTTCGTGCACGTTGCACGGCAGCTTGAGGCGGCGAGGCAAAGGTCGGGTCGTCGGGATGAACCTTGACCCCAGTGGGCACATTGTTGGCTGCTTTGTAAGTTTATAATTTTTCCTAAATTTGAAGCACCATTTTTGCAAGGTTATTCAGTACATTTTTAATGTTAAATGTAGCAGAAGGTTGCTAGATTTTTTTTTTCATTGACTGGTCATGTTTGCAATTTCTCAGGGTTTGGACTCGCATCTGGAACTGTTCCGTTTAGAAGCCGCTGAAGATGTGGAGAAACGCATCCGAAAGAAACGGAGGAAAGCATTGAAGCGAGCCAGGTCTGTCCCGATAAGAGACCCGAGACAACACATATGTAAACTCTTTCTATCCTAGAGTCATAAGAGCTTGGAATTTACTCCCCACTGAAATAATAAGACTCCCCTCCATTCACCCCTTCCAACTAGCTGTGAGCACTGTCTATCTTGCCCCTCCAACTCACCTCATTCGTCTATAAGGAGGATATCTGATTTTAATCCACTTTTTAATTGCACTATTTTTGTTCTAAATTTATTATTTCCCACATTTAGATGTACCTTTTTCACGAGCACCAAGCACCACACTCCTATGTTAGCCTCAGAAGGGGCTGTTTGGAGTAAGCAAACCAAAGACCAAAAAAGTCTGTCTGTCCGTCCATACAGAAGTCTGTCTGTCTGCCAGGAATCTTTCCCATATTGCTTTCTAAACTGTTGAATGCTAAAGTTTTAAAATATATTTAATAAATTCTATCGATTCTTTTATTGTATTTAATTATGCTTTCATTCAAATTCATTGTAATAATTTTCTGACAGATGAGTTCCTGTTTTGAAATTGTGCGTTGTTTAAAAATAGTGCTCATTACATAATATTCATAGCTGTTTTAATGTTGCAGCATAAAAAGAAAATGAGATTACAGCTGAGAAATATCAGAACCTATTAAATAGATGCTAAAACGAAATACAGCTTTTAATCATGGATCAAAACCATGCTTAAAAGATACACATAGCATATTGTTGTGTTGGGTGTTGCATTACGAGCCCACCAGGTGTCTCTGGATGCAGGGATGCGGGGGACGAGGAGACGGGGGTGAGTGTTGTACAGACTCTAGAAGACGAGATCACAAGACTTGCCACCATCAAGATGGCTGCCAAGATACACAGCTTTGACATGTGTCGTCATGGCGATGACAATGTCGTCAAGGTAACTGGAGTTGATCAGATATATTGTGAAGTGATATATAGTAAAGATGTCACCTAAACTACAGTGATAATAATATTGTTAACTTTTATGATTGATTAACTTTTATGATTGAAGTTTTATGGGATATGGCCCACATTTGTCCAATGGCCTGTGAATAACAGCTTATCAGTTAGAAACATGTATGACGAGTGACTCTCACGATTATTTCAGCTGTGTGCAAGTCTCACAATACATCACTGTTTGTAAGGCAAACTCGTTTTGAGCATGCTCAGCAAATCAGCAGACAGATAATCATACAGTTTATTTGTGGGTCTTACACATTTTTTTTACCAATTTCCAAGGTGTGCACCACTCAGGGTTGCAGATAAGACTGAAACCTTCAGAGTTTCTGCCCAATTGTGTGACACAGGATGAAACAAACATTTCGGAGATAGGTGAAATAATTTAGTAGATATTCACATTTTAGTCACACACACCATAATGATGTTCTTCGTCAGTTTGTCCAAAGTGCCAAAATAGGATTTCACTTTGTAATTAATTGTCATTGACATCAACAATAAACTAGAGGTAATGGGAAAAAACATATTCAAATGAAATATTTTTGTAGTCCAATAAAATTTCAAAGAAAAAATGCAAACAGTTACAAAGCACTGGTCATTTTGTTTTCTTCACCCAAATTTACGAAGTACATAATATGTCCTCTCCTGCAATTTACTACAAATATATCGTACTGCCTGTACGTAACATACACCTTCTTTCTTACAGTCCAGTTTGAATAAATGTCCCTTTTTGTTCTTTATCCAGCAGCATACCCTAACAAGATTTGGCAGCTGCAACTCATTCACTGCCGTAATCATTGACTGTCAGATTGTTTAGATTTAGATATTCAAGAACTCTCACCTCTGCATATCATCAGATGACAGTATCTCAACATTAAATGATTTCCGATCATCCCGTAAGGCTTTTCACCACACTGAGCTAAACATGAGCTGCAATGCTTGGCACACATACGTTAGAGACAAATTGTTAACATTTTGTTCTCCCACATGCACATTCACCCTGTAGATAAAACTAGTCAGCCCTGTACCAACTATAATACATGGAGCGAAGCAGCAGGTCATGTACAATGCTCGCACAACTTTTGGTAACCATTTCCCATACTGAAAATCATCCCTTCGTAATCAAAAGTCCCCCGTTTTCATTAAGAAATAAAAAAGTACATAAAACAATGTGGAAATACTGACAACATAATACTCTTAAAAAAATATGCCAACCAAGACATTTTTAGTTCAGTACTAAGCTTTATCATCAACACAAACAGACTGCCTGTAATGTGTTACACAACTGTATTACACATTTACCCATGTTTCAAGCCACACTCTTATTTAAAAAAATTAATGCAAAATTCACAAACCACATTAATCTACATTAATTACTGGAAACAATAGTGTATCACAAATATATGCTTTGTACATTTTAAATGATAGGACCGTGTGATTTTTCAAAGGGGCACAAACTATAGGTTTAGTCAAGTAGTAAATGTCTTACTCTGACACAAATATATTTATTGATGGATCCAGAGTCTGACGTCAAAATGAACGTGATCTCTTTCAAGCTTCACCTCAGTAACCATTTTTACTTATAATATATTACATTACTAGGACGCTATAATACGTTACATTACCAGGACACTATACATTTGCCAGATCAAACCTTCCCAGATACAATTCTAGCTGAAACAACATTGCTCTTTGTTTTTGTCGCAAAGACAAAAAATATTTAGGCCAGAATTTAAAAAAAATTCTCCAGAATGTCCAACAGCTTTACATTTGCAGTGGCCATGTTTGTTAGCTTGTCGGATCTGGTTGCTAGGCAAACAGTTGCATAATAGATCTGACAGTTCTCCCCGACAAAATTGTTCTGCAAATTGGCCTTTCTTAACAGTTTCGTGCAGGTGTTTAAACGACTGATTCTTGCATCACGATATCAAGCGACACTGTGTCAACTGACAAATTGGATAAAAACTGCTCATGTAAACCGCCCTTTTGACTACATCATGTCTTACTCTGACACAACTATGTTTATTTTGAGCCATGTCAGCAAGTGTCATGTCTCTTGTAGGTTCTGTCTCTGCTGGCCAACAACAGCCTACAGCTGTGTGAGGTTGACCCACAACAGACCAAGCCAGAAGCCACCAGTATGTGCCAGCTGAGTCTGCCTGGCCACCGCACGGATGTACGCACGCTCTCATTCAGCTCAGACAACACCGCAATCCTGTCAGCGAGCGGTGAAACCGTCAAGGTCTGGAACAGGTGAGGATAAGACTCAAACATTTAATGGTGCTGGGTATGTCGGATTAAAGGTGCACAGTCTAGAACAGGTGAGGATAAAAGACTCAAACATTTAAGGGTGCTGGATATGTCAGATTAAAGGTGCACAGTCTAGAACAGGTGAAGATAAAGGACTGTCAAGCATTTAAAGGTGCTGGATATGTTGGATTAAAGGTGCACAGTCCATTCCACTGGTGCTTGACCCACTACCATCTGATCATGTAATACAGAACATTGACGCATTATGGTTGTCGATGTAGCAAATATGTGTGTTTGGCCGAAGGAATTATGCTGACTGAGCTGAAGTGAACACTTGTGCATCCACCACTCAAGAAGCCATCGCTATGCACGGACACGTTAAGTAACTGCTGCCCAGTCAGTGATCTATCTCAACTTTCAAAAGTAATCGAAAAGGTTGTGGTCAACATATTGAATGGACACATTTCAGTCCGCATACAAGCGAAACCACTCGACTGAGACAGCCCTACTGTGGGTAGTTAACGAGATCAGGACTGCACCAGACCGTCGACAAGGTACTATCGTCGTACTCACCGATCTAAGTATTTGACATGATAGATCACGCAATGCTACTCGGCAGAGTGGCACTGCATTGGCTGGAATCTTACCTACGTGATCGGCAAGCAGAGTGTCGAGTTTGATAACGTGAGTGCTGCAAGGATCAGTGCTGGGACCACTCTTATTGTCATTACATGTACAACCGATCGGTGATATCATTCACAGCCATGACTTTAAAAATATCACCACTATGCCGATGATCTACAATTGTTCTGTCACTTTGACCTGGGTGCATCTTCTCTGCTGACCACCGTGTGTCGGATTGAGCGATGTATTGATGACGTGCAGGATTACTTACTACCTGCACATGAATGACACCAAAATAGAAATTCTACCTGTTATTCCCAAATCGGCATCTGGTATCTTACGTGGACTGCTTGTACGTGTCGGGACAGATGAAGTCAGTGCAGCTGAATGTGTTAGAAATCTCGGCGTCTACCTTGATAGACACCTTGATATGACTGTGCAAGTGTCTTGTACCATCAGCACATGCTCACTACATCTACGCAAAATTGGTTTGATTCACCGTTATCTGCCTCAACCGACAACGGAATGTATAGCGAATGCCATGGTTTGGACTACTGCAACTCTCTGTTGTTTGGGACTTTGGCCAATAACCTCGGCCGATTGCAGCGACTTCAGAATGCTCGCCTTGTTACTCGCTAGGCTTGTCATGAAAGTGCAATGCCTATGCTTCACCAGCTTCACTGGCTACCCATTCAGCAGCATATTACATACAAGATCGCTGCGCTTACATGCAAGGCACTGCACAAAGATCTCTCACCCATCTACATGCAGAAGCTCGTGTGCATCAACAAGCCAGCCAGATGTATTCCTCCTGCTGACTCTAACACCCTCGTGGTCCCGACATCATGCGGCACAGTCGGTGACTACATCTGTCCAAGCAGCAGCAACAGTGTGGAACGCTCTGCCGTTCAATGTTACCTGCAAAGCCTAACTGAACTCATTTAAGTCAGCATTGAAGACACCTATTTACTGCCACGTGTATGTAATTCACTGCCAAAACATTTTACCATAACTTATTGATGCTTTATCTCAGTTTATTTATGTCTCTTATTCTGTTTAGCTTAATTAGCCCAGCCACTCTTAGCTTAACTTGATGTGTACATTTTTTCTGTATTGGATGTGGCGCTATATAATATAAATATTATTCTAACGTATTGACTGCTACCAAGTTCCACTGTTGTTGTTATACAATAGTCATGATACACTAGCTACCGAGTTCCACTGTTGTTGTTATACAATGTTCATGATACACTAGCTACCGAGTTCCACTGTTGTTGTTATACAATAGTCATGATACACTAACTACCAAGTTCCACTGTTGTTGTTATACAATAGTCATGATACACTAGCTACCGAGTTCCACTGTTGTTGTTATACAATGTTCATGATACACTAGCTACCGAGTTCCACTGTTGTTGTTATACAATAGTCATGATACACTAACTACCAAGTTCCACTGTTGTTGTTATACAATAGTCATGATACACTAACTACCAAGTTCCACTGTTGTTGTTATACAATGTTCATGATACACTAGCTACCGAGTTCCACTGTTGTTGTTATACAATGTTCATGATACACTAGCTACTGAGTTCCACTGTTGTTGTTATACAATAGTCATGATACACTAGCTACCAAGTTCCACTGTTGTTATAAAAAAACATGTATACCTGGTTTCAGATCGTCTCTCAACTGCATTCGCACCATGTCATGTGACTACGCACTGACATCTCTGTTTGCTCCCGGGGACAGACATGTCATTATAGGCACCAAGGTGTGTTGCTGCATTTAACACTGGTTTACACATGACATACTTATTCTCTGTTAAATAACAGACGACAGTAAACAACAAAAGGCCATCAGTTGGGCTAGAAAACAACCTCAGATGTCAGTGCCAATTTACTTTTATGCTGGAAACTTAACAACAGGGTTCGCTATGTGGATGATAATTTGTATGATTTTTTTCAGGGTGGGAAATTGCAGATCTTCGACGTGGCAGCGGGAACTTTGTTGGAAACTATCGATGCCCACCAGGGGGCAGTTTGGTCAGTTAGCCTCTCTCCGGACAAGGTCAGTTGTTGTTTGTTGGGATCACATGATGGGTGTATCATTATTGACACCCATACAATTACGTTTCCCCTACAGGCAATGTGAACACGATATTTTCCCCAAAGCTTTCAAATTAAAAAGAAATAGTTAAAATATATTTTTGTATTGTAGTGCATTAAAACACAATTTGGCAGCCAAGATGTTGGAATAGATATATGTTTCTATATAACATGATATATGATATAAACAATGAGACTGTCCCTTTAATGATGGTCATGGTGTCTGGTCCTGTATGTCCATGCAGCGGGGGATCGTATCAGGCAGTGCGGACCACGACGTCAAGTTCTGGGACTTTGAGCTCATCACAGATGAAGAGTACTCAGCAACACGGTGAGTGCACAGCATGGCAATGTTGATGTGCGTGCATCTATGCAGGATTGTATGCTGTATTGATATTTTACTAATTAAATACTAAATTGGGGAGAATGTTGCCGTAATTTTCAGTGTATAATGCGCCCCCAAGTATAGAGCGTCCCTTGGCCCGGTGTACCAGGTCCAAGTACGGTCTAGAGCGTCCCTTGGCCTGGTGTACCAGGTCCAAGTACGGTCTAGAGCGTCCCTTGGCCCGGTGTACCAGGTCCAAGAACGGTCTAGAGCGTCCCTTGGCCAGGTGTACCAGGTCCAAGTACGGTCTAGAGAGTCCCTTGGCCTGGTGTACCAGGTCCAAGCATGGTCTGGAGCGTCCCTTGGCCCGGTGTACCAGGTCCAAGCACGATCTAGAGCGTCCCTTGGCCTTGTGTACCAGGTTCAAACACGGTCTAGAGCGTCCCTTGGCCTGGTGTACCTGGTCCAAGTACGGTATAGAGCGTCCATTGGCCCGGTGTACCAGGTCCAAGTACTGTCTAGAGCGTCCCTTGGCCCGGTGTACCAGGTCCAAGTACGGTATAGAGCGTCCATTGGCCTGGTGTACCAGGTCCAAGTACTGTCTAGAGCGTCCCTTGGCCCGGTGTACCAGGTCCAAGTACGGTATAGAGCATCCCTTGGCCCGGTGTACCAGGTCCAAGTACTGTCTGGAGCGTCCCTTGGCCCGGTGTACCAGGTCCAAGTACGGTCTAGAACGTCCCTTGGCCCGGTGTACCAGGTCCAAGCATGGTCTAGAGCGTCCCTTGGCCCGGTGTACCAGGTCCAAGTACGGTCTAGAGCGTCCCTTGGCCCGGTGTACCAGGTTCAAACATGGTCTAGAGCGTCCCTTGGCCCGGTGTACCAGGTCCAAGTACGGTCTAGAGCATCCCTTGGCCCGGTGTACCAGGTTCAAACACGGTCTAGAGCGTCCCTTGGCCCGGTGTACCAGGTCCAAGTACGGTCTAGAGCGTCCCTTGGCCCGGTGTACCAGGTCCAAGTACGGTCTAGAGCGTCCCTTGGCCCGGTGTACCAGGTCCATGTAGCGTTGTGTGTGAGTGACTTATATTATTGCTCATCCTTGGCACTATTTGGACTGCAAAAGTGCTCACAAACACAATCATTTTGAAGAATATGTTTTTTTTTTGTATGTGGAATGATTGAATGAATGCATTGGCATAGAAAATTATGTGAGTGTTTATTTGAATCAGACATATCCAACATAACAGATACATTACTTCAGAAGTTGACAAATAACTGCCCTATTTCAGATGCCATTTCAAATATGCATTTGATCCTGATGCGTGCATGCATTTTCTTTTCCAAGCTCCTCAGTAAATGCTACTACCGGTACATGTATTCTGCACTATGTTATGACATTTCATATCATGTTGTATTTTATTAATGGTGTATAATGTTATTAGCATTATTTGAACATTCCACTCACCACCTGCAGCCTTCAGGCTACAATGATGTGATGCTGGCACGGAATACCTTTAACTTGACTCTGTTGACAGTAAGCGCCTCACATTGGTACATTCAAGGACGCTGAAGATGGCAGAAGATGTTCTTTGTGTCAAATTCAGGTGAGTTCATGTGCCTCTTCACTACTGTTATGTAACAACTTAAAAAATTACTTCTGAGAGGTGGAATCTACAATGGGAATAACTAGAAACAAAATTAATGTCATTCTAAGATAAACTTAACACATACAGAACATATAAATTTGATTTTAAAAGAATTACAAATTATGTATAGCCTTTAAATATCCATGTTAGTTATACAATATTGATTAACCATGACTTGAAATAACTAAAAAGTAGTGTGGATGTATTACCTAGTAAATGATTGTAAATCATGGTTTAAAAAATCTTTATATGGTGCAATATTGTGTTGACTGTTGTAAAATATGTGTTGTTTTGTTTGCAGTCCAGACCACAAGTTGTTGGCTGTGGCTTTATTAGACAGCACAGTGAAGGTCTTCTATGCTGACACACTCAAGGTCAGTGCAATTAAATACAAACACTTCATGTTTCTCGCCTTCAAGCAATTTTAGTTTTAGAACTTATCATGAGTCTGCAATGTTAACTAGGTTAACGCCAAGTTATAGCCCCTCAAAATAAAATTCTTGCTACAATATTTAAGCAAATTATGGTGTAGTTACAATTATTCAAGCACAGCATATTTCCGCATCAGCAAACTTAATCATTTGAGGAAGGATTTTTAAATTGCATTTCCAATGCAAGTCATTTATTATCTTCATGACAAACATAAGTCTGTCTGTTTGGCTCGTGTTTCTTTCATTGTGTGTTTGTTGCCAGTTCTTCCTGTCACTGTACGGCCACAAGCTGCCTGTGTTGTCCCTGGACATCTCCACAGATGGCACGCTGCTCGCCAGTGGTTCTGGGGACAGGAACGTCAAACTGTGGGGGCTTGACTTTGGTGACTGTCACAAGTCAATCTTTGCCCATGATGACAGGTAAACACCATACGTCAATCTTTGCATGCGGCGACAGGTAAACACTACAGACTAATTATGTTTTGCAGGTATCGTAATGACAAGTAGTTTCAGTCCCCAAAACAAAATACAACCAACTGTTTCAACAGTAATTTGTCATATTTAACATGACATTGTTTTATTGCTCAGCTATTCACACATTTTGTATTATTTAGAATTATGTTGGTGACTGTGATGTCATTGTCACTGATGTTTGTTTGTTGGCAGCGTCATGTGTGTGCAGTTTGTACCCAAGACCCACATGTTCTTCACTTGTGGCCGCGACGGCAAGATCAAACAGTGGGATGCTGACAACTACGAACGTGTCCTCACACTCGAGGTAACCACCACTCACGCATTTTGTAGTCTACTGTCTAACATCGACAACTTCATGTAGACTGTACACAGCACTACACGCTCTATCGTCTACTGTCTGATATCCACAGCTTCATGTAGACTGTACACAGCACTACACACTCTGTAGTCTACTGTCTGATATCCACAGCTTCATGTAGACTGTACACAGCACTACACACTCTGTAGTCTACTGTCTGATATCCACAGCTTCATGTAGACTGTACACAGCACTACACGCTCTGTCGTCTACTGTCTGATATCCACAGCTTCATTTAGACTGTACACAGCACTACACACTCTGTCGTCTACTGTCTGATATCCACAGCTTCATGTAGACTGTACACAGCACTACACACTCTGTCGTCTACTGTCTGATATCCACAGCTTCATGTAGACTGTACACAGCACTACACACTCTGTAGTCTACTGTCTGATATCCACAGCTTCATGTAGACTGTACACAGCACTACACACTCTGTACTCTACTGTCTGATATCCACAGCTTCATGTAGACTGTACACAGCACTACACGCTCTGTCGTCTACTGTCTGATATCCACAGCTTCATGTAGACTGTACACAGCACTACACACTCTGTACTTTAATGTCTGATATCCACAGCTTCATGTAGACTGTACACAGCACTACACGCTCTGTCGTCTACTGTCTGATATCCACAGCTTCATGTAGACTGTACACAGCACTACACGCCCTGTACTCTACTGTCTGATATCCACAGCTTCATGTAGACTGTACACAGCACTACACAATTTGTACTCTACTGTCTGATATCCACAGCTTCATGTAGACTGTACACAGCACTACACACCCTGTACTCTATTGTCTGATATCCACAACTTCATGTAGACTGTACACAGCACTACACACCCTGTACTCTACTGTCTGATATCCACAGCTTCATGTAGACTGTACACAGCACTACACACTCTGTACTCTACTGTCTGATATCCACAGCTTCATGTAGACTGTACACAGCACTACACACCCTGTACTCTACTGTCTGATATCCACAGCTTCATGTAGACTGTACACAGCACTACACACTCTGTACTCTACTGTCTGATATCCACAACTTCATGTAGACTGTACACAGCACTACACACTCTGTACTCTACTGTCTGATATCCACAGCTTCATGTAGACTGTACACAGCACTACACACCCTGTACTCTACTGTCTGATATCCACAGCTTCATGTAGACTGTACACAGCACTACACACCCTGTACTCTACTGTCTGATATCCACAGCTTCATGTAGACTGTACACAGCACTACACGCTCTGTCGTCTACTGTCTGATATCCACAGCTTCATGTAGACTGTACACAGCACTACACACTCTGTAGTCTACTGTCTGGTATCCACAGCTTCATGTAGACTGTACACAGCACTACACACTCTGTAGTCTACTGTCTGATATCCACAGCTTCATGTAGACTGTACACAGCACTACACACTCTGTCGTCTACTGTCTGATATCCACAGCTTCATGTAGACTGTACACAGCACTACACACTCTGTCGTCTACTGTCTGATATCCACAGCGTCATGTAGACTGTACACAGCACTACACACTCTGTACTCTACTGTCTGATATCCACAGCTTCATGTAGACTGTACACAGCACTACACGCTCTGTCGTCTACTGTCTGATATCCACAGCTTCATGTAGACTGTACACAGCACTACACACTCTGTCGTCTACTGTCTGATATCCACAGCTTCATGTAGACTGTACACAGCACTACACACTCTGTACTCTAATGTCTGATATCCACAGCTTCATGTAGACTGTACACAGCACTACACACCCTGTACTCTACTGTCTGATATCCACAGCTTCATGTAGACTGTACACAGCACTACACGCTCTGTCGTCTACTGTCTGATATCCACAGCTTCATGTAGACTATACACAGCACTACACACTCTGTAGTCTACTGTCTGATATCCACAGCTTCATGTAGACTGTACACAGCACTACACGCTCTGTCGTCTACTGTCTGATATCCACAGCTTCATGTAGACTGTACACAGCACTACACACTCTGTCGTCTACTGTCTGATATTCACAGCGTCATGTAGACTACACAGCACTACACACTCTGTACTCTACTGTCTGATATCCACAGCTTCATGTAGACTGTACACAGCACTGCACGCTCTGTCGTCTACTGTCTGATATCCACAGCTTCATGTAGACTGTACACAGCACTACACACTCTGTAGTCTACTGTCTGATATCTACAGCTTCATGTAGACTGTACTCAGCACTACACACTCTGTAGTCTACTGTCTGATATCCACAGCTTCATGTAGACTGTACACAGCACTACACACTCTGTACTCTACTGTCTGCAGGGTTGAAAAAAATCATGATTAAAAAACAAATTTAAATCAGATTTAAAAAAGATTTGAATCAGATTTTTATTTATTTATTTTTTTATCTGGTATATAGACATTTATGTAGATGTTTATAGTTATAAACTCTTTCAAACGTGTTCTATTCAAATCGATCTAGGTACTTGTATTAACAGAGGGTACATGATTCTTGTTCACAAGGCCTCACCCCCTGTAGTTGCATAATCTGTCTTGGAAAGGAAAGCATGCTGTGTGTCTGTGGCTGTAGCAGTGCTAATTATTGTTTGCTGAGAGGGTGGATTAGCACCTGTCCAAGGCTCTGTACTCTAAGGGTCTCCAACCAGACTGCAAACTGGTACAGTATTAAACAATTGTAGCCCAAACTGTCTCACTTGAGTCAACATACTGAATTGGTAACAACTAGCACAAGCTCTAAGTGAACTTTAACTCAGGGCTTCTGACTTGAAAAGATACTTCCTCTGGAAGACAAGTTTGGCTTCACTGCTTTCAGAAAGGGAATGGCTCAAACATACACAATGTCATAAAATATTTGACTGTCAGACTATCTGGTGTCAATACAGCTACACAAGTGTGCGCACTTTGTGCTTTTGTATTAAAAACTTACAAAACTTTGTTGATCTTGATGCTTGGAAACAATTATTTGTGTTAAATTCATATAAATCAGCGACTAAAAAAATTTAAGGTAAAAAAAATCATAAATCAATTATTTTTTTTGGAGTGATTTAAATTAAATGATTTAAATCAAACAACCCTGACTGTCTGATATCCACAGCTTCATGTAGACTGTACACAGCACTACAGTCTACTGTCTGCCTTCCACAGCTTCATGTAGACTACACAGCACTACATGCTCTGTACTCTACTGTCTGACATCCACAGCTTCATGTAGACTGTACACAGCACTACACGCTGTGTAGTCAACTGTCTGACATCCACAGCTTCGTGTAGACTGTACACAGCACTACATGCTGTGTAGTCAACTGTCTGACATCCACAGCTTCGTGTAGACTGTACACAGCACTACATGCTGTGTAGTCAACTGTCTGACATCCACAGCTTCGTGTAGACTACACAGTTTTTATTCTTTCATTGATGTCATCTGTAATAAATTAATCTCTAATGTGGCTGTGTTTTCGTAGCTTTATACAGCAAAAAGAAACAGGGTTTGTTGTTGACCAAGTGTGTTACCCATTGTTGCAGGCTCACAAGGCGGAGGTGTGGAGTCTGGCCGTGAGTCCCAGTGGAAACTTTGTGGTGTCAAGTTCTCATGACAAGTCTCTGCGACTGTGGGAGAAGACAGAGGAACCTCTCGTGCTGGACGACGAGAAGGAGATGGTGGGTGTGGGGGGAGATGGTGGGTGTGGGGGAAGGAGATGGTGGGTGTGGGGTGAGATGGTGGGTGGGGGGAGGAGATGGTGGGGGTGGGGGAAGAGATGGTGGGTGTGGGGGGAGATGGTGGGTGTGGGGGGCAGATGGTGGGTGTGGTGGAGGATATGATGGGTGTGGGGGAAGAGATAGTGGGTGTAGTGGGAGGAGTTTGTGGGGGGAGATGGTGGGTGTGGGGTGGAGGATATGGTGGGTGTAGGGGAGGATATAGTGGGTGTGGGGGAAGGGTGTAGTGGGAGTAGTTTGTGGGGGGAGAAATTGGTGGGTATGGGGGGAAGAGGTGGTGGACTGGTGGTGAACATTGAAGGGACAAAGTAGTAGTAATAGGGATATAAAGATGTTGGATATTCCTTCAAACAGAACTTAAAAATTGAAAAGGAAAAGTATATCCATATCTAATAATTTTTCAGTTCTGTTTGAGGGAAGTACTGAGATTTGTTATGCAATGCAACTTGATCGTAAATGTCTGGTTGTTTAGATGCTGTGAGCTGTTCTAAGACAACAGGTATCTCATGTATTAAGTGTTTGTGTTGTAGGAGAGAGAGAAGCAGTATGAGGACGCTATTGGCGATGGTGACCAGCCTGTGGTAGGTCTTACTCTGGGTAACATATTTTTAAAACTGCATGCCCCATACCCAGTAGTAGTCATTGTATGAGGCACACACCTCTCCATTTTTTTCTCAGTTTAAAATAACTACAATTTGTCAACATTTGAAATCACTTATGTACATATGATAATCAGGAAGATTTTAATTGTGTGTTTATGTATATTTCTTATTGCATGGTTGTGTGCATGTTTATGTGTGTGCGCACACATGCATGCATGCATACAATAGGGTCATTTCCAAGAATTTAACTGTCTATTAGAATGCACTAATCAACCTTAGAGATACAGCGATGTGTAAGAGCATCACCTTCATGTGCATACATGCATATATAAAACTCTTACCTGAATTATATAGTATTGAATAATCCAAGTGTATGTTTGAATATAATGGAGTAACCTTTGTTAAAGGTCCCTCCTCAAATCAACGTTTTTTGCTTATCTCATTTCAGACACGAAAAAGTCTCATCAGACATACTGTTAAATTATTATTGAACAGGTCGGATAAAAACTCAGCGGAAGTGTGGTCCGGTTCTATATACATGTGTTATATCATCACTTTCGCAAGTTACCAGATCTAACGATTCAAGTCAATGGTTTCAACAATTCTAACAATTGCACATATTACTTAAACTATTCACACTCACAAGTTAAACATAATTATCTTAATTCATGATGGGCTGAAACATTTGGGGAAGGAGTTTGAAGGTTTGTTGTCAAGACTGTTGTTGTCCTGCAGATTGCTGGAGAGACCGACACGGAGACGGGCGTGGCTGGCAAGAAGACAGTGGCCACGGTGAAGGCTGTGAGTGTCTTCATACGCAGCAGAGGTTCAGTTACAGTGGTCTATTACAACAGCCTCGTACAAGCTCAGCTACAGTGGTCTATTACAATACAATTACACAGCCTCGTACAAGCTCAGTTACAAATTACGAACACAGTGCTTCATAAAAATCAGTTACAACTACAAATACAATGCTTCATTAAGGGTCAATGGTTCATATGTTCAATACGATTACATTGTTTTATTAAAAAAGACACTTTCATGTACCATTACATTATGAATATTAAATAAAATCAATGGTAATAGGTGAACCAAATTTTTTTATATGATTTGTGAAAGTAGTATCTGTAATTTGCTGTTGTAACTTTGCAGGCCGAGAGAATCATGGAAGCCATAGAATTGTACAAGGAGGAATCAGCCAAGTTGGCTCAGCACGATGCAGAATGCAAAGCTTCTGGCAAACAGGTAGCAAACAGGTAGCAAACAGGTAGCAAACAGGTAGCAAACAGGTAGCAAACAGGTAGCAAACAGGTAGCAAACAGGTAGCCGACCAGTATCAACGTTCTTCTGTGTAGGAAGTAAACTAGTAACATTCCATTTCTTTGACTAAACCTTTAGCAGATGTTGCAATTGGTATACTTAGTACAGTTTGTTTGGTGAACAAAGTTCAACTAATTAGGTATTTAGCATTTTATTTGCCACTCCATAATTAAATAACGGCTAACTGTACATTGTATATAATCATCATAACCCTTGTTGCTATATTTTTGCTAGAATACTTAAGAAAAGGAAAAATTCTATACAGTAGCTGGTGCACTTGAGAAAAAATCACCCCAATACCTGGTCATTAATATTATTCTTTGTTTAATCACTATGGTACATTCCTTTCTTTCGGAACATGTCATACCTTAAATGTTTTAAATGCTTTTGAGACATTCCCTGTTTTTTTTCAGTTACCCTCTCCCCCAGTCCACCCCATGCTGCAGGCCCATAGGGTGACATCACCCACCAACTACGTCCTTGAGGTTATCAAGCGGGTCAAGTCAAGGTCAGTTGTTGACCCGGTTGTGTGCTACAATTTAATTTAAAGTCTTGTTGCTACTTGGTGGTTACCTTTTATCTTAATTAATTAGACACAATAACTCATGTAGTTAGCCTCTTTGTCAACGGGAGGCTGCAGTCACCAAGGATTCATATCAATCCCCCCCATCTACAGACACCATTCATTGTCCAATTCCTCTTGATGGATAATGTGCATATAATGAAAATCATCATGGAAAAAGTGGCTGAACTTCTGCCTGTCATTCTAGGTTTGTTTACAAGTATTAATAAGATTGCCATCCAGGGTTGTTTGATTTAAATCATTTTATTTAAATCATTGATTTAAATCATGATTTAAATCACTCCAAAAAAATCATTGATTTATGATTTTTTTTTTACTTCCGGTTTTTTTAATTGCTGATTTATATGAATTTAGCACAAATAATTGTTTACAAGCATCGAGATCAGCAAAGTTTTGTATGTTTTTTTAATACAAAACACAAAGTGCGCACACTTGTGTAGCTGTATTGTCACCAGATAGCCTGATAGTCAAATATTTTATTACATTGTGTATGTTTGAGCTATTCCCTTTCTGAATGTAGTGAAGCCACACAAACTTGTCTTCCAGAGGAAGTATCTTTTCAACACAGAAGCCCTGAGTTAAAGTCCACTTAGAGCTTGTGCTAGTTGTTACCAATTCAGTATGTTGACTCAGTTGTTTAATACTGTACCAGTTTGTATTCTGGTTAGAGACCCTTAGAGTACACAGAGCCCTGGACAGGTGCTAATCCACCCTATAGGCAAACAATAATTACCACTGCTACAGCCACAGACACACAGCATGCTTTCCTTTCCAAGACAGATTATGCAACTACAGGGGGTGAGGCCTTGTGGACATTGTCTAATGTCTTTATATAAGCAAAAATCATGTACCCTCTGTTAAGACAAGAACCCAAATCGATTTGAATAGAACATGTTTGAAAGAGTTTACAAATTTAAACATCTATATAAATATCTATATACCAGATTTTAAAAAAATCTAATAAATCCTATTTAAATTTAAAAAATGCGATTTTTAAAATAAAAATCATGATTTTTTTCAACCCTGTTGCCATCCAAAGCCACAAGTTTCTGATGGCAAGTGGACGAGGAACTCATTGGCTTAGCCAATTTTATATAAGTCAATTTTGTAGATGTATTCACACCGCTAGCTTTTACACAGTCGGTAGATCGATTTTCATTGCCTTGTTTTTCTACCTTCTTGAGTTTGAAAACAATTGTGTCAATGTTTTCACAACGTTCAATATTTTAGAAAATTCTAATTGTTCACCTCAATGTTTCTTCATCTATAGTGTTACTACTCCACATTTTAGATGTTTGTTGTAACTACGCTCTCTTTGTTTTGGAATCAGCTTTACATAGAGACTTTTGTTAATCATACAAATACCCTTCTTTCGGAAGTGTGTGACGTAGTGTGCATAGGTGCCACCAACCCTGATATTTGCACATCTGTAAGACTTGTAAAAAAAATCTGTAAGACCACAAACAAACCCATATAATTATCCATGTCAGCTAATTGGCTGCTCATGTTCAAGTTTACCAGGCAAACTAGGGTATGTTGATTGGATCTCGTGAGTTGCTCTTCAGACATGTTTTGAACCAATGATCAGTTATTTGCAGGCCATTTGACAAATGTGGGCCATACCCCATAAAAAAGCTTTTTTCAAAGCACTAAAGTCCGTAATGAATGTCTCAAATTTCAGAAAATCCATAAGAACCATAATGTTGTAGTGAGCTGGAGGAAGCCCTACTGGTTCTGCCGTTCCCGTATGTCACCGACCTGCTGCGACTGCTGCATGACTTCATAGACAGTGGCTGGGAGGTGGAGCTGGTCTGTCGCTGCATCCTCTTCCTCCTCAGGTACCAAGTTTCTCCCTCAGTACTCATGGCAAGTCTAAGACTACCAGTGGGGTGCAGTGGCCCAGTGGTTAGAACGTCAGGCTCTCAATCTCAAGTCTAAGACTACCAGTGGGACGCAGTGGCCCAGTGGTTAGAATGTCAGGCTCTCAATCTCAAGTCTAAGACTACCAGTGGGGCGCAGTGGCCCAGTGGTTAGAATGTCAGGCTCTCAAGTCTAAGACTACCAGTGGGGTGCAGTGGCCCAGTGGTTAGAATGTCAGGCTCTCAATCTCAAGTCTAAGACTACCAGTGGGGTGCAGTGGCCCAGTGGTTAGAATGTCAGGCTCTCAATCTCAAGTCTAAGACTACCAGTGGGGCGCAGTGGCCCAGTGGTTAGAACGTCAGGCTCTCAATCAAGGGGACCGGCGTTCGAATCCACGCTGTTTTGAAGCTTGGTGATTTCGTTCACTCCATGTTGATGTAGTTCATTCAGCTATACAAATGAGTATCTGGCTATAGACAGCGATGGATATACAGCTGTGGACAAAATTAATGCATACAGTCGTGTATGTGGTGGCACCTACTTGACTTGGCATCCTTAAAATGTGTATTGAGTTTCCAACACTACATTTCAAGACTGATGTTAATCTGCTTAGAAGTGCCAACGTCTGGGCAACACTTCAAAGTTTTCATCTCTAAATTTTCTGAAGATTTTTCCCAGATTGACCACCCCAATCCTACACCTAGACCCAGCAGCCCAGAAGTGGTGAGTATCAATGCACATGGGTAGGGGTGGGTGTAGGGGTGGGGGTAGGGGTGGGGGTAGGAGGTGGTTGATGATCCTAAATTAGTGGAAACATCATTTTTTTCTGGTAAATTGTCACTTAAACACTTTAAATATGATTTATCAAGAAAATGTGCTTTGGGATTTGAAAAAAATAATGGAAACAAAATATTATTTTATATTCATTTGTTTTTCACCAGAAAAGGTGACCCGTCGACCAAGAATGTGCACCAAACAGCATTTGCAAGTTGTAACAATGGGTTAGTAGGGTGTTTCTAGGAGGGAAGTGACCAGAGGGGTAACATTTAACATTACTACCACAGTGAGACCAGGGAAAAACTACTAGGAGACAGGTGAAGTTGATGGGAGAGGAAGGGAGAAAGATGACCGAATGCCAGGACAGACATGCTGTCCACACAGTCCCAGTGAACCACACGACCACAGTTATGGACCTTGCTGGGAGGGTGCATTGGGAACTTTTGGGAGCGACCATGGGCCCCAAGAGGGGGAACAACATGCTGCAGGAGGGTTTGATGGGTTGGCTAGGACCATGCTGACAGCATGTCTGCCCTGGCTTTGGTCGTGTTTCTCCTCCCTTTCCCATCAACTTCACCTGTCTCCTGTTACTGTTTCCATAGCATCACTATGTTAGAAAGGCTACAATTTACCCATCGGTTGCTTTCATCTGGTGACTTCCCTCCTAGAAACACCTGACTAACCAATTGTTACAGTTACAAATGCTGTTTGATGCACATTCTTGGTCAATGGGTGATCTGTTCTGGAGAAAAACAAACAATAATATTATAAGTAATATTTTGTTTTTATTTTTTTAAATCACAGCACATTGTCTTGATAAAATCGCATTTTATTTTTAAGTGTTTTAGTGGCAATTTACCAGAAAAAAATCATCTTTCCACTAATTTAGCATTGTCAACCCCTTAACCCACCCGAAATCGCCCCCCCCCCACCTCCCTTACCATTGTGCATTGGAACAATAGTGAAAAATAAAACGATACCCTATTATCACACAAAGACCCACTTAACCTTGTCTTGGCATAGGATTTTGGATTAATCTGAAAAAAATCTTCAGACATTTGAAAATTTCTAGATGAAAACTTGGAAAAAACACATTTAAGGATGTCAAGTCAAGTAGGTGCCACCACATACACGCCTGTATGCATGAATTTTTCCACTACTGAATGAATAGCTGGCTGTGTTGACATGTTTTCTCTACATAATTTAATGTCGGTATTAATTTTTTATTTCTCACCTGTTCAACTGCTGTTTTTTTAATTTCTTGATAAACATGATTTTCTACTTAACATGAATTTGTTAAAATAGAAGAAAACCCTGCCATTATTCATTTTGATGGACATTATAGGATATAATGGTATTATAGAATACAGAAATAATGTGCAAACTAGTCTTATCTGTAGATTGTTTCTACATGATTTAAGTGTGTGTTCCCTGTGGTTGCTACCTCACATTACTGCAATCATTCCCACCTCACATTACTGCAATCATTCCCACCTCACATTACTGCAATCATTCCCACACTGTTGGTGTTGTTTAGGATCCACCAGGGACAGATCACATCCAACGAAGTGCTGTTATCTGTAGATTGTTTCTACATGATTTAAGTGTGTGTTCCCTGTGGTTGCTACCTCACATTACTGCAATCATTCCCACGCTGTTGGTGTTGTTTAGGATCCACCAGGGACAAATCACATCCAACCAAGTGCTGTTATCTGTAGATTGTTTCTACATGATTTAAGTGTGTGTTCCCCTGTGGTTGCTACCTCACATTACTGCAATCATTCCCACCTCACATTACTGCAATCATTCCCACACTGTTGGTGTTGTTTAGGATCCACCAGGGACAGATCACATCCAACCAAGTGCTGTTATCTGTAGATTGTTTCTACATGATTTAAGTGTGTGTTCCCCTGTGGTTGCGACCTCACATTACTGCAATCATTCCCACACTGTTGGTGTTGTTTAGGATCCACCAGGGACAGATCACATCCAACCAAGTGCTGTTATCTGTAGATTGTTTCTACATGATTTAAGTGTGTGTTCCCCTGTGGTTGCTACCTCACATTACTGCAATCATTCCCACGCTGTTGGTGTTGTTTAGGATCCACCAGGGACAGATCACATCCAACCAAGTGCTGTTATCTGTAGATTGTTTCTACATGATTTAAGTGTGTGTTCCCCTGTGGTTGCTACCTCACATTACTGCAATCATTCCCACACTGTTGGTGTTGTTTAGGATCCACCAGGGACAGATCACATCCAACCAAGTGCTGTTATCTGTAGATTGTTTCTACATGATTTAAGTGTGTGTTCCCCTGTGGTTGCGACCTCACATTACTGCAATCATTCCCACACTGTTGGTGTTGTTTAGGATCCACCAGGGACAGATCACATCCAACCAAGTGCTGTTATCTGTAGATTGTTTCTACATGATTTAAGTGTGTGTTCCCCTGTGGTTGCGACCTCACATTACTGCAATCATTCCCACACTGTTGGTGTTGTTTAGGATCCACCAGGGACAGATCACATCCAACCAAGTGCTGTTATCTGTTGTTGACAAGCTACGCAGCAGCACAACTAGTCGCGTGAACGATCTACGTGTGAGTGTGGTAACATGTGTTGTCTTCGTCATATAAAACCTCAAATGTTCTAAGGGGAAACACTGCATGTGAAATTATGTTTTTTTAAACAATTATTCAAAATGTGTTTTGTTTTTGTGTGCAGTATTAACAATAATAATTTAGAAAATACATGTAAAAAATTATTAAAGGGAGATATGGCAGCTGGATAGGATTTTATGCCAGATCCCAAAATAGCCACCAAAGATTGAATGACGGCACTGATTACATGGTAGATGTAAGCTTTATCCGTGAATAAAACTAATTTAGAGGTATGTCATTGTTATAAAAGTGAACTTTATCGATAGTAAACGAAGCTAATGGAATATGGAAGAAACACATTTTGAGTAATATTTTTTTTAAATGTCATTCTAGCTGCCATATATTCATCATGTAAAAAATCATGTGTTGAAGTTCTAGAGTTAACTAAACCAATGATGATTATGAAAGTATTATGACAAAATCTCTAATACCTTTTAACTGTTTCCATTTTTAGATAGACTATAATTCTAGGTGACCATTTCGTTTGTTCCTATGGAAAGGCAGCATTTTTTAAATATATTTATCATCAATATTGTGGGTGGGTGTTTGAGCGTATAAGATACCCACAGCCCCTTGATGTGTTGTGATTCACCCTAGTACACTGAGCCTTGTTGTTTGTAGGACATGGTCGGCTTCAACATGGCTGCACTGAACTTTGTGAAGCAACAACTTGAAGAGAAGGAACAAGTACAATTCTTTGCTGATGCCACACAGAGGTTCAAGGAGAAAAAGAAGAAGGCGAAAAAGCGTGCATTGCTAACGCTGAAATCATGAAACTGTCAACAAATATCAAATGTATGCTACAAGATTAAATAGAAAATGAAAAGCAACAATGTTATTTTCAGTTTGATGGTGAACGAGATGTATATTATTGCTACAGTGTACTATGGTGTAGATGTTAGTATTTTTAGCATCAGGGGGAAGGAACAGTTGTTTCCAGTGAGGGTGTCCAATGAAATGAGTTATCCCATGAAAAGTTAAGTAATTACCTAATACCTTTCATGTTGTATATATTTTATTTAAAGACACCTGTGTGAGGTGTCTGAAGTGTGCTGGCTTCGTGGAACTAATGGAAGGGGAACGGTTAACATAGAGCTCAAAGTGGAGGGTAGAAGGAGAAGAGGAAGACCGCGACTGAGATGGGAGGACTGCGTGAACAGATTTGGTGGATTGGGAGGAGAGTGGAGAACAGAGAGTAGGCGGCAGTGAAGTGGGACCAGTGACGGAAGATTGAGTGAGTAGTACGAAATAAGTAAACTGTTCACCTTTATTGAGAGAAAGGCAGCAATGGTTTCTTTCTTGCTCAGTGTATTTCTTGTTTAACACCAAAACATCCTGCTCAGAGTCGACATTGCTGTTGGGCATGATGAGAAACACATTCATTAGAGTTGACAAAGTGGCAATATAGTAATTGGCCCATCCACTTTGCTATGGCAGCCCCTTAAGCAATGCCAGATTAACATTACTGGGATGCGTGGTGCAATAACATTGTGGGGTCCTTACTGGGAGGTGTGGTACATTAACATTGTGGGGTCCTTACTGGGAGGTGTGGTACATTAACATTGTGGGGTCCTTACTGGGAGGTGTGGTACATTAACATTGTGGGGTCCTTACTGGGAGGCGTGGTACATTTACATTGTGGGGCCTTACTGGGAGGCGTGGTACATTAACGTTTATTCAACTAAGTTTAAGCATAAACATTCACAGATTGTTGTCGACGCCAGCATACAAACATGTATAAAAGAACACACAGGATATGATGACAAACAAGAACATACAGGTACTGTGACAAGCAAGAAATTACAGCATAAATATAAACTGTACAAGTTCTGAACAAAAAAGAATGACATCCAAATATGTTCTACCCAAATTAGTTACCACCGGTTCTAGAGATGTGATCATGTGAATAGATGGATCTGATTATACATGTTGAACTTTTTCAAACACTGCATTATGGCAGCACTAAAGTCCGACCAAATCTTGTAAAGATCTTTGCCTTCACAATTTAGTAAAACGGTCTGCCTTCGCGTTGAATGATATGACTAAACAAGTGCCATGGTTAGTCAGTGCGAAGTTACTATAATCTCGCAGGGGCGGATCTAGGCTTGTTGGCAGGGGGTCAGTCGTAGTCATGTCATTTTACTTACGAACCGGGGGGGGGGAGGGACGGGGCGACACGTTCTACTTACAGAAAGGTTACTATTAGCCGGCTGCTAATACTCCAATCTCTACACTGACACTATTTCTGATGTGGGCCTATATACGTTGTCCTTTACCATACTATTTGCCACAGACACGGGGGTCTAACATCCCCTCCATGGCCTAGGGGAGTCTTGAGACCCCTAAGACCCCCTGGATCTGCTGATCTCATCTTCATCATCAATGGTCCTTGGCCGGAAGCAGCGACTCCACACTTTCTTGTATGTCAGTGAGGAGACCTCGGCTGCCTCCACCTTGCCCGCTTGCAATCGACGCTTCGACGGCACCCCGACCCCGACTTCCACTCTTTCACACCCACCCGAGCAGCCACCAGGTGTCTTTTTGTGCAGGCAATATCAAAGGTCAATACAACTCAGTTTTGGTCTGCCAATGGATCGTTTCGTGTTTATGAGTTTGCCCAGTGGCGTAACGAGCCAAAGTGCTGCTTGGGACCACACTAAAAAATTGCTGCCTCCCCCATAAAGAGCGAAGTAATGGAATAAGTATACCTAGATATAGCCTAAGTCAGCTACCCGAATATTGACAATGATTCAGCTCAGCCACGCTTCAACCCGAAATTCACAACACCTTCAACAAAACCAAGAAAAAACTACAACCAAAAATCTCCAACAGCCCAACAAATGACTGTATAGATAGTGGTGAAAGATAATAAATGTGAACATAACATTACAGCACTATTCACTACAAACTCGTCCTGTGACTGTCACGGCGACCACAACAACGACGTCCACAGCATAAACACTTCTAGGAGCCTAATTGTTCGAAGTTTGAGTGCCGCGAACTCACTTATAACGGAGTCGAAGTCAATGCTCTTGCTCGATCGACAAGAGCGCCAGACTATACAATCGCTCTTATCCCACACTTGAGCGATGGTACGTCTTGATGTGCTTCTGTTTCGAGAAGTCTCTCTCACAAAAGGTCACACTCACCCACATGGCGAGGAATGTCCTGAGTGACACGAGCAAGTTCAGTAACGATGTCTCTATCCCCATTCCACCATCCACTAAAGGAGGTCGAGCCCTTTCCAGTATCCTCAGCCAACATCAGTATAAATTAATGTGCCCACATAAATGTTGCCTCTCGCCGCAGGGAATGCTAAATCCGTCTGTGCACAGAATGTAAAAAAAACTTTACAATAGAAAACTTTGCTGAACCCCCCTTTTCTAAGCCCTGAGGACGGACCTGCAGTAAGAGAGGCATACCTTGGCGCTGCCAGTATCCCCGGGAAACATTGGGAAGAGACAGCGGGCGTTCCGTGATATTGTTATACATGTTCAGTGCTGATTAAACATGGTACAAGTGGTACACCCGTACCTGGCCCCCACAAGCCATGGTATAAGTGGTACACCCGTACCTGGCCCCCACAAACCATGGTACAAGTAGTACACCAGTACCTGGCCCCCACAAACCATGGTACATGTGGTACACCAGTACCTGGCCCCCACAAACCATGGTACATGTGGTACACCAGTACCTGGCCCCCACAAACCATGGTCCAAGTGGTACATCAGTACCTGGCCCCCACAAACCTTGGTACAATTGGTACACCAGTTCCTGGCCCCTACAAACCATGGTACAATTGGTACATCAGTACCTGGCCCCCACAAACCTTGGTACAATTGGTACACCAGTTCCTGGCCCCTACAAACCATGGTACAATTGGTACATCAGTACCTGGCCCCCACAAACCTTGGTACAATTGGTACACAAGTACCAGCCTCCCACAACCTACGATACAAGTGGTACACCATATTCTACACCATTTTCAGTTAAAGTCACTCTTTGTTAAAATTATGTTAGATACATTATTTCTGTCGACGTAGACATTAAATGTATTATTCGTGTTAATAAAATGTACCATACCATTGATATTCCATATTGTAGTTAGGTAGATACGTGAAGCTTCCATTGCACGGTCGATTGTAACAACTAGCCCCGTAAGTACATTAATTAGTGTACACACACTTGTATATCTTATACACAGTGTGCATAACAATGTAGATATTCACAGCTTCATATAGTTTTCATGTTTAGTTACCAATGGGTACCAATTCCTCGGATTACTACATAACAATCAATTGTGAGTGGAGCATAAATTATTGAATGGAATATGCAACAGTGAATGGCAATATATGTGTAATGCAACTTCTAATTGATTGAATGATACATACACGTACGCACTCACGCACATGCACATTCACATTTCAATATATCGTGCAATATTTATTAATTGCTCAAATAGGGCTGTGCCATAAAAATCTAACAAGATTGTCATCCAAGGCAAACACCAGATGGCAAGTCGACAGGGAAGCCATTGGCTTATCGAGAGACCAAAAATTGTCACCTATGTGTAACCCGCCCTTCTGAGCTACTTGTTAGGCTTTACAAATGATTAAATAAATTGTGTTCTTTCAGTCATTGTCAGCACACAACTCACTGGCTGAGCCATCGGTACGTTCCACTCGTGCGTTGTTATAGTTGTATCAACTTGCCCCAATACTATTGCAACAACTTGCCCCAAACACTTTGCAGTAGAACGCATGTGGACAATAACAAATCCTGAATTTCAGTTTAACTTCTACTTGGCATAACTCCTTATACTATATAGTAGACATGTTTCAAGTTTCATTCACGAAATATAAAAAGTGGCAGCGTGAGATGATATTATGTGGACATACCGAAAACAGTTTTAGGTGGTTAAAAAGTAATTTTTTCCACACCTCATTAATGTTGTCTTCTTATAACTCCAATTTTTTGGACAGTGTGTCTGCTGGTGGACTTCCAACCATCTGCTGGCGATGGTGACTCCATGCGTATGCTGTTTTTGTAAAATGACTGTAACAACTTGCCCCTATATACAACTTGCCCTGCATACAACTTGCCCCTGCATACAACTTGCCCCTGTTTACAACTTGCCCCTGCATACAACTTGCCCCTGCTTACAACTTGTCCCTGTATACAACTTGCCTCTGCATTCAACTTGCCCCTGCATACAACTTGCCCCTGCATACAACTTGCCCCTGCATACAACTTGCCCCTGCATACAACTTGCCCCTGCTTACAACTTGCCCCTGCATACAACTTGCCCCTGCATACAACTTGTCCCTGCATACAACTTGCCCCTGCATACAACTTGCCCCTGCATACAACTTGCCCCTGCATACAACTTGCCCCTGCATACAACTTGTCCCTGCATACAACAAGTACGCATCTCGATATTTAATTCATGTTTCACGCACCCCAGTAAGTCCCCCCCACAAAACAGTTTGGTTCCCCAAATTGTTAATTCGGCGCTAGACATGTCCATGAGACCGGAAGGTTTCTCCACACTTCTGGAGACTCCCGGAAACTTTTAAACAACATACTTAAAAAATGCTCATATTACCCAATGCATCGGGAAATACGGGCATGGTAAAATAATCATGACAAATGTAAGGGGTGTGCTATATTATGTTTTAATAACCCAAAACATGTATATCATGGAAAATGCATCACATGGATTTATGGAACCACAAACAACTGAAAGCAGTTTTAAATTAATGAAGCCATGCTGAATACTGGGTCCTGTGTATACAGCACAAAAATGGACTAGATATTTATACTGGACTGTACCAATGTGACAGTGACTAGAATCCAGCATTTGTAAACAAAATATTATAATTTTATTATTCATTTGCTTACATACCTGTACCAGATTCGTTTAATAAAGATTCCCTCCCGATAAATTATTTTTGATTTGTACTTATTTATTTTAATAACTTGGTGATTTGTGTATTAAGTTCTTTTTCTAATGTGACTGCAATGAATAATACATATACTATTATCTGGTTTCTCTGTGTCCAGAGTTTGCAGCTTCTTCCGAAGGGCGGTTTTTTCCATGTTTTTTTCCAGTTTCTTCCAGAAGAAAACGTAACTAAAAAATCCTTATAAATCATTTTAAGCTAGTGATATTGATATACAAACATGGTTTGTAATATTGTAGCTCCATTCCACATAATAAATAAGACTTCTTCTTATTTCAGGCAAATATGGGCTATTTACGTACTAAGATTTTCACTTCTGTTGTCGTAAATTTAAGTGTTGGTAGAAATAGAACAAAGTTCTTAATAAGTGGGTTTAATGTGTCACTGATGGCTTCTTACTTCAGGCAGTCCGGCTTGTCTTGCTGTTCCCACATAGTAGAGGATTAAATGGCTTCACTTCTTGTGTAACAGCCACCTAGTTCAGTAAGCTACTTCTAAGTCAGAGCAGAGTTGCTGTCTTACAACATTACAAAGTTTAGGTCAACATGCTTCGAGGAAGTAAACCTTAAGATACAATAAAGCAGCACTTCACTCACGTAGAAGTTGTTGGGAAAGCTTTGGCTAGGTGCAACTACTGTGCCCATCAACAAATGAGGTAAGAATTAATAATATTATTTATGAATATGCTTAATGTTTTTTTTGTAAATTAAATAACACCATTGCATTAAATGTTTTATATCTTGACTTATAAGCTGTAAGCATTTGTGGCATGTCACTTGATAAAGAAGCTCCCAAATGTGAGTTACTTTGGTAAGACAGTGAGAAATAGACCAATACTGCCCATGTTGTCATTTAGTCCTGGTCCTTTCATTTTTTCAGTGCATATAACAAATATGCATAATTTACTTTAATTGTTTTACACTGTTCATTCATATAGATTACATATGATATGCTATACTATGTTATTTGTGTGCATTGAACTGCCTGTTAAGACTTAACACTAATTTAATTACTGAATGTGGCCAGGGTGACATAAGCACATGGTGATTTAGATATGATTCTAAACACATTTCAGTTTATATTTTGTCCCAATTATGACATGCATTAAACACAAACACATAACATACAACTATGACATAGTGGAGATTTATTGATGGGCATTGTTTCAATGGACATTGAATGGATTAAATGTGTCATTGTGGCATGCACCACGTACATATGGCTGTATGGTGGGTAATAAAAGGGAACCATGCTGGCTTTCGCTTTTAGGTGACTAATACCCCAAGTAATTAATGTGCAAAAGGACCAACATGGAAATAAATGCATACACTTTTTGTATTATCCTAATATTTCTTCCAAAGCTCTGTCATTATGTTTTTTTGGCATATTGCACTCTCTTCCAGTTTCTTCCGTCCCCCCCCCCGGAAGAAAGTGGAAGAAACCCATTTCTTCCAGTTTCTTCCGGGCGTCCCGGAAGAAATAGGTTTCTTCCGGAAGAAACCAAACCCTGACTGTGTCGGTTAAGCAGTGCAGTTACTTTCTCTGCAATGAACATTTTGAGTACCGGTAATACAAGTCTTGACATAGGAAATTATGCAAGCTTAATTCACCTAAAAGGTGCTTCCTTTAATTCACCTAAACGGTTCTCATGTCGTAATGTTATTAACTTCCGACACGCTACTATGCAATAATAATATTATTATTAAAAGATGTTTATTCTTTACAATCAATTATGAATAACATACATAGTTCTTGTGGTTATGTATTAAGCCATGTAAAAACAGATATATACTGAATATAATTAATTACTCGTTTCATGTTATTGAATTTCTATGTGATTGGTGGAATGTCTTTGTGTTTTGTAAAAATGTGCTGTAATGGGCACGGACCACAGTCAGAATCCATCCGCCATTACATAAAGAATCCCAAGGATAAAATGAATCGTACAGTTTGGGTGTAGGGATAAGACCACAGTTGACCTTCCTGTTTATTGTTTCACACGAATGTATAGGGCGTATTAAATTGCGATATGTGAATTTAAAGAATTCATATGATGTGACATAAGTGCAATTGAGCAGGCATATTCACAGGTTTGTTTGTAGAAGCTATTGGCTGTGAAATGGTGCATTTTTTTTAGAGTTTAAAAGGCGGAGGGATTTATGGGAATTGTTCTGCTATGGGCTACGAGGGCGCATGAATACAAGGCTATTTTTGTCAAAATTGATGGGCATCGCACGTCGGGGCGTTTTAAAAGAGCTGGAGGTATGTGATTTTGATAAAACTTGGTCAGCATGTCAATGAGATGATGGCAGTTGCTGTGAAAAAGTTTCAGAATTTTTAGTGGTTACGTTTTCTTATAATCTAACAAAACGTTAACATGGCTACCAATGCAATTTTCAACTGTGGTCGGACTCCTGTATTTGTGAGAGCAGAAATTGTGTGAACGAGTGGAAGTGATGTTTGCGCATGCGCGAAGCCTGCCAAGTTCCTGTGGGCCTACTTGCGCGCCACCTGGTGAGAATGAGCGGTCTGGTATAATTCCGAAGTTGTGGTGTTCGAAGATGCCGTGAAACAGTATGGTCAACACCCCATTAAAGGATTAGTAGGTAACGTGTTGTTTTAATGCTGCCAAGTTTACTTAGCCATTAAGTGTATAATTATCTTGCAAAAATTACTTGACAACTAAAGACTTGGTAGTTTTAGAAGATGTCGCGCACATGTTTTCCGCCTGTTCGAATCTAGTCGCAGCCATTTTGCATTTATTCGGCACTGCCACTGGCCACTGCCGATATAACTTCTTGTACCGGGTACGAGTCAACCTTCTCTCAAAGGCTTATAGACTCAGTGTATGTGGTTGTGCTAAAGTGCTGTAAGAGAAAGTAATAAAATAATTGGAAGAAAGAAAAGTCGATAGTCACGTGAATGTGACGGTGCTTCTGTTCTGGAGCTGTAAAAATACTCAAGTCTGGTTTCACTCCGAGTCCAAACAGCCCAATCTTGGGCTGACGCAGGAGTTGGTCTGGCGCATGCGCTGTGAGTGGTACATACAAATAAAAATATCTTTAATGTTAGTGAAAGGGTTTTTAATTGATATTTGTATATATTTTATGTATAGGAAGTCAGTTGAAATTTTTTAATAGGTTTGGTTAGGTGTATGGAAACTGTCACTGTCTTGCCTCATGCACACGTAGATAGTCTCCATACCCACACCATAGAATAAGTTTAAGCTGCTGTGTTTTATAGGCAGTTTAGGTGAGGAGGTGTGGTGAAAGGGAGTTCCATGATAGCTTCTTGAAAAACGATTTGGGGTTTTTTATGTTGGTAATTTTTGGTGGGATCATATTCCATATGCGAATTGTTCAGGGATAAAATGAAAAGACCATTGCATTTATACGACACCTGGGGCTACATATTGTCCACAGCGAGTTAGTAGGTCTGGAGGGGGTGATCTCAATAATGTTATTTAGAAGATTGTGGCTTGTTTAATAATACACCTTCGTTCAGGGGTTGACCATCGTTAGGAAGTTTTCCTGTGTTGTATGATTGTTGGAAAATTTGGGTGATAGGGAGCTATCTACTTTGCAGTTTCTTTAAGGACTCTGGCTGGGAGTTCATCTGGTCCTGTAGTTTTGTTCTGGTTTAGATTTTCCAGCTGCTTAATTACGCCATCTATGCCAATTTCGAGAAGGGGGATATTGTGGTAAGTAGAGGGGCTATTTGGGGAGTGGGTTGCCTTTCTTGAGTACATACAGAACTAAATTGGTTGCACTTCTGTCGAGAGTGCACCATCAGCACTTCTGTACCACTTGAATTCATGATGCTCGAGTGTCAGAGTTTTCAGCTGAGGGGGGAAACGTTTCCTGTTTATGTTCAGGGTGCCAATGTAGTGCGTCTGCAAACACATGATGACACTACCAAAGGGTCGTAGTAGATACTCAAAAGACCTTTTCTGCTTGACCACTATCGGCATCTATATCTGGATTGCATGAAGTCTCCTTGCCAAAGTTAGGCAGCTAAAAAAATTAAGTTAGTCCTTCAGCCATATAAATAATTTAAATAGATAGAACACATCAGAACAAATAAAATGCATTTTGATTTTTTTTCTATTCCAGTCCAGAGATATTCAAGTTTTAGTGCTGGAATTTTTGTTGCTTTTGTCTTCATTATTTAGAAACAAAATGTTGTTATAATTGACTCTCTGAAAGCTTAGTGAAGGCTGCACCAATGCCATAGTTAAAAATGTATAACCTCTGATCTAAGAATGACGGCTCCAAAATTTTCTAGTAGGAGTAGGCAAGATGGAACATTACGTTTACCGGCCTTAATTTTAACTAAGTTAATGAATTATTATTAAACTGGTCACATTAATTAAAAATTAATTAAAAAAATATTAATTTATTATTTTAGATATTTAATTCCACGAATTCTTTTAGTTGTATTGTGTTTATATATACATACATACATACATACATACATACATACATACATACATACATGTTTAGACTTTTGTGAGGTGATTATGGCACTATATAAATATTGTATTTTATTATTATGTTTTACTAACTGTTACCCACAAGCAATTCCCAGTTGCCAGGTAACCATTCAGAACTACAGAAAACCATGAAACCGTTTCATTAAAATATAAACCTGATAATTTGTATCTGATTACCATTTGATGTTTCAAGTAGACACAAAAGTTCCGTCTCAACTGCAATGAGCTACATGCCTTTTAAGCCATTATTATGAAAGAAATTTATAATCTGGTTTCCATGGTAACCATTCATGACAAAGATGTGAACGTTTGTTCCTTTTCTACTACTTCCAGGTAACGATTCAGCCAGGATGTGAACAGCCTAATCTGAGCAGTGAGTGTCTTTTAAATCTACATAATTTTACAAAGAATACGGATAAATGCATCTTATTTCTATGACTTGCCTATATTGTTCCTTTTCGGTTGTTCATTGACATGACTTACTTTCTGTAAGTGTAACGTTTTCAGAATGTCAGTATATGCTGTGCCAGTCTAGTCAGTGAACAACTCTAGATCATTGCACAAGATGTCGACGATTATTTCTTCTGGTGCCATGTAACAGGTGCTGTTGTCATCATACGTGATTTGTAAGTCGAGCAGTCCTTTGGTAGTCTCAATAGACCATTTGGTCACTGTCCCATCTTCATCCCATCGTTGTGAAAAGGCAGAACGAACCATTCTGTCAGGGTCCACCATCAGTTCGTACAGGTCAGTCAGTTCTTCAGACAGTCATAGACATAGTCTTAGCCATCAATGCATTAAGGGTAGCCACTACTCGAAAATGGCCACATGCCATATCTCTGTTAATACTCCATGTATCTTAACCAAATTTGGTATGCCTAATAGTCATGTGAACAGGACATAGTGTGTAAAATTTGGGTTGATTTGCATTAGGCTTTACCATGGAAACCGACATTTGAAAATTATGTGGAGAGATCATTGAAAAAAAATTATTCTGAGCCAACTTTTTTATGTAGAATCATGCAACTATTAAAATTCATCAGCTGGAATGTCCCTTTCTACAATAAGATGATTCGAGCTTGAGATATCTTACTTTTACAATGGTTGTGAAATGTTTAATCAAAATAATTTTTTTTTTTACATTGGTCGAGTGTGGTTTTTCATTCCTACCAACCACCTGTTGTCAAATGTATTGGTAAAAACTGTGTTATTGTGTACATAACATATGTGGGAACAACTGGCAAAAATTTCAGGTGGCTAGCTTACATAGTTTTCCGTGAATAATTATTTGAAATTTCACAATTGTTGAAATAAATGATTTTGAGAAAACGGCAAAAAACGAAAGCAAACCATAAAATAATGAAATTAGAACTGGAAACCAGTAACTAAGTGTATAAAACTAAGCATAATCATTTACTAGGTTGATATAATGAACAAAAACAAGTAATGTAACAGGTACAACACATTTTATTGTTCACAACTACCAGGCACCAGGGTCGTACAGCTGACCCTCCTCCTCTGCCTGTTTCTCTTGGGCCTGTAGTTTCAGCAGAGTCTTTCTTTTTCGGCTAGATCTAGTCTCAGCTTTGAGGGCAGTGTCTGCCTTGCGTAGGCGAGCGAGGTCCTGTCTCACTGTCAGCTGGGACAACTGTGCACTCCCTGATGCCTGTGGAGCGACAGCCTCAGTTGCACTGACCAACATTTCTCAACCTTTATTGAATTGTACCACGCCCATAGCCACAGCAATTTCAACCGTTTTTCTTGAACTGAATACAGCTTTTCGAGCCCTCCTCCACACCACCGCTTGGAGGGACTCGTTTGCATTGGAGGTGCCGAGGGACATGCATCTTTGTATCAGTTTAGGACTTGCCAGCCTGTCAAATAGTGGCAACAGGGATTCCGCTGCATCCCTAGGGAGAGGAGTGTCGTGCTTCTTCTGCTTCCTCTTCTCCTCTGGTTCAATCCCCTCAGCTATAGCTTGTTTGAAGAAACACCATTGATGCTACAACGGTTATGGTGAGGGTCATCGCTGGTTGACACACTATGAAAAAAGATCGCCCAGATCGCTTGTATGGTCGCATCAACATTGGGAGCATGCGTCACGATGGCATTCCTGTAATACTGTGCCCAAGCTTTCATTCTGGTAACAGTCAGTTTTCCTTTCCCACTCAAACTGGTTTTTGGCTTTGCACCGCATGTGCCTTTCCCCTTCGTACCGCGGGTGTCTTTCCCCTTCGTTGATGTCTCTTTCACAATCTTCTCCAGGCCTTTGTACATCCGTTTTTCCATGTGATTGATGCACTCATGTTTTTCTATTGCAATGTCAGCACCATATGGCTGCAGTGAATTCAGTGCAGACATAACAGCAGCATCACCATCACCGAGTATAGATGTATACTGCGCATCCAACAAATTCATGGACCTAGTCCACATCACCTTGGCTGCCTCAACTTCCATCGAGCCACTGGAGCCAGTGTGGTTGATGTCGCAGTTATCTCTGTGCAGTTCCTGCCATTCCTCCCTATCATCACCACTCAGTTTGTTGCCAACAAGTTCACATTCCACACAGTACTTAGACCGCACAGCATAGTCTATCACGAGTCCGGTCACCACCTCGATGATGAAGCCGACTCCGAAGAGAGAATGGAAGCCTCTTGTTTTCCAGGTACCGTCGTAGCTTACGGACAGCTGTATTGGTCCATCACTGGCTCCATACAAATCATGGTACACACGACGTACAGTGTCATGCGCCTCCACCAAAGCATCACATGCTGTCCCGAACAGTTTTTCCTTCAGCCGATCTGAGATGGAGCTGAATGTCTTGTGGTGTATGCCGCCCTTGATGTTCATGAGGGTCGTCAACCTCATCAAGCCGGTCTGGTTGATTCCACCTTCACGTGCAGCTAGAACTGCAAGGTGGTTGATCATGTACGGCTGGCGAGTCGGGTTGTCAGTTGTCGGTAGCTTTGGCGAAGAATGCACACTGGACAGTTCAGCGCCACACTTCTCACATTGCAACCTAAGTTGCCTTTTGTATCTGTTGAGATGACATGCAGTGTTGCAGAGCTGCACTCTAGGCATGCTAGTGGCCTCAGAAGATCTTGCAGCTTCTCTGTGTGCACCAGGATAAAGTGGTCGTCGGTGGGTTGATGGGTTGCCAATGGAATTCTCACAGGGTCATCTGGTGGAGACAGCAATACCATCTTGCGGTGACTGGCAGATGCTGCATGCAGTGAAGCAAGGGACACAGAGGGTGCCTCTTCAACTGCAGCTGAAACAGTAAAATATGGTGTAACTACACTGCATAAGGTGTAAACACTAATGTAATGACGTCTGGTTGCCAACTGAGGTTACATATAATCTACTTAGTGAAGCAATCTACTTAGTGAAGCCCTAATTAGTATGCTATCATTTGCAATGTACTCTGTCTTATTGTTATTTACTATACTTATTGTACTAAATAAACACACAACTATTACTACTGCTGTGATATACATGCATAGTAATAATACTAACAACCAGGTGCTTTGGAATTGGTGACTGGCATTGGCGGGCAGGTACTACTCATCACTGCCTGGGCTGGTACTCTGCCCTGGCTACTTAGATACAGCCTGGTAACTGCTAGTATGTAGACGTAGGCACCAAAATAATATTTCAAATTTGAAATAAAATATCGTATCAAAGTAACAAAATACGAATGAAAACAATATAATGTGATACTAAACAAATTATTACAAATAAATAACTAGTTATTGATTGCTAAATGCAGGGTTCATCAGTTCCCGCTTACAATGTCCGTTTCCATATTATTTTTGGCAATATACAAATATTTTTTACGCTACGATTGTGCATAGTATGTTTACACACCTGTTTTCTTTGGTCTTCCGCCTCCAGATTTATTTTTCTTTCTCTTTCGGGCACCAAATCCGTGAACTGTGCTAAACTTTTTCGTATGCGACTCCATGTTGTCTTCGAATACCGGAAACGGCACTGATTGGCTGATTATGCGGTCATCACCACGCCGGCCACGCTCATTGGATTATATGTCTACGCATTATTATAATGAGCCACAGATCGCGTAACAAGTCCTTATTTGGTAGTTGGTCACACAAATTAGATTCCAGATTATTCCAGAGAGAGGCTTCTAAAATGTATGCAAAACATCACATCCGGAAATACACAACCATTCGGACAAGACGGCAACAAATATGGCGATTCTTTCAGTCAGCATGTGTCTGAAGTCAAACGATCTTTTTGACGAATATTGGACATTTAAAAATGGCTGCCACGCTGGATTTATTTCTTGGAGACTAAGAGGCATGATATAAAGCATGTTATTTTAGGTATTTATGATGCAAATATTAAAAAATGCTTATGCATAGAGCTGCATAAGATATTAATCTGCCGAAAAATCAAGAAATCACAAAACAGATATATTCATCGATTCTCGACCCGCGACTACCGTTAAGGTTAGCCTCTACCCGGAAACGGCCATATCTTTGCTAATACTGAACATATCTTAACCAAATTTGCGGTGCTATTTAACTGCATGAATATTATATAATGTGTGGAATAACTGTAGTGAGGGGGGTGTGACAATGAAAATTATTCCGAGCTACAAAATGTGTGTATGATTGTGCAACTGTCAAGAATCATTAGCTGGAATGTTCATTTATCAGATAAGGTAGTTTATAGCCAAGATATTTGATATATATGACAGCTCTGAGATGGGATGTTCAGGTAGAGCATTTTCGCCCAACACCTTAGCTTACTGGAACTTGGCTGCCAAGTCTCAATATTTAAGGCACACTGTTCAAAACTGTCTTATCTGACAGGATATATATGTGGGAACAACTGGTGAAAATTTCTCTATCTTTGGTAGTTTTTCTAAAATAATTTTTGTGAACCTCATTGTGCACCTCCAGTATATAGTTACATTCATTGTTATACATTTAATTGAAGATTTTCCATTATGCTTTCTATGTTTTACATTGTGTTTAAGTTTTTTGTCATTTTCTCGAAATGTAATTTTTTTATATTTGTCAAACATTTTTGCCACAACTGGTTCATAGGTCATCCATCACCATAGTGTTGGGGTTTGTGTACTGTCACTGTCTACCATGCACCAGGGTTGTACAGGTGACCCTCCTCCTCTGACTGCTTCACCTCAGCCTGTAGTTTTAGCAGAGATCTTCTTTTTCTGTTTGATTTGCTTTCTAGCTTGGCTGCTGCATCCGACTCGCGCAGCCGGGTCTTGTCCATCCTGTTTGCCAGCTGTGACAACTGGCAACTCGGGCTAGCCTGGGGGGACGACGGCCGCTGTTGCGTCAATGAGAACTTGTGCCCCCTTGTTGAACTGCACAATTCACATGGCAACAGCAATCTCCACTGTCTTCCTGGAACTGAAGACTGTCTTTGGTGCTCTCCTCCATATAACTGAATGCAAAGATTCGTTCGCGTTGGAGGTACCAAGGGCCCTGCATTGCTTCAATAAGTCCGGCTTCATCAAGCACTCAAAGAGCAGTATCAAACTCTCAGAAGCATCTTTCGGAAGGGGTGGGTCGTGCTTGCCTTCCTTCCTCTTCAGCTCGTGGTCCATCCCCTCAGCTGTGGCTTGCAGGAAGAAGCACCACTCTGGATCACAGTGAGAGTGGTGAGGGTCCTCGGCCGTTGATACACTATGGAAGAAGATCGCCCAGATTGCGTGTCAGGTCGCTTCTACATCTGGCGCGTTCTTGACGATGGCATTTCTGTAATACTGGAACCACTTCTTCATCCTTGCTGCTGTCAAATTCCCTTTTCCGCTCAGGCTGGTGGTCGCTGGTGTTGTGGCTGTCTTCTTGGCCTTACTGCGTACTTCTTTCGCATGGGTGGTAGACTCCTTGACAATGGTTTCAAGGTCCTTGTACAATCTCTTGCTCGTGTGGTTGATACACTCGTGTTTCTCTACAACCACATGAGCACCATATGGCTGCAAAGTGTTCAACGCTGATATGACTGCAGCGTCACTGTCGCCCAGGATGGTGGTGTACTGGGCATCCATCAGGTCCACCGACCTAGCCCACATGACCTTCGCAGCCTCAGTCTCCATTGCACCTCTGGAGCCAGTGTGGTTGACATCACTGCTGTCTTTGTGTAGCTGCTGCCACCGTTCTTTATCATCTCCAGCGAACTTCTTCCCCACAAGTTCACACTCAACACAGTGCTTGGATCTGACGGTGTAGTCAATCACAAGACCTGTCAGCACTTCGATAACGAATCCCACACCGAACGGGGAATGGAAACCGAGCCACCAAAGCTGACAGACAGCTGCAGTGGTCCCTCACGTTCTCCATAGATGTCTCCGTGTACCCGATGAAAGATGCTGTGTGCCTCCTGTAGTGCATCATAGGCTGTTCCATACACCAGTTTCTGCTGGATTGTGCTGGAGATCCTGCTGAACATCTTGTGATGAATTTTCCTGTGTGGTTCACACCGCAGGAGTTTCATCCTTACTTAGTTGTGCCTTCAAAGCAATGATTGTCTTCGTCTTTGACAGTCCATTCAGGCTGTCATTCATCTTGACACTGTCTGTCCAAAGCCCACTGCTGCTATATGTCCGCTCATGCTAGTTTTCAACTTTCACCCTTTCACGATCTTCATTCTGCAACACATTTGCCCTTGATGCAAGTAGCTTTGCCTTCAAATTATCTCGATGTTCCTTCTCATCACCAACTTCCTGTTGTACTATCTTCCTTCTCTTCAATCTTGCCAGTGCAGTTCTCTTTTTATTCACTTGATCTGCCTCCAAACCACGGACCAGTCTTGTTCACACTATACATAAGTTTACCCTCGATGTATTCACTAAGTTTTCCCACGACGCGCACAGTACATTTCATGATAGCCATCACAAAATTTCTCTCGCCACTAATGTTTGTATTTGAACACGATGCTGCCTCTCAGAGAAGTTCGACGGACGGATTCCAGTACTCGCCACCAGGAAGCTGTGATTGCATTTGTCTGGTCATGACAGAGAGACAAGAAATATAATGGTCTTGAAGTAGTGCCTTTGTGTCGTCATAATTGGTACTGGACTGGGCCAAACTGTCAAAGACTTCATCCCTCTTAGTGTCCACATCCAGGAATGTGCATGGTGCATCAATGCTTAACATGTTTCGATCAGAATACCTTCAACATTAGTTTATGGCTAGATAGACAGATTCGTGATTGGGTAGAATGCAGCCTGGAATTTTTCGATCAGTCTGGAAGGCTCTATCTTCTCTAAGAATCCATGTCTGAAGCATGTATCATTGTGTGATAAATTACTATAAATCTGGCCCTAGGTTACACCTGATCATACCAGGGGGTGTAGTCTGGGTCCAATGTTGGTGATTTGTTGACCAATAATCCTTTATCGAGGGCTGCTTGTTTAGACCCATAGCAATCAGCCATAAATTTGAAAAATTCATCTTTGGTGATCGGCTTCCAGTTGCCATACATTGACCTGCATGGTTGGTTATTTATACATGTTTTGTACTCAGCATGTTCATTTATATGAACCAAGTCGGTTAAAACAGTAGGTGCCAACAGTTCAAACAAGCATGAAAGTGGTGTGGAATTTTCATTCAGGTTGTCACTTACACCTGGTGTTTTTGCTGGTTCAAACTGAAATGTTAAACCAGCACTGTCATTCTGGTAATCTGTAAAGTCATTCCAGTTTAACTGGTCAACAACTACATGGCTGGTGCACCTGTGCCACGATTGTTTACACTAGCTGTATTGCCCTGCCCTGACCCTGTCGATCTGGCTTGTCTTAATCATCACAGCTTGTACCACTTTCACTCTCACTACCTTTTCTGCCTGATTCTGTGAATCACTGTTTCTTTGTCATCGTTAAAGAAAGCCAACCAGACAACTGATAAATCACCTGCTGAACACTGAATCTGCATGGTCTACTGGAGAAACATGATGCTTCCGCTAATGCCTCGATTCAGATTGAATAAAGCATGCTAAGAAAAGCTTCCATTTTGGGAATTCTCACCTATTTTAATTTTAAACGAACTCGGCAACAATTTTTATTGGTCAATTTTACTTAGTCACGGACTCATGGAAAACTGGGATTTCCCGGGAGGATTTCTAAAGTGACATTATTGAGCAAAATGTTTGGAAATCCGAACAGCTGTCAGCGGCTCACCTTAGTTAAAGAGTTGAGGTAGGGAGAACGACACATTTTGGATTCCCGAATTTTGTTGTTGGGCGAAACAATACAAGTTTTCAAAAACTTCAGAAACAGATGGTGGTGTTCAATGAGTTTGCTACACGTGGAACGTGGAGTATGTTGCCATGGTAACGAGGAAGAATCTCCCTCGTCAACCCTTCATCATCCATTTGGGATCTCCTTTACCATCTTTATATCTCAACTTGGTTCGTCTACAGTACTTACTGTGTTGCCAGGCATGGAGTCTTTTCCAAAGAGTTATTCTTTCTCTACTTCTAGTGGCTTTACTAAAGACTGTGGCAGTTGCAATGGTGTCGAGAGGGTGTAGGTGGCAATGGTTCTTTCCCCAGACATCGCAAACGCTTTATTGTGGCATGATTGACAGCCACACTGTGAGTTATAGGGTTGGAAATGTTCGACATGCTTGATAATCAACATGCAAACTGGCATAAACACCCGCCAACCTATCAACTGAATCACAGGTGTGCAGCTGATGATCGTCTGCGCATCAGGTAGCACATCTATGACCACAACATAACACACAGACGCGGTTGTTACATGTATGCTACTTATGTGCACCATGTCCCGTGTGGTTGCAAAGCCAAGTGTCATGTTTTCATTGTCCATTAAAACTTTGTTGACTTGCAATTCAAATAAATAAAATGTCCATTTGAATTCCAGCCCGCTGTAAACCTTTCCAACAATATTGGAATATTTCTTGTTGGCACTTGTTTATCGATAGCATCGTGCACAAGAATTGTTTAACTGTTTCTCTAAAACTCTTGAATTGTAGCATCCTGCATGTACTACTTTAGATTTTTTCTTATTTTTTTTCTTAATCTCTGTAAAGCCAGTTTTGTCACTTGTAATTCATGTTCTTCATGTCCAGTGATTTGTCTGGGTGTTTTTGGGTTGGTGCCACGCCCCCAATCGTAACGTAATCGTAATCTGGCTTCATATTGCCTTGTCCTGCCGGCAGCTTAAAAGGCGCCCAATCCGCAGGCATCAGCCATTTTAAAGTGCGCACTAAAGGTGCGTTTGAAAACTTGAAGAATATGCGTTGACATTTCATTAAAATGACAATAAACTAACTATTCATTGCTGTTGCCATTACAGGAAGCTATGCCTTGTGGTTATCACATGGTATATCATGTGACCTGCATAAAATGGTAATCACAACAGAATGAATATGACAACAAGCGCATACAGTGAACTACGCACCAGTGCATATTCCGGATAAAAGAGGTTACAGTATATATTCTGCATGTAACCTAGGGCTAAAGTGATTCTCACAAAATGATGCATTGTTGCAGTAGTATAGTGTTCCTACAAAAGTATTCCATGAAAAAATGCAGCAGCCAGAACCTGGCTGCACAAGATGAACAGACCATGGCTGCACAAGATGAACAGACCATGGCTGCACAAGATGAACAGACCATGGCTGCACAAGATGAACAGACCATGGCTGCACAAGATGAACAGACCATGGAGTCTAAGTCAAATGTAAATAAAGCTATAAAAAATTATCCGTTCAGTTATACATTTTTCATGTATGTCATGTGATAGGTTACCAAATTTGCTCTTTTGAAAACCTAGGCAAATCACTGATGTCTTGTACAATTAAATTACATTAGGCACATTTTCTTGCACATGTGGCTTGGTCAGCCCCCAAGAGCCGGATGGCTCTCTGACCGGTTGCCTGGTCAGTTTCGGCAGTCTGCCATCTGGTGGTGAAATATACTCCTTTCACCATACAGCTATTACTGCCTGTTGGCAACACGTGTTTTAACTAGTGCATGTTACATACACATCATTATTGTGGCCATACTCTATAATTATTCCACTGGAAGCCATGCTTCACCACTAGTCCCCATGTGTATGTGTACACAGTCTCGTTGTGGTCATATTTGGTGCTGCTATCTTCACCAAATTTGGTACACCAACTCTATACATCAATCACAAAGTGTCCACAAAATGTGAGTTCATAAAAATAAAAGGAAATTAGTAAAATCTGAAAATTAATAAAAAATAATTCCGACGCCCATCACAAAATATGTGATGCATTGCTGATTGCACGTGTCCAGTCGGAATGCTAAAACTGTGTCAAGTTTAACAATACGCTCTAAGTCTCTTGTGTCATTGTTTAATAGATTGCATAATCTATTATCCAATGTCAAACACACTGTGTTGAATGTGTCATTTCTTTGATTTGGGGCGTTGTTTATTTTGTGGGCCAGGGAGAACTTGTTCTTGGTTCTGTGCTGGTGTATCCACCGATGCAGGCTCGTCATCATCAACCTCGAGTTCAGTCAGATCTGTTGCCTGCTCTGCTTGTCTACGGCATGTTACATCCTGCTTTTCCTCGCTACAAAATTCCTGAATCTTTGTGAACAGGTACCACTGACGTTCTCAGGCGAGGCCTGCTGGGACAACCTGCTTGGACAACCGAGTGAGGGGGTTCCTTTGGTGGCAAGTTGCTGACATTCTTCAGCAGTTGGAGCTTTGTTTCCTCACCATCTGCAGTTGTTTCCTCACCACACATCCTAATTCACTGCAGTCAAATCTGAAATGTGTAAAATAAAACAGCATTACAGTCTGTTGATCTGTTTTTCGATAATCCATTTTTTTTATCCGGACAGTGTTTTTCATCTTTTGGGGAAACTACGAGGCCAGTACCATTCTACTGTCTGTGAATCACTAATCAGCCGGTTTCATTAAACTGGATACTAGGAAGGAAGGCTGGGTAAACAAGAAGTTATTGTATAAGTGTCTTTCCACATAATATACTTATTACCTATATAATTATAATAATAAAAAAAATTACGACATGGTACCCTGTTACACAGAGCCACTCTTGTTTTTTTTTTTATTAATTGTACAATCCAATGATTTCTGCAATAAATTGTTTTAATTATCATAAAAAAAATATTTCACACTCACCGAAGATGATGAAGAGGGTGAAGTTTCAGGGTCTCTGTGAGAGGTTTGAAATGTCAGGAATGTCTGCCAGTCAGACTGCTCCACGAAGACATTTCTAGCTTCATCAACGACTAGTTGTGGAACATTGACACCACTAATGGTACTGGCTTTCACAACATTGGCAATTTCAGACAGGGATGACACTTTTGTTCAATGAAACTTCTGTTTCACCAAGCCAAAACACCAATCTGGGCTAAACTTTATGTGTCCAGCGATGAGGAAGTTCACCGACACATGATGATGTAACGTGTGGATTGTCCGCCACAGGAAATACCACAACAAAAACTTGTTTTTGTTTTGGCCACTACAGTTGTCACAATGTAGGTCTGCACTTGTCTCACCTAGCTGCGCAAAATGAAATGACTAATACATGGTCATATCTCGGGAACATGGAGAACTCGGTCCCAGCTTCACACCCACATTTGCCTAGATGGTTGTCTTACACTCGCTGACGATGGCTTTGTAGAGATTTCATTCACGTTCAACAAGATCAAGGTGTTTTTTCAGCTTTGTGGTTTTTTCACGATTTCTGGCAAGTTGCTGCTCTTGTACACAGATGCAGTGTTGTGCTGACACACCCAACACAAATCTGACATTGGTTTCGTATACACAATGAATGGCAGGATCTTCTGCCACCCACTTAGGAATGAAGAGTGTTGTGCAGCTCGATCAACTTGTTGTTCCATCGCTTTCTTGTATTTGCGCCAAACAGAACGCTTGGTCTCGTGCAATGGCAGCAATTTAACATCGTGTTGCTTGAATCCAGGAATTCGAACTGGAAGCACAGTGGCAAACTCCTCAGCAAATGTTGTGTTGAAAGCCACAATCCGCTGTATGTCTTCAAATGTCAGCATCCGCGCTCCAACATTTGCACGTCCACCACACTTTTCCTGATAGGGAGTAAGGCCCTTAGTGACGTACCAATCAATCATTTTGTCACGCTGGCTGTTACCAATGCTGAAATGAAAATAAAATAAATAATATGAATTCAAATAAAAATGTGCTCTCTTATGTCATATGCAGGGCAAAGTAGATTAATTAAGCCAATAGATCATAACCATAGACCATAACATAACCATAGACCATAACAACTGTTGTCTTGGCAAACACCCTCCCCTCACCAATACTTGTCATCTCACATTTATTAAAATTAATAGTCACTGTCTATATATGCACTGGCAAAACAATGTAAGTTTTAGACTCTGCCAATTAACAAAGTAGATGAACAGATGCAACTACATACAATCCAGTTTTTCAGGACAATATTTGATAATCAAAACACAAAACAATTTTATAACTTTTTTCCCTTCCACCATGAAGTCAGTCCTGTGTCGTTCACGTGGCTTTTGCTGGGCTCGTTTCGAACATGTCATAATTTTGGAGCAATTAACACCAGCACCGATTTTTCCTTGCAGTATCAAATTCTTTTCAGCCCATGTGAGTTCAGACATGCTTTGCCGTATCAGTCAGTATGCAGCTGTTTGTAGCAACCTCACTGCTTGCTGGCACCACATCCACAGTCAAACATTTCCACCCTGCGATATTCCTCTTCAATGGATCCGTTGACCAGCCCATCAGCCACATTATCTAGTAGGGTATCTAGTGTCTACTAGCTGAACCCTCAAAACTTGGGCATCTTCAAATGCTGGCTCGTTGTGTGATGATGGATTAGTGTCAAGTATATCCGGCACATCACCGTCAGTTTCATCTTGAAAAATGTCTTGCAGTTCAGATGACACACTTTGTGGTTCGCTAACTTCACTATCACTATGTTCGTCATCGGACTGATCAACAAAATAGTCGAGTGCTACGTTAAGCAAAGCAGTGTATTACTCACGCCATGCAAGCTGCATTCTGACAACGCATTGACAGCCTTCACTGCTCTCTCGGACATTTTCAGGTCTAAGTAACAGTTGACATTCAAATTAATCTATACATGACTAATCTGTGGACAATAAATGCGTACACACAAAAGTCGTCGTTAAAGTAAATAATGTTGACATGCGTAAATCAATCAAGTTTGTAGTGTAATCGACAAGCGAGTGTAAACTCCGAGGGCGCATCCATTACTTGTTTGTGACACGTGACCCATTTTAACCATTCAGCAGCGTCATATCGGAGGCCATAGCAACAAGGTCAATTTTGTGTACAGTTTAAAATATGTTAAAGCCAATTTCATTGCAGGAAAATGTTGTCATCACTGTTATAATTAGATCCCAACAAGTTCCTCTTTCCCACAGTATGCGTTGAGCCCGGATGTGTTACGTCCTTTTTACGGCAACAGCAAGAGAAATGGGGTAAATTCTGACCCGTCAAGTCTTGTTTCTACGTTAGGGAGTTGATTAGCACTCACAAATGTGTGATTTTACTAGTTTTTGGAATATCTGTTGAGGAAAATAAATGGGGCAGTGAAAGATAAGATGATAAGGAATGCATTTCAGCCAAAATCATAACTTTGATGGGATGTGATCTGGATAGCTATTTTTGGCTCGCTGGTACAAACGGCTCGTGCGACTTAATACCCGGTTCGCTGTGGCGGGTCACATTTGTTTTGCAACATGTTTTCCAACAATCTGCTTCTCACTAGCAGGACTTAAGTTCTTGCAGGGCAGTTGAAACGAGATGAATCAGATTTTCTGTGAATTTTTCTGTGGTTACCCATCATTTTTCATAGAAAAGACAAACACAACACTTATCATCATGATTCTACTTCAGAACCTTCTGCCTGAACCAGATCTGAGCATGCAGAGCATCAATGCTGCGTCAAGAAGCTTCTCTTTCCTGCTAGCTCTTCAACATTTGATGTAACCTCATTGCTACTCTGACACAATCTGTAGTATCCTATTTTGTCTGTCAACTTCTCCTTTTCCTTCAAGATGTTTGCTATCAACTCCTTCGTCTTGATAAGTGCGAGGTACCTTTTCTCAGCGACAGCCTTCTGTTGCGTCAAGAATTCTCTTTTGTTATGCTTGTCGTGCTTCAGTCAACACTCTGTCCTGTTCTTTCTGATTCAATGAAGCCAACCATTCGTTTGTTCTGTTGTGCTGCACACATCAGCCATTCCCACTAGCTGGTGAAGTGCAGTGCTGCACAGTCAGCATCAGCCATTCCCACTAGCTGGTAGAGTGCTGCACATTGTCAGCCATTCCCACTAGCTGGTGAAGTGTCGGTGTTCCATAGGGACATAAGATTATCTAGTGGCTGATTATGATGCTCCTGGTCTGCCTTCAACCCCAAGTGCCTTTCTACCCATTGTTGGGGAACGGTTGAAGAGTGACTGCCAGATTGAGTGGTTTCTTGGCCATTTTGAGAAATGGTGCACTTCTGTTGAGTGTGTACTTGTGCATGCGCGTTTTGAACGCTTCTTTGTCGACTACTGTGCCGTCTTTGTCAAACGGGTAGTTCGCTGTCATGAGTAGCAGTATTCTTGGAACGAGTGCTGCCCCTCCATTCTCTACTGCCACTTCGGTCGGTGTACCCTCTGCCAACTTCTTGAGTACCTGCAGTACTTCGCTTGTGAAGTATGGCTCCTCGATCATGGCAATGCTAGTGTTCGCTAGCTCCATGAAAGGGAACTACGATGTACCTTGGACAGTGGCCGAGTACTTATAGAGTGCGACCACGCTGCGTAGGACAAATGACTTTCCGCTATTTGGCACCCCTTCGAGAAACATCATGTTAGTCTTGGGGAGCTTTGTAGCGAGTATGTCCCAAGCATCGTAGACGAACTCTGAGAGTAGGAAGCCGTGAAAGTCTGCCCAGTGTCGAATCAGCTTCAACGACACGTTCAGTGACAGGTAACTGGGATCGGCCATGAACTTTCTCCAGTTCATATCCGTATACCTCTTGCGGATTCCTTGGACGCATTCTCTGGTCCTTTCCATCGCGAATGCCTAGTTCAGCACTTGGTCGAACTGCAGGTGAGTGAGTGCGTTCTCGAATGATTCTGTGTTCTTTGTATTGAGGGCCCCTTCGATAAGTGATTCCCTGCAGTTGTGTCCATGTTTATGGATTTGCCGCTTCAAGTAGGAATAGAGGGACATTGAATGCCCGTTCTTCAGCTGAAAGAATTCCGGATTGAGTGGCTCCTCGTTCCTGTGGAAGAGTCGCTTGCGTCCACCACTGGTTGAAGGGATCGTTTTCGGCACATACTCCTGGGACACCCAGCGGGTGAAGTTCATCATAATGGGTCCGATGCATGGCCTCCAGGTCTGTCGGGGAGATTGCGAAAGGTAGTTAGCCCAAGAAGCCGGATACTTAGTTGTCTGAGTAGGAGGAATGGACCCCACGCCGTCGCATAACATTTTATGCTGAGTAGTTACATTGCCCCACAGAGAGTCGCTTCCTGGACGGGTACCCGAAGTATAGGTCAGATGAAAGTGGTCATACTAATTCCATGGCTTTTTGTCGCTACATTGGCCTGTGATACACCATGTGGACGTCACGTCGTTCCATGAAGCTAACCATACCAGTACGGATTGTCTTTCATCCACATGTAGGACCACGTTTGTTCAGGATACACGAAGTTAATTTTGTCCATGTTCCACAATGACATTAGAGCATCCGTCGGTATGTTGTAATGTGGATCTTTTCATTCTAGATTCATTTGTTTTTTTAACCATGCACGTGGTACTATTCCTTCTGACTCTATTGCAGTTCTCCCTCTGCCCTGGTCCATGGTACGTTCTTTGTCATGTTTGCATTTGGTAGCGCTCAAATGAGTAAAAAAAAAATAGCTAAATCTGATGCCATGTGGCCTATGGCCCAAATGACCACTGCCAGCAGTAGTTTAGATCTCGTATTATGAAATGCATTGTTTTATTAGTATTAAAAAACGAAAAACGTACATTATCGTCTGTCTCGTGATAATGACAACGACAAGTCCATATCTACCTACACTGCACATTGCCAGCTCACTGGTCACTGCCAGCTCACTGGTCACTGCCAGCCCACTGGTCACTCCACTCCAGTTAGCCACACAGTTTCCGGTTTGGCTCCTGGCACTGACGGCAACCCTATTTTGTGATGCCATGACGTTCACCAAGGGCCCGCCCTTAGTGCACACTCTCAGCATGTCTTGTACTTGTCGTGTATGGACACAATCTTGTGAAGACCATGTTGTGGTGTTGCTGCCAGTGGGGGGCGCTCTCGCTGATCTTACATCGCTGATCAGGTTCACCAAGTCCTCAATGAAATCGCGGAAGACAGGCCACTGCGTCATTGCTTCCTCGGGGTTCGATTCTTTCGTGACAATGCACGCCTTGTGTACCGCCACAATCTGCAGGTAGAAGTATAGGTGTCGCCACCACTTCGATCTGTAGTTGATCAGATGGTGGCCTGTCATCTGATCACACAGGTCCACACCCTTCGTGTGCAGCTGGTAGTCCTGCAATGTTACCACGATAGGACCAAGCACTCCCTGTGCATTGCATCGCTGCACAACGCTATGAGCAGCCGCATGCTGGTACTTTGACAACAGCAACACTGATTTCGTGTCCATCCATACTGAACACATGAGGTCATCCTTCCGACATGGAAATCCCCTCTCTGGAGTCGCAAATTCCAGGGAAAGAAGTTTACTGGCAACCCTCTGCGATTTGCGCGCACAGTCCCATATACCAGCAACCCAAGAGCATGCAGTCCCTCAAGCAGTTTGATGCCGATGTAAAAATTGTCCATCATAATCTTTATGTAGCTGCCCAGCAGGTCTTCCGTGAACTGCAACACAACTCTATATGACAGGCGTGTGCACATCAGTTCCCTGTACCTGTACTCCCATCACTAAATGACCACATTTTCACTTCCTACTTGATCGGCTTCGAAGGAAGATACTGCCTGAAGGTCAACCTGACTTTGAACTTCCATTGACTCGTCGATGGTGCCATGTTCAAAGTAATAAAAAAATTATTATCCATTACAAAGTTATTGTAAATTTTATCAGGTAATAAAAAAAATCACAAAATATCAGTTTAAAAATAATGACAGCTAAATTGGTTGCATTTTTTTACTTGAATGTGCTATTCTAGTGACCACAAACAAAAGCAAAAAATTTGTATAATGTTTATTTAAAAAAAAATTTCAGGTAACAAAACACAACTAGAAAACAGTTATTCTTGGACCGCAATAGCGCCTCTGTGAAATGTTCGAAAACCATTCTCGGTGGTAACCCTCAAAATCACAGTTAGTTTCTGATACTTCTACTAGCCAAAGTTGCATCTAGTTGTCAACAACATGTGCCATCAACATCGTTGTCGTAGCGCATGGTGTGAATGACATGAACCATTTTGCGAAAATCAACCCTATATTTAATAATAATTATGAGAACTCGGCATTTATTACACGGTAATTAACCCATCGAGAAAAGTTATACAGTGACAGTCTTGATAACTATTTGACATTTGTTGGGTAAATATACAAATATGTTCTTACTTGAGCTCCTCTAGTTGTTGACCCCCGTGAACAAGTCCTGCCAAGACGGCTGTCAATGCTTGCCAACAGAGATCACACCAATACTCAGTCAAGTAGAACATGTGATTGTTGTTATAAACTAATTCTTACTCTAGTTCACGCAGACTTGTCATTGATGCTAAAGCAGTGTTGTGAGTATATGAAAATACACAATCTGATTGTGGTTGACCGCCGTGAGCAAGTCCAGCCAAGACGACTGTCAATGCCTGGGAATAGAGATCACACCAATACTCTGTAACAACAATCACATGTTCTACTTGACTAACTAATTCTTACTCTAGTTGACGTAGACTTGTCATTGATGCTAAAGTTGAGATGAGAATCTGAAAATACACAATCTAATTGTTGTTGACCGCCGCGAGCAAGTCCAGCCATGACTGTGGTCAGTGACTGAGAGCAGAGATCACACCGATACAATCTGTAACGACAATCACGTGTTCTACTTGACTAACTAATTCTTACTCTAGTTGATGAAGTTGTGTCATTGATGCTAGTGTGGTGTCATGAGTCTATGAAAATCCACAATCTAATTGTTGTTGACCCCCCACGAGCAGGTCCGGCCATGACTGTGGTCAGTGACTGAGAGCAGAGATCACACCGATACAATCTGTAACGACAATCGTGTTCTACTTGACTAACTAATTCTTATTCTAGTTGACACAGACGTGTCATTGATGCTAGTGCGGTGTCATGAGTCTATGAAAATACACAATCTAATTGTTGTTGATCTCCCACGAGCAAGTCCGGCCATGACTGTGGTCAGTGACTGAGAGCAGAGATCACACCGATACAATCTGTAACAATAATCACGTGTTCTACTTGACTAACTAATTCTTACTCTAGTTGATGAAGTTGTGTCATTGATGCTAGTGCGGTGTCATGAGTCTATGAAAATCCACAATCTAATTGTTGTTGACCCCCCACGAGCAAGTCCGGCCATGACTGTGGTCAGTGACTGAGAGCAGAGATCACACCGATACAATCTGTAACGACAATCGTGTTCTACTTGACTAACTAATTCTTACTCTAGTTGACACAGACGTGTCATTGATGCTAGTGCGGTGTCATGAGTCTATGAAAATACACAATCTAATTGTTGTTGACCCCCCACGAGCAAGTCCGGCCATGACTGTGGTCAGTGACTGAGAGCAGAGATCACACCGATACAATCTGTAACAATAATCACGTGTTCTACTTGACTAACTAATTCTTACTCTAGTTGACACAGTTGTGTCATTGATGCTAGTGCGGTGTCATGAGTCTATGAAAATACACAATCTAATTGTTGTTGACCCCCCACGAGCAAGTCCGGCCATGACTGTGGTCAGTGACTGAGAGCAGAGATCACACCGATACAATCTGTAACGACAATCATGTGTTCTACTTGACTAACTAATTCTTACTCTAGTTGACACAGTTGTGTCATTGATGCTAGTGCGTTGTCATGAGTCTATGAAAATACACAATCTAATTGTTGTTGACCCTCGCGAGCAAGTCCGTCCATGATTGTGGTCAGTGACTGAGAGCAGAGATCACACCGATACAATTTGTAACGATAATCACATGTTCTTCTTGACTAACTAATTCTTACTCTAGTTGACACAGTTGTGTCATTGATGCTAGTGCGGTGTCATGAGTCTATGAAAATACACAATCTAATTGTTGTTGACCCTCGCGAGCAAGTCCGTCCATGATTGTGGTCAGTGACTGAGAGCAGAGATCACACCGATACAATCTGTAACGACAATCATGTGTTCTACTTGACTAACTAATTCTTACTCTAGTTGATGAAGTTGTGTCATTGATGCTAGTGTGGTGTCATGAGTCTATGAAAATCCACAATCTAATTGTTGTTGACCCCCCACGAGCAAGTCCGGCCATGACTGTGGTCAGTGACTGAGAGCAGAGATCACACCGATACAATCTGTAACGACAATCGTGTTCTACTTGACTAACTAATTCTTACTCTAGTTGACACAGACGTGTCATTGATGCTAGTGCGGTGTCATGAGTCTATGAAAATACACAATCTAATTGTTGTTGACCCCCCACGAGCAAGTCCGGCCATGACTGTGGTCAGTGACTGAGAGCAGAGATCACACCGATACAATCTGTAACGATAATCACGTGTTCTTCTTGACTAACTAATTCTTACTCTAGTTGACAAAGTTGTGTCATTGATGCTAGTGCGGTGTCATGAGTATGAAAATACACAATCTAATTGTTGTTGACCCCCCACGAGCAAGTCCGGCCATGACTGTGGTCAGTGACTGAGAGCAGAGATCACACCGATACAATCTGTAACGATAATCACGTGTTCTTCTTGACTAACTAATTCTTACTCTAGTTGACACAGTTGTGTCATTGATGCTAGTGCGGTGTCATGAGTCTATGAAAATACACAATCTAATTGTTGTTGACCCTCGCGAGCAAGTCCGTCCATGATTGTGGTCAGTGACTGAGAGCAGAGATCACACCGATACAATCTGTAACAATAATCATGTGTTCTACTTGAGATTATATAGCTACAGTCAACTTCAGATGCCATAATGACAGTGATTAATTATTTTATAACTGCAAGTATCGACAATGACATTGTCGGAGTGGGGTGGCTAGGGCTGTGTGTCGACATTGCCGGAGTGGGGTGGCTAGGGATGTGTGTCGACATTGCCGGATTGGGGTGGCTAGGGCTGTGTGTCGCTCAAGAGTCTTTGCCGAAGTAACCCTCCAACCGTCCGACATGATGTGGGTACCACGATGGCACCAAGGAAATAAACCACTGCCAGATCAAAGGCTACATCGTCGCTGACGTTCTGTCAAGTACCACTGCCATACGACACGGCCCACTCTCTCACTCGATGGTCTTGAAGACCCACGTACCATTCATGAATTGTCCATGATTGTACTTCCTGTGAAAGAAGTAGGATTCGTCAATTTCAACAGTGGGGTCGCCATTGTTGTCGAAACCGTTGAGTTGGAATATGATTCCTCCTGGGGTGCGGACATCCCTTATGAAATTTAACCAGTCAACGCTTGTTTTTCCTTGACCCTCCACGTAGGGCAGACATCCCTGATGAAATTTAACCAGTTGACGCTCGTTTTCTATGAAATCAGCCCCTAGACAGCATGCCTTCTTTATGTCAGCAGGAAGGCCGACTGTTGACTGTCCCACAGGACAGTGTCCATTTCTCCATCAGTTTGTCCATCAACTCGACACAGGTGTAATAAATATCCATGAACATCTGACGGTCCTTGTTCACTTTCGGTTATCTTTCCTTTCTGTCTGCATATGGCAGAATGTTCACAACATCAGCCAGGGTGAACAACTTTACCCCCACTTCACCAGCTTGATTTCGATGTACTCTTTGATGCTGAGCCATCCCTTGAATTTCAGCATGATTTCGTTGATTTTTCAGCTCACGTCTTGGGGTGTATGTCGACCAGAAACACCTGTTGATAGAATAAAAAATTCTTAATTTTCCACTCATCATGTTTTTATCTTCGTTGTTGAAGAAGTGGATGAACCTTATGATCTGCATGAAATGCTGGCATGTCATGTTTTAACCGACTGGTTAAGCCACTGGGTGCACCAGTAGGTAGCAAGTCGGCCTTTCTTCTTGGCCTAGCCATGTTTTTTTAGTTCAGCCATAATTATGTCTTCCCAGGCCAGGTGTGGTTCCCCCTTCTTGGGAGCTTTTTTTTATTCATTAACCAGCGACTGGTACAACCTGGACATCTCTGTCGACAATGTCAAACCCATTTTCCAGCCCACCTAACTAAAATTCTCTATTTGCATCATCTGCTAATTCTGTCCGCCATACCCCGAGATTTAGTCCTGGCCTGGGACTCACTGCCGGAATTTCCTATCTAGGATAGCTATACGCTTGACCTGGTCCCTGATGGTGTGACGTGGCAGGATGTGTTTGAGTGCACCCCTTGAACGAGCAGGCATGGACAAACTTGCAGTCTACATAGCTACAACCTCTGCTTGTGTTAAACAGTTTGCAGATTGCCCTGCCATCTACCGTCACTGGTCCTGGACGCTGGCCTGATTTGACCTGATTCGGTGGGGGTTGTTGCGGGGGCACGTGGGGTAAGCTGCATTGTATGCAGATGTGGGATGTCGGTTCCTCACCTAAAGTTATGACTGGCTTGCAGCTTCCTGTATTCCTGGTCATGAAAATAGACTGACACATTCTCATACCTCTGAGTTAGCTGATAGATCTTTGTACCGTATGACAAATAATCGATCACTCCCTCATCCCCCAACTTCCCCTCGCCTAGCAGCCTATAGATAATTGCCATGTTCGCAATTGACCATTGGGACAGTGTTATGGCTTCCAGTTTAGGTTTTACCCCCGACTTAACGATAATTTGCCTGCCCTCGTGGGTGCCCGCAACAACCTCCTCCTCGACTGCATCTTTGCCAGTAAAATCTACGACATTGTAGTGAACATTTGCTGACCTACCAGTCGCGGACAATATCAAGTGGACTTGTGGATCTTGCCACAATCCTGGTATTGTTGCACAATGTTCAAAGGTTGATGCCGTCACGGTTGCTGCTCGCCGATTGTGTCCGCGTCCTGCGACTGGTTGCGGCGTCGGCGTTGTTCCTGTCGCACCTTGCATTGTCCGCAAATGGTCGCACATCAGTTGGGCATAGACATCGCGTTCGGTATCGCTGGCCAACTGGTTCTGCCCGGTGTCCGCCGCGTGGTCCCGCGTCGGGGCTATTGCGCCATCCTCGCACGTGGCCGTCGCCGCCTTTGTCGTCTCGGTGACTTCCGCCGTCTGCTCTGTGGTCGGCTCTGTGACCGTCGCTTGCCTGGGTTGGAGGGCCTTCAGTAGAAGTTTCTGCTGGCCGCGCGGGATTTTGTATTGTGCCAAATCCTCCTTGTCGAGCAGTTCCACGGCGTCCATCGAACTGAATCCGTCTTTGACAAGTAAGTCGACGGTTTTTGCGTTAATTTTGTGCGCCGTCGCCCACTCGCGAAGTTCGCTTTCGGCGACAACTTCGGTGTCCGTCATCTTTGGCAGAAATTTTTATGGTGGCTGCCGAGCTTAAAATTAACCGGTTAAAAACATAGTAACGCTGTCGATGGCCATCGATGAATTTATTAGAACAGCTGCTGAAGCAAGAGGCCGATTTGCCGCCAAACACCCATTTAAATAGGACCGTGCCTACAGCTGATTGGCTGCTGGCCCTGGCTTTGCATGATTGGGCGATTTGAATAACATAGTGACTAACATAGTACATAGTAATGCAAAGGAATTTAAATTAAATATTTAAAATATATTAATTATCACATTATATAGCTACAGTCAACTTCAGATGCCATAATGACAGTGATTAATTATTTTTTTACCGCAAGTATCAGTGAATGAAGACTTAGAATTAAGTTCTGATTCAAATGGTAAAAAAAGTTATTAAAAAATGATTATCCATTACAAAGTTATTGTAAATTTTATCAAATAAGTTAATAAAAAAATCACAAAATATTAGTTTTTAAAATAATGATAGCTAAATTGGTTGCATTTTTTTACTTGAATGTGCTTGAATTATTTTCAGGTAACAAAACACAACTAGAAAACAGTTATTCTTGTAGCGAGAGCGCCTCTGTGAAATGTTTGAAAACCAATTCTCGGTAGTAACCCTCAAAATCACATTCAGTTTCTGATACTTCTACTAGCCAAAGTTGCATCTAGTTGTCAACAACATGTGCCATCAACATCGTTGTCGTAGCGCATGGTGTGAATGACATGAACCATTTTGCGATAACAATGAAAATCAACCCTATATTTAGTAATAATTAAGAGAACTCAGCATTTATTACACAGGGTAATTAACCCATCCATTTGTTGGGTAAATATACAAATATGTTCTTACGTGAGTTCCTCAAGTTGTTGACCCCGTGAGCAAGTCCTGCCAAGATGACTGTCAATGTTTGCGAACAGAGATCACACCAATACTCAGTCAAGTAGAACATGTGATTGTTGTTATAAACCAAAAACAGAGGTTTAGCAACCATTGTCACAATACGAGTGCAATCCGACTCACGTCTGCTTAACTGTAGTATATTGCACCTGCCACGAATATGCGTAAACAACTGACAATTACCTTTTTCAGCCCACCGGTCAAAGTTCACAAAATGGCAGTTGTCCGGCATCCATCTTCGCAGAAGAAACTCGCCTGAAACACACTTCCGAAAACTCATGATAAGATCACGCAACAGTGAACTGTCCAGCAAAACTGGTCATACTTAAAACCACCAAGTGCGAGTAATTAGTCTAATACCCTCAATAACAGAGTTGGTTGAACCTTGAACCACTTTTCTCGATGAGCCCTGTCAATAAATGAATTCATGTGACAACAGAGCATCAAGGATTATAGGAAGAATAACAAGGCAGTGAAAGTTATACAGTGACAATCTTCATAACTATTTGACATTTGTTGGTGAATATACAAATGTGTTCTTACTTGAGGACTTCCAGTTGTTGGCCCCCACGAGTAAGTGCGACCGAGACGGCAGTCAGTGGGAGCAGAGATCACGCCAATACAACCTGTAACAACGGTCATGTGTTCTACTTGACTAACTAATTCTTACGCTAGTTCACGCAGATTTGTCATTGATGCTAAAGTTGAGATGAGACTGAAAATACAAAATCTTATTGTTATTGACCACCGCGAGCAAGTCTGTCCAAGACGGCAGTTAGTGACTGAGAGCAGAGATCACACCAATACAATCTGTAACGACAATCACGTGGTCTACTTCACTAACTAATTCTTACTCTAGTTCACACAGTTGTGCCATTGATGCTAAAGCGGTGTCATGAGTCTATGAAAATGCAAAATCTGATTGTAGTTGACCCCACAAGCAAGTCCAGCCATGACTGTAGTCAGTGACTGAGAGCAGAGATCACACCAATACAATCTGTAACGACAATCACGTGGTCTACTTCACTAACTAATTCTTACTCTAGTTCACACAGTTGTGCCATTGATGCTAAAGCGGTGTCATGAGTCTATGAAAATGCAAAATCTGATTGTAGTTGACCCCACAAGCAAGTCCAGCCATGACTGTAGTCAGTGACTGAGAGCAGAGATCACACCAATACAATCTGTAACGACAATCACATGGTCTACTTCACTAACTAATTCTTACTCTAGTTCACACAGTTGTTCCATTGATGCTAAAGCGGTGTCATGAGTCTATGAAAATGCAAAATCTGATTGTAGTTGACCCCACGAGCAAGTCCATCCATGACTGTAGTCAGTGACTGAGAGCAGAGATCACACCAATACAATCTGTAACGACAATCACGTGGTCTACTTCACTAACTAATTCTTACTCTAGTTCACACAGTTGTGCCATTGATGCTAAAGCGGTGTCATGAGTCTATGAAAATGCAAAATCTGATTGTAGTTGACCCCACAAGCAAGTCCAGCCATGACTGTAGTCAGTGACTGAGAGCAGAGATCACACCAATACAATCTGTAACGACAATCACATGGTCTACTTCACTAACTAATTCTTACTCTAGTTCACACAGTTGTTCCATTGATGCTAAAGCGGTGTCATGAGTCTATGAAAATGCAAAATCTGATTGTGGTTGACCCCACGAGCAAGTCCATCCATGACTGTGGTCAGTGACTGCAAACAGAGGTCAAACTGGTGCAACCTGTAACAATCACGTGTTACATTTTATCAACATAATATATAATCTCAATCATTTTGAAGATTTAAGTGTACAGTACAACAATTTTAACACATAATAAAAAATATATAGTTGATTTGTAAACTTTTTAAAACACTGCATTACTCTTTGTTCTTACAAATTGTCATTTTTTTAAAATATTTATTGATAATTATTTATTTATGCCGGAGTGGGGTGGCTAGGGCTGTGTGTCGACATTGCCGGAGTGGGTTGGCTAGGGCTGTGTGTCGACATTGCCGGAGTGGGGTGGCTAGGGCTGTGTGTCGACATTGCCGGAGTGGGGTGGTTAGTGTTAGATTCAGCTAGTGGGGTATAATGTTTGCTGTTTCAATACTACCTTTCTGCTTCCTGCACATAGCTGTCTAGAGACATAACCACTGTTGCTGACCCTTTATCTGCTGGTTTTACTATAATTTTTTTTTCCTTAAGTGCCCTGATTGATTCTAATTGTTTTTTTAGTCATAAAGGGGGTTTGATTCACTAGGCGCGATTGTTGTTACAATTTGGTCCTGTAGGTGCTCTAATTCCCTGACTATGTCCTCGTTTTTTAGAGGGGGGGCTCCCACGTTGATTTATTGGTGAATTTCTCTATTTCCCTTGTATTTTTAGTGCCTTAGGGAAAATATCGTAAGTGCATTTGTCTACAGAATCCTTGTACCGCTTTTTGAATTGCCTTCCCGTCTATATTTAAAGGTGTAGGTATAAATTGTAGGCCTAATTCTAGTACTTCTGTCCATCTATCACTTATGGGAGTTGATGGTGATGATGTTGTGTGGGGCTGTTTGGGGTGTGTCTGCCCTGAAGTTGTGCCGTCATTTTGGCTGTCCGTGTCTGTGGTACTATCCCAGCCTGTCATTGAACTTTGGGGGATGATATTCAATGAGGTCGGCAGTATCCCTGTTGGGGTTGAGTGGATTCTCTCCGCCTCAATGGACGAGTCAGTCATTAAACTGTGGGCCTCTTGTCGCTTTTCATATTTTTTAGTTGTTCGTTAGTCCGTCCCCTGTGTCTAGTCATGGAGGATATTCCCCGTATTCGTGGTGGAGCTGAATATGCTCTTAGTAAGGGGATGGCGTGCTGTCCAGTCGTTTGGATGAGCTCGTTCCACCTCTTACTTAAGTTAAAAAAGGGGCCAACATTTACAAACACTGACAGTCTCTGTTTGCCAACTTGCAAAATTGACCAATTCTATAATTTTTTTCACTTGTCCTTTTGCACAAGGTCAGGAACTACAGTAGGAGCAGTGGCCCTCACATAGGGCAAGTGTGCCTGCAGAACCAGCAGGTTCATACCGCCAACCCCAATGAAGTCTACCCCATCGTATACATCGTACATCGAGAAACCACTATGCCTGACGTCCTTTCCAAACCTCCAAATGACACTATGCCCAGCCTTCATCCACAGGTTGATATCCACATGTGTATCAGGGTGGAGTGGATAAAAAAAATTTTGCTGGTTGACCACAACATCATGGAGGAACACGCCCCCATTCAGCTGGCCTATGTTGTTGTACGCCCTCTAACCGTCCGACATGATGTGGGTGCCAGGAAGGCACCACTGCCGGATCAAAAGCTGCAGTGTCGCTGCCGTTCTGTCGCGTACCCCTGCGATACGACAGCCCACTCTCCCTCTCCTTCATAATCGTCCACAGTGCTACTTCCTATGAAAGAAGTAGGATTCGTAGATTTTTACAACAATGGGGTCGCCATTTTTGTTGAAACCGTCAAGTTGAATAGTATTCCACCTGACATCTGTAGGGCAGACATCCCTGTTGAAATTTTACCAGTCAACGGTGCATAGTGATTTCTGTCACCCAACTAAAAAGAAACCACATCAGCTTCTCCAGAGCAATCTTGTTTTGAAGGAGTTGATCCTGACGCTGTCTCGCCGCTGACACTGTCAGCACTTCCAGCGATACCTGTCTTGCACATCTTGTGCCTAGCTGCACAGAATTATGCATTGCGGGCATGTGTGTGTGTTGTGGAGCAAGCCCCTTTGAGCCATCCACTCCATGATCATCTTGCCCTGCAGCATCACGCTCAGCTGGAATGGTCCCAGTCGCTCAAGAGCCTTTGCCAAAGTAACCCTCCAACCATCCGACATGATGTGGGTACCACGATGGCACCAAGGAAATGAACCACTGCCAGATCAAAGGCTGCATCGTCGCTGACGTTCTGTCAAGTACCACTGCCATACGACACAGCCCACTCTCTCACTCGATGGTCTTGAAGACCCATGTACCATTCATGAATTGTCCACGATTGTACTTCCTGTGAAAGAAGTAGGATTCGTCAATTTCAACAGTGGGGTCGCCATTGTTGTCGAAACCGTTGAGTTGGAATATGATTCCTCCTGTGGTGCGGACATCCCTTATGAAATTTAACCATTCAACGCTTGTTTTTCTTTGCCCCTCCATGTAGGGCAGACATCCCTGATGAAATTTAACCAGTTGACGCTCGTTTTCCACGAAATCAGCCCCTAGACAGCATGCCTTCTTTATGTCAGCAGGAAGGCCGACTGTTGACTGTCTCACAGGACAGTGTCCATTTCCCCATCAGTTTTTCCATCAACTCGACACAGGTGTAATAAATATGGCAGAATGTTCACAACATCAGCCAGGGTGAACAACTTTACCCCCACTTCACCAGCTTGATTTCGATGTACTGTTTGATGCTGAGCCATCCCTTGAATTTCAGCATGATTTCGTTGATTTTTCAGCTCACGTCTTGGGGTGTATGTCGATCAGAAACGCCTGTTGATAGAATAAAAAAACTCTTAATTTTCCACTCGTCATGTTTTTATCTTCGTTGTTGACGAAGTGGATGAACCTCATGATCTGCATGAAATGCTGGCATGTCATGTTTTAAATGACTGGGTAAGCCACTGGGTGCACCAGTAGGTAACAAGTCGGCCTTTCTTCTTGGCCTAGCCATGTTTTTTTAGTTCAGCCATGATTATGTCTTCCCAGGCCAGGTGTGGTTCCCCCTTCTTGGGATCTTTTTTTATTCATTAACCAGCGTACCTATTGGTCTTGTCAACAACGTCCCTCAACCGCTGGTGAAGATCAGATAGTTCATAACTTTGTTTATTATAGCTACAGTCAACTTCAGATGCCATAATGACAATGATTAATTATTTTTTAACCGCAAGTATCAGTGAATGAAGACTTAGAATTAAGTTCTGATTCAAATGGTAAAAAAGTTATTAAAAAATGATTATCCATTACAAAGTTATTGTAAATTTTATCAAATAAGGTAATAAAAAATCACAAAATATTAGTTTTTAAAATAATGATAGCTAAATTGGTTGCATTTTTTTACTTGAATGTGCTTGAATTATTTTCAGGTAACAAAACACAACTAGAAAACAGTTATTCTTGGAGTGAGAGCGCCTCTGTGAAATGTTTGAAAACCAATTCTCGGTAGTAACCCTCAAAATCACATTCAGTTTCTGATACTTCTACTAGGAAAAGTCGTAGGTGTTAGTAAGTAGCAGATCGCCAAAAATGTGGCGATCCGCTACATGAAATGGTAATTTGTGGCGATCCGCTTCGTGATCTGCTACATTGCGGCGATCCGCTACCACTGATATGAGACGACTTTATTTGTTGTTGCCAATTCGGTCGTCGACCTAGTTGGTGATTAGCTACATGCTTTTTTCTCGTTCCCGATCGGCTACATGATTCCATGTGACATTTCGCTAACTTTTGCGATCTGCTACCAGTGTATATTTGGGATTTGCTACATCATTTTGCGAAATGCTACGCATACCGACAGTGATCGGAAGGCGAAATGCTACCAACAGTTCCTTCTTATGCTACATTGACAGCATCAGAACTTAGTCGTTTTTGTGGTTTTTTTACAAAAATTCCTTCTGATGATACATTGACAGGGATTTGTACTTTGCCGTTTTCTTTTTATTTTGTTCCCAAATAGTCATTCTGACGATACACTGACAGGGTTTTGTACTTTGGCGTTTTCTTTTTATTGTTTTCCTAAAAATTCCTTCTGATGATACATTGACAGGGTTTTGTACTTTGGCGTTTTATTTTTATTTTTTTCCCAAAAATTCCTTCTCATGATACATCGACAGGGTTTGGACTGTCGTTTTCTTTTGATTTTTTTCCCAAAAATTCCTTCTGATGACAATATAATGTGTTAGTAAGTAGCAATTCGCCATATTTTGCGACTGATCAATTCAGGTGGTCGATAGTTGACATACTCATTCAAAAATGTAGTCTGCCAACACAATAACTGTGTATTTTGTACATAGACTTGAGTGCTACAATAAGCGCGGGTAAAGTAAAGGCAGGAGTGACTATTTGTATGACTCCAGTTTAAGTAAGTAGCAATTCGCCAAGAATCACGACCGAAAAAAAGTGTATGTAGCAGATCGCAATATTTTGCGACCGATCAAATCAGGTGGTCGATAGTTGTGACATACTCGTGCAAAAATGTAGTCTGCGAACACAATAACCGTGCATTCTGTACATAGACTTGAATACAACAATAAGCGCAGGTATAGTAAAGGCGGGAGTGACTATTTTTTATGACTCCAGTTTTAGTAAGTAGCAGTTCGCCAAGAATCACGACCGAAAACAAGTGTATGTAGCAGATCGCCATATTTTGCGCCCGATGACTGTGATTCTAAAAGCGTATTTAAACGGCGCCGCCTGCTGTTTCCTGCAAGCGCCGGGCGCGGCTACCGGACGCACCCAACTGCATGTCGATATTTGCTATTAGTAAGCCGCAAATCGCCACCGAAATCGTCCGCTAAACCCCTTTTTGACTAGGTCAAGGTATTGTGGAGTGAAAAACGTAACTAGGAAAATATCTCATACCGAAATGACACGAGTCCAGTCGTCTGCCTTTCATGACCGTGAAGCTATTGGAAAGAAATGAAAAGGAAAGTTGCCAAAGCAAAAGTCGTAAGCGTTAGTAAGTAGCAAATCGCCAAAAAATTGGCGATCCGCTACACGACTTGGGAATTTCTGGCGATCCGCTACATGAACTGCTACATTGTGGCGATCCGCTACCATCGATCTTACACGACTTTATTTGTTGTTGCCAATTCGGTCGTCGACCTCGTTGGTGATTAGCTACAAGATTTTTTCTCGTTCCCGATCGGCTACATGATTCTATGTGACATTTCGCTAACTTTTGCGATCTGCTACCAGTGTATATTTGGGATTTGCTACATCATTTTGCGAAATGCTACGCATACCGACAGTGATCGGAAGGCGAAATGCTACCAACAGTTCCTTCTTATGCTACGTTGACAGCATCAGAACTTAGTCGTTTTTGTGGTTTTTTCACAAAAATTCCTTCTGATGATACATTGACAGGGATTTGTACTTTGCCGTTTTCTTTTTATTTTGTTCCCAAATAGTCATTCTGACGATACACTGACAGGGTTTTGTACTTTGGCGTTTTCTTTTTATTGTTTTCCTAAAAATTCCTTCTGATGATACATTGACAGGGTTTTGTACTTTGGCGTTTTATTTTTATTTTTTTCCCAAAAATTCCTTCTCATGATACATCGACAGGGTTTGGACTGTCGTTTTCTTTTAATTTTTTTCCCAAAAATTCCTTCTGATGACTTAATATGATGTGTTAGTAAGTAGCAATTCGCCAAGATTCACGACCGAAAAAAGTGTATGTAGCAGATCGCCATATTTTGCGACTGATCAATTCAGGTGGTCGATAGTTGTGACATACTCATTCAAAAATCTAGTCTGCCAACACAATAACCTTGCATTTTGTACATAGACTTGAATACAACAACAAGCGCGGGTAAAATAAAGGCGGGAGTGACTATTTTATATGACTCTCCAGTTTAAGTAAGTAGCAATTCGCCAAGGATCACGACCGAAAAAAAGTGTATGTAGCAGATCGCCATATTTTGCGACCGATCAAATCAGGTGGTCGATAGTTGTGACATACTCGTTCAAAAATGTAGTCTGCGAACACTTTAACCGTGCATTCTGTACAGTGACTTGAATACAACAATAAGCGCAGGTATAGTAAAGGCGGGAGTGACTATTTTTTATGACTCTCCAGTTTTAGTAAGTAGCAATTCACCAAGGATCACGACCGAAAAAAGTATATGTAGCAGATCGCCAAAAATTGGGTTGCAGATTTACAGAAATATACGTAAGTGTTAAGGAGCGCACTTCGATTATAGCCAATATACACGTACTTTCGTCATTTGAACAGTTCGGAACGACAATCCTACCAAGTCCTGGGGTAGGCAAAAATGTGAGGTAGCAATTCGCCATTTCTGCGACCGATCACTTCAGGTAGTCGACATACTCATGGAAAATATAGACTGCCAGCACAATACCCGTGCATTCTTTACAGTGACTTTAATACTACAATAAGCGCGGCTAAAGTAAAGGCGGGAGTGACTATTTTTTATGACTCCAGTTTTAGTAAGTAGCAATTCGCCAAGAATCACGACCGAAAACAATTGTATGTAGCAGATCGCCATAATTTGCGACCGATGACTGTGATTCTAAAAGCGTATTTAAACGGCGCCGCCTGCTGTTTCCTGCAAGTGCCGGGCGCGGCTACCGGACGCACCCAACTGCATGTCGATATATGCTATTAGTAAGCCGGAATTCGCCACAGAAGTCGTAGACTTAACCCCAATTATGACCAGGTCAAGGTATTGTGGAGTCAAAAACGTAAATAAGAAAATACCTTATACCGAAGTGGCACGAGTCCAGTCGTCTGTCTTTCATTACCTTAAAACTATTGGACAGAAATGCAAAGAAAAGTTGCCAAACACACAATTGGATATTAGTAAGTAGCAAATCGCCACCCAAGTCGCCCGCTAAACCCCTTTTTGACTAAGTAAAGGTATTGTGGAGTCAAAAACGTAACTAGGAAAATATCTCATACCGAAATGATAGGAGTGCAGTCGTCTGCCTTTCATGACCGTGAAGCCATTGGAAAGAAATGAAAAGGAAAGTTGCCAAAGAGAAAATCGTGTTATTAAGTAGCAAATCGCCAAAAATTGGGGTTGCAGATGTCAAATGTGTCAATATAGTGTAGTATTGCTTATTATCGTAGGACATAGATGTAAATGCACTTATGCAGTGTTAAAAAGACGAGAGCACCCATATTTAGGAACGCAAAGATGCGATAACGATACTTGTAGGCAAATATGTGAGGTAGCAATTCGCCATTTCTGCGTCCGATCACTTCAGGTAGTCGACCTACTCATGGAAAATATAGACTGCCAGCACAATACCCGTGCATTCTGTACAGTGACTTGAATACAACAATAAGCGCGGGTAAAATCAAGGCGGGAGTGACTATTTTTTATGAATATTTAATTTTTTGTTAAGTAGCAATTCGCCAAGGATCACGACCGGAAAAAGTATATGTAGCAGATCGCCATATTTTGCGGCTTATCAATTCAGGTGGTCGATAGTTGTGACATATTCATTTGAACGTAAATAACAAGTCAATATATATAATGCAAACAATGGTTTTAATATATACTAGAACAACATACAAAACTCTAATAAATCGGAGAAAACTAAAACTCTAATAAATCGGAAAAAACTAAAACTCTAATAAATCGGAAACAAACTAACAAACAACTGACATCTAGTCACTCTCTGACGTAGACATGGCAACCATCTCTGGTGCCCCACTGTCGTCCACAGTTGTCGATTCACTTAGTGCCCGCCTGTAGTCGTGTGATGCCTTCTTCAGGCGGTGCACCCGGGTGAGGTGCAAATCTAGTCTGCACGTGGTCGCTCCACATTTGCAGCAAATGACTCTCTTAGTCTTCGGGCTGGCCGGATACTTTTTCCATGCAGACGGCGCACTTGATGTTGACGGCACCGGACTTTCCTCAGTTGTACCTTTCGCTGCAGACTGAAACATATATTGCATAATAAATAAATGCATACATACATACATACATACATACATACATACATACATACATACATACATACATACATATAAAATATTGTGAGGTAGCAATTCGCCATTTTTGCGACATCAATATATCATGAGATGGTCAACTGGAACAAAAATATAATAAATCGAAAAACAAACAACTGCCATCCTTACCTCGTAAATTGACGTCAACGTCTTCAGTACCTTCCGCCGCTCGCTGAATTGCCCGGCCTTGTCATAGTAACGGTCTGCTGTTGACACATTGTGCGCCATGTGGCGCGCCAACACCCGCTGCTGTTGCCTGTCGGCCCCCGACTCGCGGATTGTCGTCACGGCCACTTTCCGGCTTTTGCTGGCCGTCAGTGCCGGAAGGTCTTCCCCGCACTCTGTGGCATAGTGGCCCCACTCCCGGCCAACCACCTTGGACATCATCTGTAACACACACACACACACACACACACACACACACACACACACACACACACACACACACACACACACACACACACACACACACACACACACACACACACACACACACACACACACACACACACACACACACACACACACACACACACACACACACACACACACACACACACACACACACACACACACACACACACACACACACACACACACACACACACACACACACACACACACACACACACACACACACACACACACACACACACACACACACACACACACACACACACACACACACACACACACACACACACACACACACACACACACACACACACACACACACACACACACACACACACACACACACACACACACACACACACACACACACACACACACACACACACAAATAATAATAATAATATTTTTCTGTAGCGCTAATTCCCGCATGGCGGATCGATGCGCTGTACAAGAAATATAATAAATACACACATAATTAAAGATAACTGATCGTCCTTTTTTTATCCGCTACTTTTATGAAAAACACTTACCGACGAAGATATGGGATCTCCTTTGATGGTCACGAACACGTTCTGCTGATCGTCGTTGGCGAATACGGAGATGTACCGTTTGAGGAGACGAAGGGTGGCCGTGGAGATGATCAACGAACACATCTTCCCACTCCTCGCCTCCTTATGCGTGGCGACACGAAGCTCCACGACGCTTTCCTCATCGGCGGCTTCGTCTATGGTCTCCGCGGCGCTTGTCACTTCGTCGATCGACAAATTGGCCACGTCTCCAGCCCTTTTTGCATTTGTGAAAAGGAGCTGGAGGATCAAACTCCCTCGAACGTCTAGCTTCTCCAGTCGCGTGAAAAGGTTGGCTTGCGACTTGCCTTGCAGCATGTCGCGCAACCTTTTCACGCGGCCAGACGCCAAGTACCTGCCAATATCCCTGGACTCGATGTCGAGCACATCTGTCCCTTCCGCCTGCCGCTTAACTGCCTCGTGCATCACTTCTTTAAGCAGGCTCTTAGAGATGGATTTCACCTTTGCCACTGTCGTTTGAAGCTCGCCGGTCGTCATGTTCAATTTCCGCAGAACATCCCTTCGTCCTGACAAAAACGTCAGGAAGCTGGACAAGACGATGAGATATTGCCGCAAGGTTTCCGGCTTCAAACTGAAATTAGAAAATCAACAAACACTGTTAAGTAGCTGTTCTCCAAATTTAGTGTTTGCTACACATAGTCATCATGTTCCAATGCAGACGGTCGCCAATGTCTTGAGAAATGTCCACTGTTTGGTAAAGATATCATTTCAAAGTAGCTATCATTTCAAAGTACCTGTGAACATTCGTGCGTCGGGGACACTTTCTATGTTTACAAAGTGTTTAAAGACATCTTTTTATTAGACATTTTAATTAATTCAAATTGTTTTGAAATGATGGACATTGCTTTATAAGTTGTTTTTAGTGTTATATACATGTTAATTAGTGTTCAGTTTTTATATTAATTTATATAGTTTAGATAACAAAAAATTACCATCTAATGAACGAAAACACATACGTCTTTGCTGCAAGCAGCTGGTCGACTTGTCCGCCTTCTCTGCCAATCTCTTCAAGGCCGCGGAGTGACGATGCGTTCAGTTCGGTCAAGAACGTCTTGATTGCACTTCTGTGCAAAGCCACAGTGTTTCGTTCGCTTTGAAGGCCCGAGGACCGGTCTCGCTGGTAGTCGCCATAGAGCTGCACCGCTTGCGACAGGAATTCGTCACTGCCGCTGTCGCGAGCGGCGACGACGACGACCACGCACGCGTCAATGGCCTCGTTGAAGCGTGTTGATCCTCTCTCCAAACCATGGATCCGCATCAAGTGCTGGTCAACGCGTACGGTGGCAGCTTCGCACAATGGGCACTTCTTCTTCATGAGGTGCCTGGCTCTCTTAGTGGGACACTTGAATTCTTGTACGTCGTGGACTAATAGCATGTGCCTGGGCAGATTGACCACTTCTGCTGCACACGTCTCGCATTTCTTGCGCGGTCTTTTCTACAACAACCACACACAATACGACAGTTATCGTGGCATGTATTTACTAGCACCCTGCATCGAAAATCGCTTATTACAATGTGGTTTGACAACACCAGAGACCAGGAGACTAAGAGGAGACCAAATAGAAGTGTTTAAAATAGTGAACGGTAATAATGAGTATGTTGATATGAATATGTGCTTCAAACTTAAAGAAGGCAGTAGAACCAGGTTGGACGCGAGAAAGTACTCTTTCTATCGATAAGCCAATGGCTTCCTTGTCCACTTGGCATACACGTAATGCATTAGTACTTACCGTCGCTTCAGTCCGCTGCCTTCTGTCCATAGGCGGTCTCCTCCTCCGAGTCCTTCTCTCCAGATGCTCTTCTCCTCCTTCTTCCTCGTCTTCCTCTCCAGAAGACTCCAGCGACGGTTTGTATGCATCGTCGGAATCTGCAAGAAAACATTGCACCAGGTGAAAAACTATTCTTCGTTGACATATCTATCTGAAATAGAAAAATGTTAATATTTGTGAATATCTGCTACCTCATTCGCTGATGATAATAAATACGTTTAACATAAAAAAACACTCTGATTATTGATCTGGAAACACGTACCCTCGAGAGGGTCCGCCTCAACGGGCCTCCTGAAAGTCCACCACAGACGAGTACTGCCGACATCTAAGGCTGGCCCGGTCACCTGTTCCGCCTCCTCTTCGTCGCTATCATATATGGTGTGTCGCGCTCGCGCTTGGGGAAGTCGCAACTTTCTGCGGCTCCCGCTCCGGCTCCGGCTCCTGTCCGCCGGTTCCTCTCCGCCTTCTACATCCACCCGTCGCCGAGGCTCCTGGACGGCGCAAAACACCTTGATCGGGGAAGCTGGCGCAGCCCTCGATGCGAATATCATCTCCCTCGTCCTCTCCAAAATACGTGTGGGTATTACTATCCATGGCGTCTGTAAAAGTATCAAATATAGGAAGGCTAAAGTTAATAAGTAGCGAATTGCTCATTGATGAGACAGATCGAACGACTTAATTAACTACGCGTATTTCATTGTAAACAGTCAGAACCAGCGAAACAAAATTCTATTAATATGTTCCGGAGAGACGGGCGGCCCGATAAAATTTGGACAACAATGACAACGGCAATACAGCAAGCATAAACTTCTTATATTGAGTGAGTGAGGGAATATCTTAAAATGAGAATAACATGGGACGATGCAACACATTAACAGAATTAAGAACATGATATAAATACAGAAAAATTCAACGTACTTACGCAAAAATCAGAAGCTTCTCTGTGGACGCAAATCTAGACCGTGGCAAACTAAGCTGTTCAGAACGAGGAATGACCCGCCTAGCTGTTGCACAGGGTCTTTGGCTACCACCGCGGGCGCTTCTAATTGGTCAGTTCCAAAGAGCCAGCCGGCCGCAGCCGCCTTTCCGTTAGGCGGTAGCGCCCACTTGTTGCAATACATCAATCGGAAGTGCCGGCCGCGGCTACCGGACGCTCCCGACTGCAAGTCGATATTTTACATCAATAGGCTGGAATTCGTCACAGCAGTCGTAGGCTCAACCCCCAATTTGCCCAGTAGTCAATGCTCCCCGCTGTGCTAGGCGCAGTCGGGACTGAGCCGTTTTGGCTGTACGCGGTAGCGCCCATCTGTTGCAATACACAAATCGGAAGCGCCGGCCGAGGCCCACTTGTTGCAATACACAAATCATAAGTGCCGGCCGCGGCTAGCGGACGCTCCCGGCTGCAAATTCGTCACAGCAGTCGAGTCGTGGGATCAAAATCCAATTTGCCATGGTCAATGCTCCCCACTGTGCCAGGTGCAGTTGGGACTTAGCCGTTTTTGCGGTACGGGATTTCGCAAAAATCACTTTTTCGACTACAGGGGCGACACAAACGCGAATACAACAATAAGCGCGGGTAAAATAAAGGCGGGAGTGACTATTTTTTACGACTCTCCAGTTTTAGTAAGTAGCAATTCGCCAAGGATCACGACCGAAAAAAGTATATGTAGCAGATTGCCAAAAATTGGGTTGCAGATTTACAGAAATATACGTAAGTGTTAAGGAGCGCACTTCGATTATAGCCAATATACACGTACTTTCGTCATTTGAACAGTTCGTAACGACAATCCTACCAAGTCCTGGGGTAGGCAAAAATGTGAGGTAGCAATTCGCCATTTCTGCGACCGACCACTTCAGGTAGTCGACATACTCATGGAAAATATAGACTGCCAGCACAATACCCGTGCATTCTGTACAGTGACTTGAATACAACAATAAGCGCGGCTAAAGTAAAGGCAGGAGTGACTATTTTTTATGACTCTCCAGTTTTAGTAAGTAGCAATTCGCCAAGGATCACGACCGAAAAAAGTGTATGTAACAGATCGCCATATTTTGCGACCGATCAATTCAGGTGGTCGATATTTGTGACATACTCGTGCAAAAATCTAGTCTGCCAACACAATAACCTTGCATTTTGTACATAGACTTGAATACAACAACAAGCGCGGGTAAAATAAAGGCGGGAGTGACTATTTTATATGACTCTCCAGTTTAAGTTAGTAGCAATTCGCCAAGGATCACGACCGGAAAAAAGTGTATGTAGCAGATCGCCATATTTTGCGACCGATCAATTCAGGTGGTCGATATTTGTTACATACTCGTGCAAAAATGTAGTCTGCGAACAAAATAACGGTGCATTCTGTACATAGACTTGAATACAACAATAAGCGCGGGTATAGTAAAGGCGGGAGTGACTATTTTTTATGACTCTCCAGTTTTAGTAAGTAGCAATTCGCCAAGAATCACGACCGAAAACAATTGTATGTAGCAGATCGCCATAATTTGCGACCGATGACTGTGATTCTAAAAGCGTATTTAAACGGCGGCGCCTGCTGTTTCCTGCAAGCGCCGGGCGCGGCTACCGGACGCACCCAACTGCATGTCGATATTTGCTATTAGTAAGCCGGAAATCACCACAGAAGTCGTAGGCTTAACCCCATTTTGACTAGGTCAAGGTATTGTGGAGTCAAAAACGTAAATAGGAAAATACCTTATACCGAAGTGGCACGAGTCCAGTCGTCTGTCTTTCATTACCTTAAAACTATTGGACAGAAATGAAAAGAAAAGTTGCCAAACAGACAATTGGATATTAGTAAGTAGCAAATCGCCACCGGAAGTCGCCCGCTAAACCCCTTTTTGACTAGGTCAACGTATTGTGGAGTGAAAAACGTAACTGGGAAAATATCTCATACCGAAATGATAGGAGTCCAGTCGTCTGCCTTTCATGACCGTGAAGCCATTGGAAAGAAATGAAAAGGAAAGTTGCCAAAGAGAAAATCGTGTTAGTAAGTAGCAGATCGCCAAAAAATAGGGTTGCAGATTTACAGAAATATACGTAAGTGTTAAGGAGCGCACTTCGATTATAGCAAATATACACGTACTTTCGTCATCTGAACACTTCGGAACGACAATCCTACCAAGTCCTGGGGTCGACTTCAACAAATGCGTAACTGGTAACATATGCCACTGTCGGTGCACAGTAACCAACATGTATTCACTGTACAACATGTCAAATGTGTCAAATATAGCGTAGTATTGCTTAATATAGTAGGACAGAGATGTAAATGCACTTACGCAGTGTTAAAAAGACGAGAGCACCCATATTTAGGAACGCAGAGATGCGAAAACGATACTTGTAGGCAGACGTGCGAGGTAGCATTTCGCCATTTCTGCGTCGGATCACTTCAGGTAGTCGACATACTCATGCAAAATATAGACTGCCAGCACGATACCCGTGCATTCTGTACGTTGACTCGACTACAACAATAAGCGCGGGTAAACTAAAGGTGGGAGTGATTATTATATATATGAACCGCCAGTGTTAGTGAGTAGCAATTCGCCAAGGATCACGACCGAACAAAAGTACATGTAGCAGATCGCCATATTTTACGACCGATCAATTCAGGTGGTCGATATTTGTGACATACTCGTGCAAAAATGTAGTCTGCGAACACAATAACCGTGCATTCTGTACATAGACTTGAATACAACAATAAGCGCGGGTAAACTAAAGGCGGGAGTGATTATTATATATATGAACCGCCAGTGTTAGTGAGTAGCAATTCGCCAAGGATCACGACCGAACAAAAGTACATGTAGCAGATCGCCATATTTTACGACTGATCAATTCAGGTGGTCGATATTTGTGACATACTCGTGCAAAAATGTAGTCTGCGAACAAAATAACGGTGCATTCTGTACATAGACTTGAATACAACAATAAGCGCAGGTATAGTAAAGGCGGGAGTGACTATTTTTTATGACTCTCCAGTTTTAGTAAGTAGCAATTCGCCAAGAATCACGACCGAAAACAAGTGTATGTAGCAGATCGCCATATTTTGCGACCGATGACTGTGATTCTAAAAGCGTATTTAAACGGTGCCGCCTGCTGTTTCCTGCAAGCGCCGGGCGCGGCTACCGGACGCACCCAACTGCATGTCGATATTTGCTATTAGTAAGCCGGAATTCACCACAGAAGTCGTAGGCTTAACCCCATTTTGACTAGGTCAAGGTATTGTGGAGTCAAAAACGTAAATAGGAAAATACCTTATACCGAAGTGGCACGAGTCCAGTCGTCTGTCTTTCATTACCTTAAAACTATTGGACAGAAATGAAAAGAAAAGTTGCCAAACAGACAATTGGATATTAGTAAGTAGCAAATCGCCACCGGAAGTCGCCCGCTAAACCCCTTTTTGACTAGGTCAACGTATTGTGGAGTGAAAAACGTAACTGGGAAAATATCTCGTACCGAAATGATAGGAGTCCAGTCGTCTGCCTTTCATGACCGTGAAGCCATTGGAAAGAAATGAAAAGGAAAGTTGCCAAAGAGAAAATCGTGTTAGTAAGTAGCAGATCGCCAAAAAATAGGGTTGCAGATTTACAGAAATATACGTAAGTGTTAAGGAGCGCACTTCGATTATAGCATATATACACGTACTTTCGTCATCTGAACACTTCGGAACGACAATCCTACCAAGTCCTGGGGTCGACTTCAACAAATGCGTAACTGGTAACATATGCCACTGTCGGTGCATAGTAACCAACATGTATTCACTGTACAACATGTCAAATGTGTCAAATATAGCGTAGTATTGTTTAATATAGTAGGACAGAGATGTAAATGCACTTACGCAGTGTTAAAAAGACGAGAGCACCCATATTTAGGAACGCAGAGATGCGAAAACGACACTTGTAGGCAGACGTGTGAAGTAGCATTTCGCCATTTCTGCGTCGGATCACTTCAGGTAGTCGACATACTCATGCAAAATATAGACTGCCAGCACGATACCCGTGCATTCTGTACGTTGACTCGACTACAACAATAAGCGCGGGTAAACTAAAGGCGGGAGTGATTATTATATATATGAACCGCCAGTGTTAGTGAGTAGCAATTCGCCAAGGATCACGACCGAACAAAAGTACATGTAGCAGATCGCCATATTTTACGACTGATCAATTCAGGTGGTCGATATTTGTGACATACTCGTGCAAAAATGTAGTCTGCGAACACAATAACCGTGCATTCTGTACATAGACTTGAATACAACAATAAGCGCGGGTAAACTAAAGGCGGGAGTGATTATTATATATATGAACCGCCAGTGTTAGTGAGTAGCAATTCGCCAAAGATCACGACCGAACAAAAGTACATGTAGCAGATCGCCGTATTTTACGACCGATCACTTCAGGTATTGGAAAGTTGTGACAAAAATATAGCCTGCCAGCACAATACCCGTGCACTGTGTACATTGACTTGAATACAACAACAAGCGCGGCTAAAGTAAAGACGGGAGTGACTATGACCCGCCAGTGTTAGTAAAAACCAGATCGTCAACGACTACGACCGATAAAAGTTTATGTAACAGATCGCCTTTTTTGGCGACCGATCTTACAAGACAAAAACCAGACTTGGTCGCGGATCATTAACGCGACCATTCTGGAAGTCGCGCGACCGATCAAAGTAGCAATATGGGAACGGTCGTTTTGATCCGATCCGATCATAGTGGCGGATCGCCAAGCCCTTCGGCTGAAAATGTAGCATAGTGATCGCCTATGAAGCTGCGGAGGGATCGTGGATTTTTTCCTGCTGCAACAATTTATTTTTGAAACTAGAGCGAACACCAACTTTTAACACGATCCGCCGGTAAATAAACAATCTACGAAAAAACGGTAGTCACCTGTGTCGAAGAGACGAAAAATGCCGTATGAGAGTGAAAATTGAGGTCCGATTAAAAAAAAAAATCGCAGTTACTCACCAAAGTTTCAGCACTATGCAATAAAGAGCTAAAACGGAATCACTCATACAAGTTTTAAAGTAGCAAAATGGTGAACGACTTTGAAGGAAGAGAAAATCGTGTTAGTAAGTAGCAAATCGCCAAAAATTGGGGTTGCAGATGTCAAATGTGTCAATATAGTGTGGTATTGCTTAATATCGTAGGACATAGATGTAAATGCACTTATGCAGTGTTAAAAAGACGAGAGCACCCATATTTAGGAAATCAAAGATGCGATAACGATACTTGTAGGCAAATATGTGAGGTAGCAATTCGCCATTTCTGCGTCCGATCACTTCAGGTAGTCGACCTACTAATGGAAAATAAAGACTGCCAGCACAATACCCGTGCATTCTGTACGTTGACTTGACTACAACAATAAGCGCGGGTAAAATAAAGGCTGGAGTGACTATTATATATATATATATGAACCGCCAGTTTAAGTAAGTAGCAATTCGCCAAGGATCAAGACCGAAAAAAGTGTATGTAGCAGATCGCCATATTTTGCGACTTATCAATTCAGGTGGTCGATAGTTGTGACATACTCATGCAAAAAGTTTACACTGATTAAAATGGAGACATTTACTATTCATTTGAACGTAAATAACAAGTCAATATATAATGCAAACAATGGTTTTAATATTTTAATCTACTGGAACAACATACAAAACTCTAATAAATCGGTAAAAACTAACAAGCAACTGACAGTTGCTGTGACATCTAGTCACTCTCTGAAGTTGAAATTGCCATCATCTCTGGTGCACTACTAGCGTCCACTTTTTTCGATTCCCCAAGTGCTCGCCTATATTCGTCTGACGCCTTTTTCAGACCATGCACCCGGGTGAGGTGCAAATCTATTCGGATGGTGGTCGATCCGCATTTCGAGCATGTCACTCGCTTAGTCGAGGGGCTGGCTGGATATTTCTTCCACGGAGACGGCGCTCTTGAGGTTGATGCCACCGGATTCTCCTCAGTCGTACCTTTCGCTGCAGACTGAAACATATATTGCATAATAAATAAATGCATACATACATACATACATACATACATACATACATACATACATACATATAAAATATTGTGAGGTAGCAATTCGCCATTTTTGCGACTGATCAATATATCATGAGATGGTCAACTGGAACAAAAATATAATAAATCGACAAACATATATTGCATAATAAATAAATGCATACATACATACATACATACATACATACATACATACATATAAAATATTGTGAGGTAGCAATTCGCCATTTTTGCGACTGGAACAAAAATATAATAAATCGAAAAACAAACAAGCAACTGCCATCCTTACCTTGTATATTGTCGACAACATCTTTAGCACCTCCCGCCGCTCGGTGAACTGCCCGGCCTTGTCGTAATACCGGTCTGCCGTTGATACGTTGTGCGCCATGTGGCGCGCCAACACCCGCTGTTGCTGCCTATCAGCCCCCGACTCGCGGATTGTTGTGACGGCAACTTTCCGGCTCTTGCTGGCGGTCAATCCCGGAAGGTCTTCCCCCGTCTCTGCAGCACAGTGGCTCCACTCCCGGACTACTACCTTGGACATCATCTGTAACACGCACGCACGCACGCACGCACGCACGCACGCACGCACGCACGCACACACACACACATAATAATAATACTATTTTTCTGTAGCGCTAATTCCCGCATGGCGGATCGATGCGCTGTACAAGAAATATAATAAACACACACATAATTAAAGATAACTGATCGTCCTTTTTTTATCCGCTACTTTTATTAAAAACACTTACCGACGAAGATATAGGGTCTCCTTTCATCGTCACGAAGACGTTCCGCTGATCGTCGTGCGCGAATATCTCCGTGTATCTTTTGAGGAGAAGCAGGGTGGCCGTCGAGACGATCAGTGAACACATCTTCCCACTTCTCGCCTCTTTGTGTGTCACTATGCGAAGCTTGACGACGCTTTCTTCATCGGCGGCTTCCTCTACAGTTTCCGCGGCGCTTTTTACTTCGTCTACTGTCAAGTTCGCCACGTCTCCAGCCCTTTTCGCATTTGTGAAAAGGAGCTGGAGGATTAGACTCCCTCTGACGTCCAGTTTCTCCAGTCGCGTGAACAGGTTGGCTTGCGACTTTTGTTGCAGCATGTCGCGCAACCTTTTCACGCGGTCAGACGCCAGGTACTTGCCAATGTCCTTCGACTCGATGTCCAGTACATCTCTTCCTTCCACCTGCCGCTTCACCGCATCCTGCATGACCTCTTTCAGCAGGCTTTTCGAAATGGACTTTATCTTTGCAACCGTTGTCTGCAGTTCGCCGGTTGTCATCTTGAGTTGTTGTAAAAGATCCCTCCTTCCTGACAAAAATGTCACGAAGCTCGACAGAACAATCAAGTACTGTCGCAAGGTTTCCGGCTTCAAACTGAAATTAGAAAATCAACAAACACTGTTAAGTAGCTGTTCTCCAAATTTAGTGTTTGCTACACATAGTCATCATGTTCCAATGCAGACGGTCGCCAATGTCTTGAAAAATGTCCACTGTTTGGTAAAGATATCATTTCAAAGTAGCTATCATTTCAAAGTACCTGTGAACATTCGTGCGTCGGGGACACTTTCTATGGTGTGAATGACATGAACCATTTTGCGATAACAATGAAAATCAACCCTATATTTAATAATAATTACGAGAACTCAGCATTTATTACACAGGGTAATTAACCCATCCATTTGTTGGGTAAATATACAAATATGTTCTTACGTGAGTTCCTCAAGTTGTTGACCCCCGTGAGCAAGTCCTGCCAAGACGACTGTCAATGTTTGCGAACAGAGATCACACCAATACTCAGTCAAGTAGAACATGTGATTGTTGTTATAAACTAAACTCTAGTTTACGTAAACTTGTCATTGATGCTAAGGCAGTGTTGTGAGTATATGAAAATACACAATCTGATTGTGGTTGACCGCCCCGAGCAAGTCCAGCCAAGACAGAAGTCAAAGCCTGGGAACATACTCACAACACTGCTTTAGCATCAATGACGAGTCTGCATGAACTAGAGTAAGAATTAGTTTATAACAACAATCACATGTTCTACTTGACTGAGTATTGGTTACAATCTGTAACGATAATCACGTGTTCTACTTGAGATTATATAGCTACAGTCAACTTCAGATGCCATAATGACAGTGATTAATTATTTTATAACTGCAAGTATGGACATTTTCGGAGTGGGGTGGCGTTTTCAAGAGTATCTGGCTCTTGTACATTCTATGTCCAGACAATGTTACATAAATAAACGTAATTTAGGCTATTCTAGTTAAATTTGTTTCGCAGAAACCGTGTCACTTAATAATACAGATTAAAAGCCCTGCATACCTTAGGAAGCAATATCACCAAGTCCACCGCCTGGCTTAATAAGCATAAATTAAAAGTAATTTGCCCTATACACCATAGGGAGCACACACATACAGTTAATATGTCCACACCCTGAATTAATCAATTCAACTGTTCTTGCCCTGCTGAGATTATCACCTCATTCAATGGAAAGCCATTGCATCAACCTGGTTAACTCCCCTTCTCACACCATATACAAAGCCATTCCAAAGCCTACACCCACCTTTAGGATTATATGGCAACACCATCTCCCCAGGATGTAACTACAGCTTCTGTACCTGTTTCATAGCCCTAAAACAGCTACCTTTCATGCTCATCCGCAGCTTGAAATTTCCCTGAGAATTGAAATCAATTCCATCCCAACGGAAGATCTCTTTCTAGCTATTCCAGAACCCCTTAAGACACCAGACTGACAGGTGTTCGTTATCACACACAGTCCTTGAAAGTTCTTTAATCTCCTTGACTAGGTGTCCCTTCATCTTGGGTTAAATGCTGCCTACTCTGTCTACGAACAACCTGGCACACAACAACCTGGCACACAACAACCTGCTGTACTCCTCTCTTTACTAAAGCTTGTGCAAAATTGTAAAGCTCCATACCTATTTCAAGTGTGTGCAGAGCTCCAGGCTGGAGCCATGTCGATTACATTCCCTGCCACACACAAAACCACCACGGCGGGTAACTCTACATACAGTAGACAATCCAAACCCTCACGGACAAACTCTGTCTCTGGCGCAAAACCTACCTCAGTCAAGGCGACAAAGCGCTCCAAGTAGTACCCATGGCTGTCTCCCAGAACCAAAAACAGGTTTAGCAACCATTGTCACAATACGAGTGCAATCCGACTCACGTCTGCTTAACTGTAGTGTATTGCACCTGCCACGAATATGCATAAACAACTGACAATTACCTTTTTCAGCCCACCGGTCAAAGTTCACAAAATGGCAGTTGTCCGGCATCCATCTTCGCAGAAGAAACTCGCCTGAAACACACTTCTGAAAACTCATGATAAGATCACGCAACAGTGAACTGTCCAGCAAAACTGGTCACACTTAAAACCACCAAGTGCGAGTAATTAGTCTAATACCCTCAATAACAGAGTTGGTTGAACCTTGAACCACTTTTCTCGATGAGCCCTGTCAATAAATGAATTCATGTGACAACAGAGCATCAAGGATTATATGAAGAATAACAAGGCAGTGAAAGTTATACAGTGACAATCTTCATAACTATTTGACATTTGTTGGTGAATATACAAATGTGTTCTTACTTGAGGACTTCAAGTTGTTGGCCCCCACGAGTAAGTGCGACCGAGACGGCAGTCAGTGGGAGCAGAGATCACGCCAATACAACCTGTAACAACGGTCATGTGTTCTACTTGACTAACTAATTCTTACGCTAGTTCTCGCAGATTTGTCATTGATGCTAGTTCACGTAGACTTGTCATTGATGCTAGTTCACGTAGACTTGTCATTGATGCTAAAGTTGAGATGAGACTCTGAAAATACAAAATCTTATTGTTATTGACCACCACGAGCAAGTCTGTCCAAGACGGCAGTTAGTGACTGAGAGCAGAGATCACACCAATACAATCTGTAACGACAATCACATGGTCTACTTCACTAACTAATTCTTACTCTAGTTCACACAGATGTTCCATTGATGCTAAAGCGGTGTCATGAGTCTATGAAAATGCAAAATCTGATTGTAGTTGACCCCACGAGCAAGTCCATCCATGACTGGTCAATGACTGCAAACAGAGGTCAAACTGGTGCAACCTGTAACAATCACATGTTACATTTTATCAACATAATATATAATCTCAATCATTTTGAAGATTTAAGTGTACAGTACAACAATTTTAACACGTAATAAAAAATATAGTTTATATGTAAACTTTTTAAAACACTGCATTACTCTTTGTTCTTACAAATTGTTATTTAGATAATATTTATTGATAATTATTTATGCCGGAGTGTGGTGGCTAGGGCTGTGTGTCGACATTGCCGGAGTGGGGTGGTTAGTGTTAGATTCAGCTAGTGGGGTATAATGTTTGCTGTTTCAATACTACCTTTCTGCTTCCTGCACATAGCTGTCTAGAGACATAACCACTGTTGCTGACCCTTTATCCGCTGGTTTTACTATAATTTTTTTTTCCTTATGTGCCCTGATTGATTCTAATTGTTTTTTAGTCATAAAGGGGGTTTGATTCACTAGGCGCGATTGTTGTTACAATTTGGTCCTGTAGGTGCTCTAATTCCCTGACTATGTCCTCGTTTTTTAGAAGGGGGGCTCCCACGTTGATTTATTGGTGAATTTCTCTATTTCCCTTGTATTGTTAGTGCCTCAGGGAAAAATATCATAAGTGCATTTGTCTACAGAATCCTTGTACCGCTTTTTGAATTGCCTTCCCGTCTATATTTAAAGGTGTAGGTATAAATTGTAGGCCTAATTCTAGTACTTCTGTCCATCTATCACTTATGGGAGTTGATGGTGATGATGTTGTGTGGGGCTGTTTGGGGTGTGTCTGCCCTGAAGTCGTGCCGTCATTTTGGCTGTCCGTGTCTGTGGTACTATCCCAGCCTGTCATTGAAATTTGGGGGATGATATTCAATGAGGTCGGCAGTATCCCTGTTGGGGTTGAGTGGATTCTCTCCGCCTCAATGGACGAGTCAGTCATTAAACTGGGCCTCTTGTCGCTTTTCATATTTTTTAGTTGTTCGTTAGTCCGTCCCCTGTGTCTAGTCATGGAGGATATTCCCCGTATTCGTGGTGGAGCTGAATATGCTCTTAGTAAGGGGATGGCGTGCTGTCCAGTCGTTTCGATGAGCTCATTCCACCTCTTACTTAAGTTAAAAAAGGGGCCAACATTTACAAACACTGAGTCTCTGTTTGCCAACTTGCAAAATTGACCAATTCTATAATTTTTTTCACTTGTCCTTTTGCACAAGGTCAGGAACTACAGTAGGAGCAGTGGCCCTCACATAGGGCAAGTGTGCCTGCAGAACCAGCAGGTTCATACCGCCAACCCCAATGAAGTCTACCCCATCGTATACATCATACATCGAGAAACCACTATGCCTGACGTCCTTTCCAAACCTCCAAATGACACTATGCCCAGCCTTCATCCACAGGTTGATATCCACATGTGTATCAGGGTGGAGTGGATAAAAAAAATTTTGCTGGTGGACCACAACATCATGGAGGAACACGCCCCCATTCAGCTGGCCTATGTTGTACGCCCTCTAACCGTCCGACATGATGTGGGTGCCAGGAAGGCACCACTGCCGGATCAAAAGCTGCAGTGTCGCTGCCGTTCTGTCGCGTACCCCTGCGATACGACAGCCCACTCTCCCGCTCCTTCATAATCGTCCACAGTGCTACTTCCTATGAAAGAAGTAGGATTCGTAGATTTTGACAACAATGGGGTCGCCATTTTTGTTGAAACCGTCAAGTTAGTCAAATAGTATTCCACCTGACATCTGTAGGGCAGACATCCCTGTTGAAATTTTACCAGTCAACGGTGCATAGTGATTTCTGTCACCCAACTAAAAAGAAACCACATCAGCTTCTCCAGAGCAATCTTGTTTTGAAGGAGTTGATCCTGACGCTGTCTCGCCGCTGACACTGTCAGCACTTCCAGCGATACCTGTCTTGCACATCTTGTGCCTAGCTGCACAGAATTATGCATTGCGGGCATGTGTGTGTGTTGTGGAGCAAGCCCCTTTGAGCCATCCACTCCATGATCATCTTGCCCTGCAGCATCACGCTCAGCTGGAATGGTCCCAGTCGCTCAAGAGCCTTTGCCAAAGTAACCCTCCAACCATCCGACATGATGTGGGTACCACGATGGCACCAAGGAAATGAACCACTGCCAGATCAAAGGCTGCATCGTCGCTGACGTTCTGTCAAGTACCACTGCCATACGACACAGCCCACTCTCTCACTCGATGGTCTTGAAGACCCATGTACCTTTCATGAATTGTCCACGATTGTACTTCCTGTGAAAGAAGTAGGATTCGTCAATTTCAACAGTGGGGTCGCCATTGTTGTCGAAACCGTTGAGTTGGAATATGATTCCTCCTGTGGTGCGGACATCCCTTATGAAATTTAACCATTCAACACTTGTTTTTCTTTGCCCCTCCATGTAGGGCAGACATCCCTGATGAAATTTAACCAGTTGACGCTCGTTTTCCACGAAATCAGCCCCTAGACAGCATGCCTTCTTTATGTCAGCAGGAAGGCCGACTGTTGACTGTCTCACAGGACAGTGTCCATTTCCCCATCAGTTTTTCCATCAACTCGACACAGGTGTAATAAATATGGCAGAATGTTCACAACATCAGCCAGGGTGAACAACTTTACCCCCACTTCACCAGCTTGATTTCGATGTACTGTTTGATGCTGAGCCATCCCTTGAATTTCAGCATGATTTCGTTGATTTTTCAGCTCACGTCTTGGGGTGTATGTCGATCAGAAACGCCTGTTGATAGAATAAAAAAACTCGTAATTTTCCACTCGTCATGTTTTTATCTTCGTTGTTGACGAAGTGGATGAACCTCATGATCTGCATGAAATGCTGGCATGTCATGTTTTAAATGACTGGGTAAGCCACTGGGTGCACCAGTAGGTAACAAGTCGGCCTTTCTTCTTGGCCTAGCCATGTTTTTTTAGTTCAGCCATGATTATGTCTTCCCAGGCCAGGTGTGGTTCCCCCTTCTTGGGATCTTTTTTTATTCATTAACCAGCATACCTATTGTCTCGTCAACAACGTCCCTCAACAGCTGGTGAAGATCAGATAGTTCATAATTTTGTTTATTATAGCTACAGTCAACTTCAGATGCCATAATGACAATGATTAATTATTTTTTAACCGCAAGTATCAGTGAATGAAGACTTAGAATTAAGTTCTGATTCAAATGGTAAAAAAGTTATTAAAAAATGATTATCCATTACAAAGTTATTGTAAATTTTATCAAATAAGGTAATAAAAAAATCACAAAATATTAGTTTTTTAAATAATGATAGCTAAATTGGTTGCATTTTTTTACTTGAATGTGCTTGAATTATTTTCAGGTAACAAAACACAACTAGAAAACAGTTATTCTTGGAGTGAGAGCGCCTCTGTGAAATGTTTGAAAACCAATTCTCGGTAGTAACCCTCAAAATCACATTCAGTTTCTGATACTTCTAGGAGGAAAAGTCGTAGGTGTTAGTAAGTAGCAGATCGCCAAAAATGTGGCAATCCGCTACATGAAATGGTAATTTGTGGCGATCCGCTACGTGATCTGCTACATTGCGGCGATCCGCTACCACTGATATGAGACGACTTTATTTGTTGTTGCCAATTCGGTCGTCGACCTCGTTGGTGATTAGCTACATGCTTTTTTCTCGTTCCCGATCGGCTACATGATTCCATGTGACATTTCGCTAACTTTGGCGATCTGCTACCAGTGTATATTTGGGATTTGCTACATCATTTTGCGAAATGCTACGCATACCGACAGTGATCGGAAGGCGAAATGCTACCAACAGTTCCTTCTTATGCTACATTGACAGCATCAGAACTTAGTCGTTTTTGTGGTTTTTTCACAAAAATTCCTTCTGATGATACATTGACAGGGATTTGTACTTTGCCGTTTTCTTTTTATTTTTTTCCCAAATAGTCATTCTGACGATACACTGACAGGGTTTTGTACTTTGGCGTTTTATTTTTATTGTTTTCCTAAAAATTCCTTCTGATGATACATTGACAGGGTTTTGTACTTTGGCGTTTTATTTTTATTTTTTTCCAAAAAATTCCTTCTCATGATACATCGACAGGGTTTGGACTGTCGTTTTCTTTTTATTTTTTTCCAAAAAATTCCTTCTGATGACTTAATATAATGTGTTAGTAAGTAGCAATTCGCCATATTTTGCTACTGATCAATTCAGGTGGTCGATAATTGTGACATACTCATTCAAAAATGTAGTCTGCCAACACAATAACTGTGTATTTTGTACATAGACTTGAATGCAACAATAAGCGCGGCAAAAGTCGTAAGCGTTAGTAAGTAGCAAATCGCCAAAAATTTGGCGATCCGCTACACGACTTCGTAATTTTTGGCGATCCGCTACATGAACTGCTACATTGTGGCGATCCGCTACCATTGATCTCACGCGACTTTATTTGTTGTTGCCAATTTGGTAGTCGACCTCGTTGGTGATTTGCTACATGATTTTTTCTCGTTCTCGATCGGCTACATGATTCAACGTAACATTTCGCTCACTTTGGCGATCTGCTACCAGTGCATATTCGGGAATTGCTACATCATTATGCGAATTGCTACGCATACCGACAGTGATCGGAAGGCGAATTGCTACCATCGGTTCCTTTTTATGCTACATTTACAACATCAGAACTTAGACTTTTTTGTGATTTTTTCACAAAAATTCCTTGTGATGATACATTGACAGGGATTTTTACTTTGGCGTTTTCTTTTTATTTCTTTCCCAAATATTCATTCTGACGATACACTGACAGGGTTTTGTACTTTGGCGTTTTCTTTTTATTGTTTTCCTAAAAATTCCTTCTGATGATACATTGACAGGGTTTTGTACTTTGGCGTTTTCTTTTTATTTTTTTCCCAAAAATTCCTTCTGATGATACATCGACAGGGTTTGGACTGTCGTTTTCTTTTCATTTTTTCCCCAAAAATTCCTTCTAATGACTTAATATGATGTGTTAGTAAGTAGCAATTCGCCAAGATTCACGACCGAAAAAAGTGTATGTAGCAGATCGCCATATTTTGCGACCGATCAATTCAGGTGGTCGATATTTGTGACATACTCGTGCAAAAATATAGTCTGCCAACACAATAACCTTGCATTTTGTACAGTGACTTGAATACAACAACAAGCGCGGGTAAAATAAAGGCGGGAGTGACTATTTTATGACTCTCCAGTTTAAGTAAGTAGCAATTCGCCAAGGATCACGACCGAAAAAAAGTGTATGTAGCAGATCGCCATATTTTGCGACCGATCAAATCAGGTGGTCGATAGTTGTGACATACTCGTGCAAAAATGTAGTCTGCGAACAATTTAACCGTGCATTCTGTACAGTGACTTGGATAGAACAATAAGCGCGGGTATAGTAAAGGCGGGAGTGACTATTTTTTATGACTCTCCAGTTTTAGTAAGTAGCAATTCGCCAAGAATCACGACCGAAAACAATTGTATGTAGCAGATCGCCATATTTTGCGACCGATGACTGTGATTCTAAAAAGCGTATTTAAACGGCGCCGCCTGCTGTTTCCTGCAAGCGCCGGGCGCGGCTACCGGACGCACCGAACTGCATGTCGATATTTGCTATTAGTAAGCCGGAATTTGCCACAGAAGTCGTAGACTTAACCCCAATTTTGACCAGGTCAAGGTATTGTGGTGCGAAGTGGCACGAGTCCAGTCGTCTGTCTTTCATTACCTTAAAACTATTGGACAGAAATGAAAAAAAAAGTTGCCAAACGGACAATTGGATATTAGTAAGTAGCAAATCGCCACCGAAGTCGCCCACTAAACCCCTTTTTGAATAGGTCAAGGTATTGTGGAGTGAAAAACGTAACTAGGAAAATATGTCATACCGAAATGATAGGAGTGCAGTCGTCTGCCTTTCATGGCCGTGAAGCCATTGGAAAGAAATGAAAAAGAAAGTTGCCAAAGAGAAAATCGTGTTAGTAAGTAGCAAATCGCCAAAAATTGGGGTTGCAGATTGACAGAAATATACGTAAGTGTTAAGGAGCGCACTTCGATTATAACAAATATACACGTACTTTCGTCATTTGAACAGTTCGGAACGACAATCCTACCAAGTCCTGGGTAGGCAAAAATGTGAGGTAGCAATTCGCCATTTCTGCGACCGACCACTTCAGGTAGTCGACATACTCATGGAAAATATAGACTGCCAGCACAATACCCGTGCATTCTGTACAGTGACTTGAATACAACAATAAGCGCGGTAAAGTAAAGGCGGGAGTGACTATTTTTTATGACTCTCCAGTTTTAGTAAGTAGCAATTCGCCAAGGATCACGACCGAAAAAAGTATATGTAGCAGATCGCCAAAAATTGGGTTGCAGATTGACAGAAATATACGTAAGTGTTAAGGAGCGCACTTCGATTATAGCCAATATACACGTACTTTCGTCATTTGAACAGTTCGGAACGACAATCCTACCAAGTCCTGGGGTAGGCAAAAATGTGAGGTAGCAATTCGCCATTTCTGCGACCGACCACTTCAGGTAGTCGACATACTCATGGAAAATATAGACTGCCAGCACAATACCCGTGCATTCTGTACAGTGACTTGAATACAACAATAAGCGCGGGTATAGTAAAGGCGGGAGTGACTATTTTTTATGACTCCAGTTTTAGTAAGTAGCAATTCACCAAGGATCACAACCGAAAAAAGTATATGTAGCAGATCGCCAAAAATTGGGTTGCAGATTGACAGAAATATACGTAAGTGTTAAGGAGCGCACTTCGATTATAGCCAATATACACGTACTTTCGTCATTTGAACAGTTCGGAACGACAATCCTACCAAGTCCTGGGGTAGGCAAAAATGTGAGGTAGCAATTCGCCGTTTTTGCGTCCGATCACTTCAGGTAGTTGACCTACTCATGGAAAATATAGACTGCCAGCACGATACCCGTGCATTATGTACATTAACTTGAATACAACAATAAGCGCGGGTAAAATCAAGGCGGGAGTGACTATTTTTTATGAATATTCAATTTTTTTTTTAAGTAGCAATTCGCCAAGGATCACGACCGGAAAAAGTATATGTAGCAGATCGCCATATTTTGCGACTTATCAATTCAGGTGGTCGATAGTTGTGACATATTCATTTGAACGTAAATAACAAGTCAATATATATAATGCAAACAATGGTTTTAATATATACTAGAACAACATACAAAACTCTAATAAATCGGAGGAAACTAAAACTCTAATAAATCGGAAAAAACTAAAACTCTAATAAATCGGAAACAAACTAACAAGCAACTGACATCTAGTCACTCTCTGACGTAGACATGGCAACCATCTCTGTTGCACCACTGTCGTCCACAGTTGTCGATTCACTTAGTGCACGCCTGTAGTCGTGTGATGCCTTCTTCAGGCCGTGCACCCGGGTGAGGTGCAGATCGATCCTGATGGTGGTCGATCCGCATTTGCTGCATATGACTCGTTTAGCCGAGGGGCTGGCTGGATAGTTTTTCCAGGGAGACGGCGCACTTGAGGTTGGTTGATGCCACCGGACCCTCCTCAGTTGTCCCTTTCGCTGCAGACTGAAACATATATTGCATAATAAATAAATGCATACATACATACATACATACATACATACATACATACATACATATAAAATATTGTGAGGTAGCAATTCGCCATTTTTGCGACTGATCAATATATCATGAGATGGTCAACTGGAACAAAAATATAATAAATCGAAAAACAAACAAGCAACTGCCATCCTTACCTCGTATATTGAAGACTTGACGTCTTCAGCACCTCCCGCCGCTCGGTGAACTGCCCGGCCTTGTCATAGTAACGGTCTGCCGTCGTTACGTTGTGCGCCATGTGGCGCGCCAACACCCGCTGCTGCTGCTGCCTGTCAGCTCCCGACTCGCGGATTGTTGTCACGGCAACTTTCCGGCTCTTGCTGGCAGTTAATCCAGGAAGGTCTTCACCCGTCTCGGCAGCGTAGTGGCTCCATTCCCGGCTTACTACCTTGGACATCATCTGTAATACACACACACACACACACACACACACATAATAATAATAATACTATTTTTCTGTAGCGCTAATTCCCGCATGGCGGATCGATGCGCTGTACAAGAAATATAATAAATACACACATAATTAAAGATGAGTGATCGTCCTTTTTTTATCCGCTAGTTTTATTAAAAACACTTACCGACGAAGATATCGGATCCCCTTTCATCGTCACGAAGATGTTCTGTTGGTCGTCGTGCGCGAACACCTCGATGTATCTTTTCAGGAGAAGCAGGGTGGCGGTCGACACGATGAGCGAACAGATCTTTCCACTTCTCGCCTCTTTATGGGTAACCACGCGAAGCTCGACGACGCTTTCTTCATCTGCAGTCTCCTCGGCGCTCTTCACTTCATCCACCGTCAAGTTGGCGACGTCTCCAGCCCTTTTTGCATTTGTGAAAAGGAGCTGGAGGATTAGGCTCCCCCTGATGTCCAATTTCTCCAGCCGCGTGAAGAGGTTGGCTTGCGACTTTCGTTGCAGCATGTCGCGCAACCTTTTCACGCGGTCAGACGCCAGGTACTTGCCAATGTCCTTTGATTCGATGTCAAGGACATCTCGTCCTTCGGCCTGCCGCTTCACTGCATCCTGCATAACTTCTTTCAGCAGGCTTTTCGATATTGATTTGATTTTCGCGATGGTTGTCTGTAGTTCGCCTGTTGTCATTTTCAGTTGCTGCAACAGGTCCCTCCGTCCGGACAAAAATGTCACGAAGCTGGATAATACAATTAAGTATTGCCGCAAGGTTTCCGGCTTCAAACTGAAATTAGAAAATCAACAAACACTGTTAAGTAGCTGTTCTCCAAATTTAGTGTTTGCTACACATAGTCATCATGTTCCAATGCAGACGGTCGCCAATGTCTTGAGAAATGTCCATTGTTTGGTAAAGATATCATTTCAAAGTAGCTATCATTTCAAAGTACCTGTGAACATTCGTGCGTCGGGGACACTTTCTATGTTTACAAAGTGTTTAAAGACATATCTTTTTATTAGACATTTTAATTAATTCAAATTGTTTTGAAATGATGGACATTGCTTTATAAGTTGTTTTTAGTGTTATATACATGTTAATTAGTGTTCAGTTTTTATATTAATTTATATAGTTTAGATAACAAAAAATTACCATCTAATGAACGAAAACACATACGTCTTTGCTGCAAGCAGCTGGTCGACTTGTCCGCCTTCTCTGCCAATCTCTTCAAGGCCGCGGAGTGAAGTTGCGTTCAGTTCGGTCAAGAACGTCTTGATTGCACTTCTGTGCAAAGCCACAGTGTTACGTTCGCTTTGAAGGCCCGAGGACCGGTCTCGCTGGTAGTCGCCATACAGCTGCACCGCTTGTGACAGGAATTCGTCACTGCCGCTGTCGCGAGCGGCGACAACGACCACGCACGCGTCAATGGCCTCGTTGAAGCGTGTTGATCCTCTCTCCAAACCATGGATCCGCATCAAGTGCTGGTCAACGCGTACGGTTGCAGATTCGCACAATGGGCACTTCTTCTTCAAGAGGTGCCTGGCTCTCTTAGTGGGACATTTAAAGTCTTGTACGTCGTGGACTAATAGCATGTGCCTAGGCAGATTGACCACTTCTGCGGCACACGTCTCGCATTTCTTGCGCGGTCTTTTCTACAACAACCACACACAATACGACACAATACGGTCTCCTCCTCCGAGTCCTTCTCTCCAGATGCTCTTCTCCTCCTTCTTCCTCGTCTTCCTCTCCAGAAGACTCCGGCGACGGTTTGTATGCATCGTCGGAATCTGCAAGAAAACATTGCACCAGGTGAAAAACTATTCTTCGTTGACATATCTATCTGAAATAGAAAAATGTTAATATTTGTGAATATCTGCTACCTCATTCGCTGATGATAATAAATACGTTTAACATAAAAAAACACTCTGATTATTGATCTGGAAACACGTACCCTCGAGAGGGTCCGCCTCAACGGGCCTCCTGAAAGTCCACCACAGACGAGTACTGCCGACATCTAAGGCTGGCCCGGTCACCTGTTCCGCCTCCTCTTCGTCGCTATCATATATGGTGTGTCGCGCTCGCGCTTGGGGAAGTCGCAACTTTCTGCGGCTCCCGCTCCGGCTCCGGCTCCTGTCCGCCGGTTCCTCTCCGCCTTCTACATCCACCCGTCGCCGAGGCTCCTGGACGGCGCAAAACACCTTGATCGGGGAAGCTGGCGCAGCCCTCGATGCGAATATCATCTCCCTCGTCCTCTCCAAAATACGTGTGGGTATTACTATCCATAGCGTCTGTAAAAGTATCAAATATAGGAAGGCTAAAGTTAATAAGTAGCGAATTGCTCATTGATGAGACAGATCGAACGACTTAATTAACTACGCGTATTTCATTGTAAACAGTCAGAACCAGCGAAACAAAATTCTATTAATATGTTCCGGAGAGACGGGCGGCCCGATAAAATTTGGACAACAATGACAACGGCAATACAGCAAGCATAAACTTCTTATATTGAGTGAGTGAGGGAATATCTTAAAATGAGAATAACATGGGACGATGCAACACATTAACAGAATTAAGAACATGATATAAATACAGAAAAATTCAACGTACTTACGCAAAAATCAGAAGCTTCTCTGTGGACGCAAATCTAGACCGTGGCAAACTAAGCTGTTCAGAACGAGGAATGACCCGCCTAGCTGTTGCACAGGGTCTTTGGCTACCACCGCGGGCGCTTCTAATTGGTCAGTTCCAAAGAGCCAGCCGGCCGCAGCCGCCTTTCCGTTAGGCGGTAGCGCCCACTTGTTGCAATACATCAATCGGAAGTGCCGGCCGCGGCTACCGGACGCTCCCGACTGCAAGTCGATATTTTACATCAATAGGCTGGAATTCGTCACAGCAGTCGTAGGCTCAACCCCCAATTTGCCCAGTAGTCAATGCTCCCCGCTGTGCTAGGCGCAGTCGGGACTGAGCCGTTTTGGCTGTACGCGGTAGCGCCCATCTGTTGCAATACACAAATCGGAAGCGCCGGCCGAGGCCCACTTGTTGCAATACACAAATCGTAAGTGCCGGCCGCGGGCCGCGGCTAGCGGACGCTCCCAGCTGCAAATTCGTCACAGCAGTCGAGTCGTGGGATCAAAATCCAATTTGCCATGGTCAATGCTCCCCACTGTGCCAGGTGCAGTTGGGACTTAGCCGTTTTTGCGGTACGGGATTTCGCAAAAATCACTTTTTCGACTACAGGGGCGACACAAACGCGAATACAACAATAAGCGCGGGTAAAATAAAGGCGGGAGGTACTATTTTTTACGACTCTCCAGTTTTAGTAAGTAGCAATTCGCCAAGGATCACGACCGAAAAAAGTATATGTAGCAGATTGCCAAAAATTGGGTTGCAGATTTACAGAAATATACGTAAGTGTTAAGGAGCGCACTTCGATTATAGCCAATATACACGTACTTTCGTCATTTGAACAGTTCGGAACGACAATCCTACCAAGTCCTGGGGTAGGCAAAAATGTGAGGTAGCAATTCGCCATTTCTGCGACCGACCACTTCAGGTAGTCGACATACTCATGGAAAATATAGACTGCCAGCACAATACCCGTGCATTCTGTACAGTGACTTGAATACAACAATAAGCGCGGCTAAAGTAAAGGCAGGAGTGACTATTTTTTATGACTCTCCAGTTTTAGTAAGTAGCAATTCGCCAAGGATCACGACCGAAAAAAGTGTATGTAGCAGATCGCCATATTTTGCGACCGATCAATTCAGGTGGTCGATATTTGTGACATACTCGTGCAAAAATCTAGTCTGCCAACACAATAACCTTGCATTTTGTACATAGACTTGAATACAACAACAAGCGCGGGTAAAATAAAGGCGGGAGTGACTATTTTATATGACTCTCCAGTTTAAGTTAGTAGCAATTCGCCAAGGATCACGACCGGAAAAAAGTGTATGTAGCAGATCGCCATATTTTGCGACCGATCAATTCAGGTGGTCGATATTTGTTACATACTCGTGCAAAAATGTAGTCTGCGAACAAAATAACGGTGCATTCTGTACATAGACTTGAATACAACAATAAGCGCGGGTATAGTAAAGGCGGGAGTGACTATTTTTTATGACTCTCCAGTTTTAGTAAGTAGCAATTCGCCAAGAATCACGACCGAAAACAATTGTATGTAGCAGATCGCCATAATTTGCGACCGATGACTGTGATTCTAAAAGCGTATTTAAACGGCGGCGCCTGCTGTTTCCTGCAAGCGCCGGGCGCGGCTACCGGACGCACCCAACTGCATGTCGATATTTGCTATTAGTAAGCCGGAAATCACCACAGAAGTCGTAGGCTTAACCCCATTTTGACTAGGTCAAGGTATTGTGGAGTCAAAAACGTAAATAGGAAAATACCTTATACCGAAGTAGCACGAGTCCAGTCGTCTGTCTTTCATTACCTTAAAACTATTGGACAGAAATGAAAAGAAAAGTTGCCAAACAGACAATTGGATATTAGTAAGTAGCAAATCGCCACCGGAAGTCGCCCGCTAAACCCCTTTTTGACTAGGTCAACGTATTGTGGAGTGAAAAACGTAACTGGGAAAATATCTCATACCGAAATGATAGGAGTCCAGTCGTCTGCCTTTCATGACCGTGAAGCCATTGGAAAGAAATGAAAAGGAAAGTTGCCAAAGAGAAAATCGTGTTAGTAAGTAGCAGATCGCCAAAAAATAGGGTTGCAGATTTACAGAAATATACGTAAGTGTTAAGGAGCGCACTTCGATTATAGCATATATACACGTACTTTCGTCATCTGAACACTTCGGAACGACAATCCTACCAAGTCCTGGGGTCGACTTCAACAAATGCGTAACTGGTAACATATGCCACTGTCGGTGCATAGTAACCAACATGTATTCACTGTACAACATGTCAAATGTGTCAAATATAGCGTAGTATTGTTTAATATAGTAGGACAGAGATGTAAATGCACTTACGCAGTGTTAAAAAGACGAGAGCACCCATATTTAGGAACGCAGAGATGCGAAAACGACACTTGTAAGCAGACGTGTGAAGTAGCATTTCGCCATTTCTGCGTCGGATCACTTCAGGTAGTCGACATACTCATGTAAAATATAGACTGCCAGCACAATACCCGTGCATTCTGTACGTTGACTTGACTACAACAATAAGCGCGGGTAAACTAAAGGCGGGAGTGATTATTATATATATGAACCGCCAGTGTTAGTGAGTAGCAATTCGCCAAGGATCACGACCGAACAAAAGTACATGTAGCAGATCGCCATATTTTACGACTGATCAATTCAGGTGGTCGATATTTGTGACATACTCGTGCAAAAATGTAGTCTGCGAACACAATAACCGTGCATTCTGTACATAGACTTGAATACAACAATAAGCGCGGGTAAACTAAAGGCGGGAGTGATTATTATATATATGAACCGCCAGTGTTAGTGAGTAGCAATTCGCCAAGGATCACGACCGAACAAAAGTACATGTAGCAGATCGCCATATTTTACGACCGATCACTTCAGGTATTGGAAAGTTGTGACAAAAATATAGCCTGCCAGCACAATACCCGTGCACTGTGTACATTGACTTGAATACAACAACAAGCGCGGCTAAAGTAAAGACGGGAGTGACTATGACCCGCCAGTGTTAGTAAAAACCAGATCGTCAACGACTACGACCGATAAAAGTTTATGTAACAGATCGCCTTTTTTGGCGACCGATCTTACAAGACGAAAACCAGACTTGGTCGCGGATCATTAACGCGACCATTCTGGAAGTCGCGCGACCGATCAAAGTAGCAATATGGGAACGGTCGTTTTGATCCGATCTGATCATAGTGGCGGATCGCCAAGCCCTTCGGCTGAAAATGTAGCATAGTGATCGCCTATGAAGCTGCGGAGGGATCGTGGATTTTTTCCTGCTGCAACAATTTATTTTTGAAACTAGAGCGAACACCAACTTTTAACACGATCCGTCGGTAAATAAACAATCTACGAAAAAACGGTAGTCACCTGTGTCGAAGAGACGAAAAATGCCGTATGAGAGTGAAAATTGAGGTCCGATTAAAAAAAAAAAATCGCAGTTACTCACCAAAGTTTCAGCACTATGCAATAAAGAGCTAAAACGGAATCACTCATACAAGTTTTAAAGTAGCAAAATGGTGAACGACTTTGAAGGAAGGTGAAGTAAAGGCGGGAGTGACTATTTTATATGACTCTCCAGTTTTAGTAAGTAGCAAATCACCAATGATCACGACCGAAAAAAAGTGTATGTAGCAGATCGCCATATTTTGCGACCGATCAATTCAGGTGGTCGATAATTTTGACATACTCATGCAAAAATTTAGTCTGCCAACACAATAACCGTGCATTATGTACATAGACTTGAATACAACAATAAGCGCGGGTAAAGTAAAGGCGGGAGTGACTATTTTACATGACTCTCCAGTTTTAGTAAGTAGCAAATCGCCAATGATCACGACCGAAAAAAAGTGTATGTAGCAGATCGCCATATTTTGCGACCGATCAATTCAGGTGGTCGATAGTTTTGACATACTCATGCAAAAATTTATTCTGCCAACACAATAACCGTGTATTATGTACATAGACTTGAATACAACAATAAGCGCGGGTAAAGTAAAGGCGGGAGTGACTATTTTACATTACTCTCCAGTTTTAGTAAGTAGCAAATCGCCAAGGATCACGACCGAAAAAAAGTGTATGTAGCAGATCGCCTTCTGATGATACATTGACTGGATCAGGACTTAGACATTTTCGTCAGAATGATCAGACTTATCAAAATATCATGAGTTGGTCAATGTATCATAAGATGGTCAATGTATCATCAGGTAGTCCATAGTTGTGACATACTCATGCAACAATTTTACACTGATTAAAATGGAGACATTTACTATTCATTTGAACGTAAATAACAAGTCAATATATAATGCAAACAATAGTTTTAATAAAAACTGGAACAAGAATACAAAAAAATCGATAAAACAAACAAACAAACAACTGCAGTTGCGGTGACAACTAGTCACTGTCTGAGGATGACAACGGCATCATCTGTTGTGCTTTTGCACTGATATCGTCCTGCAGTTGCGGTGACACCTAGTCACTGTCTGAGGATGACAACGGCATCATCTCTTGTGCTTTTACACTGATATCGTCTATTCTTGGCGATTGTGCAAGTGCACACCTGTACTCTTCTGACCCTTTGTTCATCCCGTGCACCCGTGTGAGGTGTAAATCGATTCGGGTTGTGGTCGACCCGCATTCGGTGCACATTATTCTCTTTTTCGTGGGGCTTGCTCGGAATGTCTCGCACGTGGATGGCGCAGATGATGTTGACGCAACTGGATTCTCCTCTGTTGTGCCTTTCGCTGCAGACTGAAACATGATCAATATATCATGAGATGGTCAATGTATCATGAGATGGTCAATGTATCATCAGGTAGTCCATAGTTGTGACATACATATGCAACAATTTTACACTGATAAGAATTGCGACATTTACTATTTATTTGAACGTAAATAACAAGTCAATATATAATGCAAAAAAAAATATTTAAATATCAACTGGAACAAAAATATAATAAATCGGAAAACAAACAAGCAACTGCCATCCTTACCGTGTAGATTGTCGACAATTTCTTTAGCACGTCCAGTCGCTCTCTGAATTTACCGGCTTTGTCATAGTACCTGTCGGCAGTTGACACGTTGTGCGCCATGTGACGTGCCAAGACCCTTCGTTGCTGCCTATCAGCTCCCGATTCACGGATGGTTGTTACCGCAACCTTCCTGCTTTTGCTGGCTTTCAGTCCCAGCAGTTGTTCTCCCATCTCGTCTGCGTAGCTGCTCCACTCGCGTCCTATCACCTTGGACATCATCTGTAAAACACACACACACACACACAGTCGGTCACAGAAATTGTATATTCGCTACCTCAATTGCAAGTGTCGTTACGGCTCTTTCCATGTCCGTACATGTCTTCCATGTCTGAAAAAAACTTACTATAATTAAAGATAACTGATCGTCTACTTGTATTAAAAACACTTACCGACGAAGATATTCCGCCTCCATTCATTGTCACAAAGACGTTCTTCTGGTGTTCGTGCGCGAATATCTCAACGTACTTCTTAAGCAGAAGAAGCGTTGCCGTTGAGACTATTAGTGAGCAGGTCTTTCCACTCCTTGCTTCTTTATGTGTAACTATTCGTAGCTCGACGACGTTCTCCTCGTCCGCGTCATCTTCGACTGTCTCGGTGGCGTTTTTCACCTCGTCGACCGTCAAGTTCGCCACGTCCCCGGCCCGTTTAGCGTTGGTGAAAAGCAGTTGGAGTATCAAACTCCCTCTGACGTCCAGTTTATCTTTTCGGGTGAAGAAGGATGCTAGCGTTCGTTCTTGCAGGATGCTGCACAACCTTTTCACGCGTTCAGAAATTAGGTATTTTCCGATGTCCTTTGACTCGATATCAAGGACATCACCGCCTTCTGCTTGCTTCTTCACAGCTTCATTCATGACCTCTTTCAGTAGGCTCTTCGCTACATACTTCAACTTTGCAGCTGTTGTCTGCAGTTCCTCTGTCGTCATGTTCAGCTTCTGCAATAGTTCCCTCCTCCCTGATACAAATGTCACGAAGTTCGACAACACTATGAGGTACTGTCGGATGGTGTCCGGTTTTAAACTGAAATTAGAAAATCAACAAACACTGTTAAGTAGCTGTTCCCCAAATTTAGTCACACGTTTGCTACACATAGTCATCATGTTCCAATGCAGACGGTCGCCAATGTCTTGAAAAATGTCCACTGTTTGGTAAAGATATCATTTCAAAGTAGCTATCATTTCAAAGTACCTGTGAACATTCGTGCGTCGGGGACACTTTCTATGGTGTGAATGACATGAACCATTTTGCGATAACAATGAAAATCAACCCTATATTTAATAATAATTACGAGAACTCAGCATTTATTACACAGGGTAATTAACCCATCCATTTGTTGGGTAAATATACAAATATGTTCTTACGTGAGTTCCTCAAGTTGTTGACCCCCGTGAGCAAGTCCTGCCAAGACGACTGTCAATGTTTGCGAACAGAGATCACACCAATACTCAGTCAAGTAGAACATGTGATTGTTGTTATAAACTAAACTCTAGTTTACGTAAACTTGTCATTGATGCTAAGGCAGTGTTGTGAGTATATGAAAATACACAATCTGATTGTGGTTGACCGCCGCGAGCAAGTCCAGCCAAGACAGAAGTCAAAGCCTGGGAACATACTCACAACACTGCTTTAGCATCAATGACGAGTCTGCATGAACTAGAGTAAGAATTAGTTTATAACAACAATCACATGTTCTACTTGACTGAGTATTGGTTACAATCTGTAACGATAATCACGTGTTCTACTTGAGATTATATAGCTACAGTCAACTTCAGATGCCATAAATGACAGTGATTAATTATTTTATAACTGCAAGTATCGACATTGTCGGAGTGTGGTGGCTAGGGCTGTGTATCGACATTGTCGGAGTGGGGTGACTAGGGCCGTGTGTCGACTTTGCCGGAGTGGGTTGGCTAGGGCTGTGTGTCGACTTTGCCGGAGTGGGGTGGCTAGGGCTGTGTGTCGACTTTGCCGGAGTGGGGTGACTAGGGCTGTGTGTCGACTTTGCCGGAGTGGGTTGGCTAGGGCTGTGTGTCGACTTTGCCGGAGTGGGTTGGCTAGGGCTGTGTGTCGACTTTGCCGGAGTGGGGTGACTAGGGCTGTGTGTCGACTTTGCCGGAGTGGGTTGGCTAGGGCTGTGTGTCGACATTGTCGGAGTGGGGTGGCGTTTTCAAGAGTATCTGGCTCTTGTACATTCTATGTCCAGACAATGTTACATAAATAAACGTAATTTAGGCTATTCTAGTTAAATTTGTTTCGCAGAAACCGTGTCACTTAATAATACAGATTAAAAGCCCTGCATACCTTAGGAAGCAATATCACCAAGTCCACCGCCTGACTTAATAAGCATAAATTAAAAGTAATTTGCCCTATACACCGTAGGGAGCACACACATACAGTTAATATGTCCACAGCCTGAATTAATCAATTCAACTGTTCTCGACCTGCTGAGATTATCACCTCATTCAATGGAAAGCCATTGCATCAAGCTGGTTAACTCCCCTTCTCACACCATATACAAAGCCATTCCAAAGCCTACACCCACCTTTAGGCTTATATGGCAACACCATCTCCCCAGGATGTAACTACAGCTTCTGTACCTGTTTCATAGCCCTAAAACAGCTACCTTTCATGCTCATCCGCAGCTTGAAATTTCCCTGAGAATTGAAATCAATTCCATCCCAACGGAAGATCTCTTTCTGGCTATTCCAGAACCCCTTAAGACACCAGACTGACAGGTGTTCGTTATCACACACAGCCCTTAAAAGTTCTTTAATCTCTGTGACTAGGTGTCCCTTCATCTTGGGTTAAATGCTGCCTACTCTGTCTACGAACAACCTGGCACACAACAACCTGGCACACAACAACCTGGCACACAACAACCTGCTGTACTCCTCTCTTTACTAAAGCTTGTGCAAAATTGTAAAGCTCCATACCTATTTCAAGTGTGTGGAGAGCTCCAGGCTGGAGCCGTGTCGATTACATTCCCCGCCACACACAAAACCACCACGGCGGGTAACTCTACATACAGTAGACAATCCAAACCCTCACGGACAAACTCTGTCTCTGGCGCAAAACCTACCTCAGTCAAGGCGACAAAGCGCTCCAAGTAGTACCCATGGCTGTCTCCCAGAACCAAAAACAGAGGTTTAGCAACCATTGTCACAATACGAGTGCAATCCGACTCACGTCTGCTTAACTGTAGTGTATTGCACCTGCCACGAATATGCATAAACAACTGACAATTACCTTTTTCAGCCCACCGGTCAAAGTTCACAAAATGGCAGTTGTCCGGCATCCATCTTCGCAGAAGAAACTCGCCTGAAACACACTTCCGAAAACTCATGATAAGATCACGCAACAGTGAACTGTCCAGCAAAACTGGTCAAACTTAAAACCACCAAGTGCGAGTAATTAGTCTAATACCCTCAATAACAGAGTTGGTTGAACCTTGAACCACTTTTCTCGATGAGCCCTGTCAATAAATGAATTCATGTGACAACAGAGCATCAAGGATTATATGAAGAATAACAAGGCAGTGAAAGTTATACAGTGACAATCTTCATAACTATTTGACATTTGTTGGTGAATATACAAATGTGTTCTTACTTGAGGACTTCCAGTTGTTGGCCCCCACGAGTAAGTGCGACCGAGACAGCAGTCAGTGGGAGCAGAGATCACGCCAATATAACCTGTAACAACGGTCATGTGTTCTACTTGACTAACTAATTCTTACTCTAGTTCACACAGATGTGCCATTGATGCTAAAGCGGTGTCATGAGTCTATGAAAATACAAAATCTTATTGTTTTTGACCACCGCGAGCAAGTCTGTCCAAGACGGCAGTTAGTGACTGAGAGCAGAGATCACACCAATACAATCTGTAACGACAATCACGTGGTCTACTTCACTAACTAATTCTTACTCTAGTTCACACAGATGTGCCATTGATGCTAAAGCGGTGTCATGAGTCTATGAAAATGCAAAATCTGATTGTGGTTGACCCCACGAGCAAGTCCATCCATGACTGTGGTCAGTGACTGAGAGCAGAGATCACACCAATACAATCTGTAACGACAATCACGTGGTCTACTTCACTAACTAATTCTTACTCTAGTTCACACAGTTGTGCCATTGATGCTAAAGCGGTGTCATGAGTCTATGAAAATGCAAAATCTGATTGTGGTTGACCCCACGAGCAAGTCCATCCATGACTGTGGTCAGTGACTGAGAGCAGAGATCACACCAATACAATCTGTAACGACAATCACGTGGTCTACTTCACTAACTAATTCTTACTCTAGTTCACACAGTTGTTCCATTGATGCTAAAGCGGTGTCATGAGTCTATGAAAATGCAAAATCTGATTGTGGTTGACCCCACGAGCAAGTCCATCCATGACTGTGGTCAGTGACTGCAAACAGAGGTCAAACTGGTGCAACCTGTAACAATCACGTGTTACATTTTATCAACATAATATATAATCTCAATCATTTTGAAGATTTAAGTGTACAGTACAACAATTTTAACACATAATAAAAAATATATAGTTCATATGTAAACTTTTTAAAACACTGCATTACTCTTTGTTCTTACAAATTGTTATTTAGATAATATTTATTGATAATTATTTATTTATGCCGGAGTGGGGTGGCTGGGGCTGTGTGTTGACATTGCCGGAGTGGGGTGGCTAGGGCTGTGTGTTGACATTGCCGGAGTGGGGTGGTTAGTGTTAGATTCAGCTAGTGGGGTATAATGTTTGCTGTTTCAATACTGCCTTTCTGCTTCCTGCACATAGCAGTCTAGAGACATAACCACTGTTGCTTACCCTTTATCCGCTGGTTTTACTATAATTTCTTTGTTTTCCTTAAGTGCCCTGATTGATTCTAATTGTTTTTTAGTCATAAAGGCGGTTTGATTCACTAGGCGCGTTGTTACAATTTGGTCCTGTAGGTGCTCTAATTCCCTGACTATATCCTCGTTTTTTAGGGGGGGGGGGGCTCCCACGTTGATTTATTGGTGAATTTCTCTATTTCCCTTGTATTTTTAGTGCCTCTGAAAAATATCGTAAGTGCATTTGTCTAGAGAATCCTTGTACCGCTTTTTGAATTGCCTTCCCGTCTATATTTAAAGGTGTAGGTATAAATTGTAGGCCTAATTCTAGTACTTCTGTCCATCTATCACTTATGGGAGTTGATGGTGATGATGTTGTGTGGGGCTGTTTGGGGTGTGTCTGCCCTGAAGTCGTGCCGTCATTTTGGCTGTCCGTGTCTGTGGTACTATCCCAGCCTGTCATTGAAATTTGGGGGATGATATTCAATGAGGTCGGCAGTATCCCTGTTGGGGTTGAGTGGATTCTCTCCGCCTCAATGGACGAGTCAGTCGTTAAACTGTGGTCCTCTTGTCTCTTTTCATGTTTTTTAGTTGTTCGTTAGTCCGTCCCCTGTGTCTAGTCATGGAGGATATTCCCCGTATTCGTGGTGGAGCTGAATATGCTCTTAATAAGAGGATGGCTTTCTGTCCAGTCGGTGGGGATGTTAATACCATAGAATATAATCGTCAGTCCCTAATTGGTTGGTCAGTCTCGCTGGAGCTGACATTGTTCTCTGTTCTTAGAGCACGTGGCGGTGTAGTAGCGGGCACGGCCCCCTGCGTCCTGTCATTGTTCTCTGTTCTTAGAGCGCATGGCGGTGTAGTAGCGTGCCCGGCCCCCTGCGCCCTGTCGTTGTTCTCTGTTCTTAGAGCGCATGGCGGTGTAGTAGCGGGCCCGGCCCCCTGCGTCCTGTCGTTGTTCTATGTTCATAGAGCACGTGGCGGTGTAGTAGCGGGCCCGGCCCTCTGTGTCCTGTCGTTGTTCTCTGTTCTTAGAGCCCGTGGCGGTGTAGTAGCGTGCCCGGCCCCCTGCGTCCTGTCGTTGTTCTCTGTTCTTAGATCGCATGGCGGTGTAGTAGCGGGCCCGGCCCCCTGTGTCCTGTCGTTGTTCTCTGTTCTTAGAGCACGTGGCGGTGTAGTAGCGGGCCCGGCCCTCTGTGTCCTGTCGTTGTTCTCTGTTCTTAGAGCGCATGGCGGTGTAGTAGCGGGCCCAGCCCCCTGCGTGCTGTCGTTGTTCTCTGTTCTTAGAGCGCATGGCGGTGTAGTAGCGGGCCCGGCCCCCTGTGTCCTGTCGTTGTTCTCTGTTCTTAGAGCGCGTGGCGGTGTAGTAGCGGGCACGGCCCCCTGCGTGCTGTCGTTGTTCTCTGTTCTTAGAGCGCGTGGCGGTGTAGTAGCGGGCCCGGCCCCCTGCGTCCTGTCGTTGTTCTCTGTTCTTAGAGCACGTGGCGGTGTAGTAGCGGGCCCGGCCCTCTGTGTCCTGTCGTTGTTCTCTGTTCTTAGAGCACGTGGCGGTGTAGTAGCGGGCCCGGCCCTCTGTGTCCTGTCGTTGTTCTCTGTTCTTAGAGCTCATGGCGGTGTAGTAGCGGGCCCGGCCCCCTGCGTCCTGTCGTTGTTCTCTGTTCTTAGAGCGCATGGCGGTGTAGTAGCGGGCCCGGCCCCCTGTGTCCTGTCGTTGTTCTCTGTTCTTAGAGCGCATGGCGGTGTAGTAGCGGGCACGGCCCCCCTGCGTGCTGTCGTTGTTCTCTGTTCTTAGAGCGCATGGCGGTGTAGTAGCGGGCCCGGCCCCCTGTGTCCTGTCGTTGTTCTCTGTTCTTAGAGCGCATGGCGGTGTAGTAGCGGGCCCGGCCCTCTGTGTCCTGTCGTTGTTCTCTGTTCTTAGAGCGCGTGGCGGTGTAGTAGCGGGCCCGGCCCCCTGCGTCCTGTCGTTGTTCTCTGTTCTTAGAGCACGTGGCGGTGTAGTAGCGGGTCCGGCCCCCTGTGTCCTGTCGTTGTTCTCTGTTCTTAGAGCGCGTGGCGGTGTAGTAGCGGGCCCGGCCCCCTGTGTCCTGTCGTTGTTCTCTGTTCTTAGAGCGCATGGCGGTGTAGTAGCGGGCCCGGCCCCCTGTGTCCTGTCGTTGTTCTCTGTTCTTAGAGCGCATGGCGGTGTAGTAGCGGGCCCGGCCCCCTGCGTCCTGTCGTTGTTCTCTGTTCTTAGAGCGCGTGGCGGTGTAGTAGCGGGCCCGGCCCCCTGCGTCCTGTCGTTGTTCTCTGTTCTTAGAGCACGTGGCGGTGTAGTAGCGGGCCCGGCCCTCTGTGTCCTGTCGTTGTTCTCTGTTCTTAGAGCGCATGGCGGTGTAGTAGCGGGCCCGGCCCCCTGTGTCCTGTCGTTGTTCTCTGTTCTTAGAGCGCATGGCGGTGTAGTAGCGGGCCCGGCCCCCTGCGTCCTGTCGTTGTTCTCTGTTCTTAGAGCACGTGGCGGTGTAGTAGCGGGCCCGGCCCTCTGCGTCCTGTCGTTGTTCTCTGTTCTTAGAGCACGTGGCGGTGTAGTAGCGGGCAAGGCTCCCTGCGTGCTGTCGTTGTTCTCTGCTCTTAGAGCGCATGGCGGTGTAGTAGCAGGCCCGGCCCCCTGCGTCCTGTCATTGTTCTCTGTTCTTAGAGTGCATGGCGGTGTAGTAGCGGGCCCGGCCCCCTGCGTCCTGTCGTTGTTCTCTGTTCTTAGAGCGCGTGGCGGTGTAGTAGCGGGCACGGCCCCCTGCGTCCTGTCATTGTTGTTTCCCTGGGAAATCCCCTTATCTGGTATTGCGCCCTCTCGTGGTGGGTCTGTAATACGACCGCTGTCAGTCACAGGGCTGCCTGTTGTGTCGTGTGTCCCTAATCGCGTATTTAGTTCTGTCGTTGTGTTGTTGGTCGGGCAATCCCCCCCCCCCGTCATTCTCCTACTGTTGTGTCAATGGATTTGTGTCCTGTGCTTTCTGTCGGGATAGAGTTGCTACTGTCCCGGTGTTCCCAGGAGTCAGGGATTTCTGATACGTCCCAGTCTAAGGTCGGGCTTGCTACCTGCTTGTGTATTGGTGTGTCATTTGCGGTCATTATTGTCGCTCCTGTCATTGCAGTATTGTTCTGTCCCGTCAGTGTAGTTCCTCTGTCTTGTACATTGTCTGTTGTCTCTATTGGTTGCGCTGTCTTTTGTGATGGGGGTGTATTTTGGACCAGATTGTTATTTAGATAATATTTATTAATAATTATTTATTGAATATGTTCATTTATAGCGAGACCATGATTGTTTGCTCGAGCCATCTGGCTCCGTGGGGTGGCTAGTGCTGTGTGTTGACATTGCCGGAGTGGGGTGGCTAGGGCTGTGTGTCGGCATTGCCGGAGTGGGGTGGCTAGGGCTGTGTGTCGACATTGCCGGAGTGGGGTGGCTAGGGCTGTGTGTCGACATTGCCGGAGTGGGGTGGCTAGGGCTGTGTGTCGACATTGCCGGAGTGGGGTGGCTAGGGCTGTGTGTCGGCATTGCCGGAGTGGGGTGGCTAGGGCTGTGTGTCGACATTGCCGGAGTGGGGTGGCTAGGGCTGTGTGTCGGCATTGCCGGAGTGGGGTGGATAGGGCTGTGTGTCGACATTGCTGGAGTGGGGTGGCTAGGGCTGTGTGTCGGCATTGCCGGAGTGGGGTGGCGTTCTCAAGAGTATCTAGCTCTTGTACTCTCTATATCCAGACAATGTTACATAATTAAACATAATTTAGGCTATTCTAGATAGGTTTGTTTTGTAGAAACCGTGTGACTTAATAATACAGATTAAAAGTGACATGCCCTGCCGTTAATATATCCACAGCCTGAGTTAATAAATTCAACTGTTCTCGCCCTGCTGGGATTATCACCTCATTCAATGGAAAGCCGTTGCTTCAAAATGGTTAACTCCCCTTCTCACACCATGTACAAAGCCATTCCAAAGCCTACACCCGCCTATATGGCTGATATGGCAACACCTCATCTCCCCCTAGTTAAAGATGTCAGACAAAATGTAAAGCAACGTTATCATCATTATCATCATCATGCTGTCAGTCGCTATGCGACAAAGACTGCTTTAATTTCTTGACCGCCGCACTCCATTTAGTTCTCTGCTGTGAGAGTGATGTCCATGAGTTTTTATGTCTCTCAGCTTGAGGTTTCTCTTGATGGTATCCTTGAACCGGAGACGAGGGCGTCCTCTCTGTCTGTGACCAGAAGACAATTGAGAGTAGAGGATCTGCTTTGGTAGCCTGTCTGATGACCTCCTCATGAGGTGTCCAGTCCACAGGAGATTCTTTTTGATCAGAAGATCTTCCGTAGAGGGCAGCCCTATCCGACCGAGTATTTCCTTGTTTGTCACTTTGTCCTTCCAGGTTAGCCTCATGATCGAACGCAGATGTCGCATCATGAAGGCATGCAGCTTTTTCACCTGTCCGTCTGTACACTGTCCAGGCCTCGGCTCCGTATAGTAAGGTGGATAGCACAATTGCGCGGTAGATCTTGCCTTTGACCCGCGTGGACACATGGTGGTTGTTCCAGAGTCTCTGGCGAATCGGCCGAAAGATGTGCTAGCCTTGGCCATCCTCCTCTGTATTTCAGCATCAATGCGTCCATCACTTGATATAGTGCTTCCGGGGTAGGTGAATTCCGGAACAGAGTTCAGCTTGTTTCCATCAACCATGATATTCTCCTCTCGGGTTCTTGTAGAGTTGGGTTGGTACAGCACTTCCGTCTTCTTGATGTTAATCTTCAGGCCGAACTTCTTTGATGCATCGGAGAAAGCATCCACTATTCTCTGGATCTCTTCAGCAGAGTGGGCAACCAGTGCACTGTCATCTGCGTCATAGCAGCTCTCTCACAAGTATCTGGGTAGTCTTGGTCTTCGCTCTGAAGTGTGCGACGTTGAATATGTCAGCGCTCTGTCTAGACTGTATATAGACACCATCTCCCATGCCTCGGAAAGCCTCGACGAGCATTGCTGATAGGAAGATGGAGAAGAGCGTGGGGGCCAGTACACAGCCTTGCTTGACACCATTGGTAACACCGAACGTTTCCGAGACTTCCCCTCCAACACTCACATTCGCCATCATTCCCGTATGTAGAGCCTCGATCATGGTTGTGAATTTCTCTGGGCATCCATATTTCCTCAGTAGCTGCCATAGCCCGGTCCTTCCGACTGTATCAAACGCCTTCGTGAAGTCGACAAATACCATGTATAGAGGTCGGTCCTGCTCAATGCACTTTTCTTGTAGTTGTCGGAGACAAAATATCATATCCACTGTGCTCCGGTTGGATCTGAAGCCACACTGTGTCTCCGGAACTACTTCTGGTGTTATGTGAATAGATAGTCTGTTGAGCAGGATCCTGGCGAAGATCTTGCCTGCTATGGAAAGAAGAGAGATTCCTCTGTAGTTCCCACAGTCTGTTCGATCTCCTTTCTTGTAGATGGTTACAATGCTGGCATCCTTCCACGCTTGTGGTACAGAACCCTCCTCCCAGGCTTTGGTGATTAATTGGTGCAGTCTGTTGGACAGATTTTCTCCTCCGTGCTTCCATACTTCAGCAGGGATTCCATCACCCCCAGGTGCTTTGCCATCTTTCAGGCCGGCGATTGCTCTAGCCATCTCATCCATGTTTGGAATCTCATCAAGGCATGTGTTGGTAATGCGCTGCTGGATGTTGACAAGAGCTTCATGTTCTATGTCGCCAGGGACGTTGAGTAGTTTTTGGAAGCCCTTCATGTCGTTTATGTCTGCAGATCTCAATGTTATGAGTATATGAAAACACAAAATCTGGTTGTAGTTGACCGCCGCGAGCAAGTCCTGCCAAGACGGCGGTCAGTGACTGAGAGCAGAGATCAGACATATACAATCTGTAATGACAATCACGTGTTCTACTTGACTAACTAATTCTTACTCTAGTTCACGCAGATTTGTCATTGATGCTAAAGCGGTGTCATGAGACTCTGAAAATACACAATCTGATTGTGGTTGAACCCCGCGAGCAAGTCCGGTCGAGACAGCGGTCAGTGACTGAGAGCAGAGATCACACCGATACAATCTGTAACGACAATCACGTGTTCTACTTGACTAACTAATTCTTACTCTAGTTGACGCAGATTTGTCATTGATGCTAAAGCAGTGTCATGAGACTCTGAAAATACACAATCTGATTGTGGTTGAACCCCGCGAGCAAGTCCGGTCGAGACAGCGGTCAGTGACTGAGAGCAGAGATCACATCGATACAATCTGTAACGACAATCACGTGGTCTACTTGACTAACTAATTCTTACTCTAGTTGACGCAGATTTGTCATTGATGCTAAAGCAGTGTTATGAGTCTATGAAAATGCACAATCTAATTTTTTTTTCAGAGTTAGGGGTTAATATGTAACTCCGTACTTTTTTCAAATATTGCTTACAACAAGAGTGGTGACATATATTCGGGTGTGTGGGTGGGTGGGTGGGTGGGTGTGTTTATATATATATATATTCAATGAAAATATGTATTCAATAAAATTTTAGGGATGAAGACAAAACTGAAAAAACACCTAATCGATACTGACAGCAGCAGACAAATGACCTGGAAGTACTGACTAGGCGTATTGCTTAAAGGCCCAAATGGGATGATGGAATCCAGACATCTGATGCAATCTGATGCCGTACCGTAAAATGCTTAAAAATCGTGCCTGGTCTTAAACTTTTGCAAATGACTAGTGAATGAAAATATGTATTCAATCAAATATCCATGTAATATGGGCATCAGATATGTATGTGTAGTACCAGTATATATACTGGTACTACCAGCATGACATAATTACTGCAAGGTGTTGCTTCAGCTGTTGTGATTGTCACTGTTAGTTCAGCTGTTGTGGATATCACTGCTGCTAGTTCAGCTGTTGTGGTTGTCATGACAAGTTGCTTGACTACTCCACTGAAGCATCTAGTTAAAGATGTCTGGCCAACTGTAGCATAAATTTTATCCTCACAACAGATTCATGGCACGGAAGAGCGATTAAAATTTTTTAAAGCTCTAGCCCGATTTTTCAGGCTCACGCCAACATTAATCGATATATCGTGCTAGTGGATTAAATGGAAGGATAATTCTCACCGTAAAGTTCCTCTCCATCATTATCTGAATCCATCGCATGCAGCAACTGTAGTCTCTGTACTCCTGTCATTCACTTACCACGCTGTCACGTTTGGATGAGCTCGTTCCACCTCTTACTTCAGTTAAAAAAGGGGGCCAACATTTACAAACACTGACAGTCTCTGTTTGCCAACTTGCAAAATTGACCAATTCTAAAAAAATTCCACTTATAATGTCCTTTTGCACAAGGTCAGGAACTACAGTAGGAGCAGTGGCCCTCACATAGGGCAAGTGTGTCTGCAGAACCAGCATGTGCATACCGCCAACCCCAACAAAGTCCACCTCATCGTATACATCGTACGTCGAGAATCCACTATGCCTGACGTCCTTTCCAAACCTCCAAATGAAACTGTGCCCAGCCTTCATCCACAGGTTGATATCCACAAGTGTATCAGGGTGGAGTGGATCCACAAAAAATTGCCAGTGGACCACAACATCATGGAGGTACACGCCCCCATTCAGCTGGCCTATGTTGTTGTACGCCCTCTAACCGTCCGACATGATGTGGGTGCCAGGAAGGCACCACTGCCGGATCAAAAGCTGCAGTGCCGCTGCCGTTCTGTCGCGTACCCCTGCCATACGACACAGCCCACTCTCCCGCTCATTCATAAATCATCCACAGTGCTACTTCCTGTGAAAGAAGTAGGATTCGTAGATTTTGACAACAATGGGGTCAGCATTGTTGTTGAAACCGTCAAGTTGAATAGTATTCCACCTGACATCTGCAGGGCAGACATCCCTGTTGAAATTTAACCAGTCGACGGTGCATAGGGATTTCTGTTTCCCAACTAAAAAAAGAAGCCATATCAGCTTTCTGAGAGTAATCTTGCTCTTGAAGTAGTTGATCCTGACTCTCTCCATTGACACTGTTGGCACGTCCTGTACATCTTGTGCCAAGCTGCATGGAATCACACATTGAGGGCATGTGTATGTGTTGTGGAGCAAGCCCCTTTGTTGTTTGGACCCAGAAGTCATTAGTGTGGCCACACACAAACAGCTGGCATTGCACCTGGTAGTAGCAGGCGTGTGTTTTTCTCAAATGTGCAACTGACCACTCTCATCCTTAGTCATGTTACACCTTCTTGAACTGGTCTTCATCGCCTACCTAGAAGGGACACTCTTTGAATGGAAAGTTCACACATGCAGTCATTTGGCTAGTCCTGCGTGTCCAACACCCATGTCATCACCACGATGAATGGGAGATAAATTAAATAAAATTATAATAATAAATCAATATAATAGTTTATAGTATATAATACCACTGCGACATTAAATTTAACATGTTCATGTTTTTTTCAAGTCAATTTCGTGCCATCTAGGTGGGCTTGGCACACTCGCAGTGCTCATCTTGTCTATGTTGTGGTGACATATAGAGGGGCAGTAGCGATCTCCCTCGTCGATCGATCAACTTGGTTGGCCAATGGTGGCACTGTACACCGTCCATAACTGGCCAGTCCTTGCAATGTTGCAGCAATGCAATATCATATTTGTCATTTCAGTCTTCGAACATCAGTATGAAACGAGACACTAGCTGTCGCCTAGCAACAAGAGAACGACTGCATGGAATTTGGACTCTGCATGGGTTAAATTATCTGTCGTTTCGTGAACAAAAGCTATTGTTTTTGTAATTAAAATAATTAATAGCTTAATCATACGCTACAGTTAAAATAATGAGTCTAGTTTGATATTGAAAACAGTCCGATCTGTTATACATGACTGAAAGTGAAGGGCGCTTGAAACGTAAAATTCATACCTACAAAAGAGAGAGAACAGAAAGATTAAACATAGACATGAAACCTCATGCACATTTGATGTAACAAAAGAGAGAGAGAACAGAAAGATTAAACAAAAAGTTCATTGCTAGTTTGTATTCATTCATGGGTACTGAGCTCAACTGCAGACTAGCAATGTTGACAGGGGCTGTTCGATGTCCTCTGTCATATATCCTGCCACATGAATTCCTTGAGGTACGTGTCAAAGAGGGCCCTGGTTGTTCTAAACTGGCACAGAAGTTTCTGCTTTGCCTTCATCCATAGGTTTTCCATGTTCTGTGTGTGGATATCAGGGTGGAGTGGATCCACAAAAATTTGCTGGTGGACCACACCCTCATGGAGGTACACGCCCCCATTCAGCTGGCCTATGTTGTTATATGCCCTCTAACCGTCCAACATGATGTGGATGCTAGGAAGGTACCACTGCCGGATCAAAAGCTGCAGTGTCGCCGTTCTGTCGCGTACCCCTGCCATACGACACAGCCCACTTTCCCGCTCGTTCATAAATCGTCCACGGTTCTACTTCCTGTGAAAGAAGTATGATTCGTCGATTTTTACAACAATGGGGTCACCATTGTTGTTGAAACTGTCGAGTAGGATTCCGCCTGAGATCTGTAGGGCAGACATCCCTGATGAAATTTAACCAGTCGACACTTGTTTTCCACAAAATCGGCAGGTGCCACTACACTTGTGCATGGGGATTTCTGTCACACAACTAAAAAGAAACCTCATCAGCTTCCCCAGAGCAACCTTGTTTTGAAGGAGTTGATCCTGACGCTGTCTCTCCACTGACACTGTCAACACTTCCAACAATAGCCGTCCTGTACATCTTGTGCTGCATGGAATCACACATTGAGGGCATGTGTATGTGTTGTGGAGCAAGCCCCTTTGTGCCATCCACTCCATTATCACTTTGATGTTGCCTGACACATGTTGCCTGACCGCATTCACTCGACAGCCAACCAGAAGTGGATGTGTGTAACAAGCAGCTCTGTTAGCATGCCTGCTTGGAAGAAATGGCAGGCTTTTTGAGCAACATTTCTTCCCCAAAAAATTCATCTTAGCAATGACAACCTAGAATAAATGGTGTGACGCCAAAGATGAATTTCTCAGGTGCGACTTTCCACTTTCATCCTTTGTCAAACACATCGCATGTGTATGTGTTGTGGAGCAAGCCCCTTTGTTGTTTGGACCCAGAAGTCATTAGTGTGGCCACACACAAACAGCTGGCATTGCACCTGGTAGTAGTGGGCGTGTATTTTTCTCAACTGTGCAACTGTCCACTCTCATCCTTAGTCATGTCCACTCTCATCCTTAGTCATGTCCACTCTCATCCTTAGTCATGTCCACTCTCATACTTAGTCATGTCCACTCTCATACTTAGTCATGTCCACTCTCATACTTAGTCATGTCCACTCTCATCCTTAGTCATGTCCACTCTCATACTTAGTCATGTCCACTCTCATACTTAGTCATGTCCACTCTCATCCTTAGTCATGTCCACTCTCATACTTAGTCATGTCCACTCTCATCCTTAGTCATGTCCACTCTCATACTTAGTCATGTCCACTCTCATACTTAGTCATGTCCACTCTCATACTTAGTCATGTCCACTCTCATACTTAGTCATGTCCACTCTCATCCTTAGTCATGTCCACTCTCATACTTAGTCATGTCCACTCTCATACTTAGTCATGTCCACTCTCATCCTTAGTCATGTCCACTCTCATACTTAGTCATGTCCACTCTCATACTTAGTCATGTCCACTCTCATACTTAGTCATGTTGCACCTTCTTTCACATTGACCAGGTTTTCATCACGTACCAAGAAGGGACACTCCACCTCAAGGCTGTCTTGCCCATAGCAGTTGGACAACATCAGGAGAGCCCCAATCTCTGGGTATCCACTGTGGATTACAAACCCAGTCGTGCTATGAATGAAAAGTTCACACGTGCAGTCATGTTCTTGCAATAAGATGCCTTTGAATTCTTTTAATTTCTGATGCCCCGTCAGATGGCTGGCATACTGAGAATGTTGGAGCTTCTGATAAGATTCAGAACCAGTGCTTCACGTTTCAAAAACCAGGCAAGCGATAAATTGCTTGCCTAGTTATGCCAAATAATTTAGGTAACTAGTACTAGCGGTTATGTTGAAGAAAATGAGAGCAGTAACTACTAGCGATGAGTCAAGCTGCTATATGAACACATGTAGTCGGCAACATCGCACCCCTAGATTGAGGTCGCATGTCGTAATCAGTGCTTGGCGCGACCCAGAACCAGCTTAGCAGAACCGCATGACCATTGTGCCATGTAGTAAAAGTCTACAGTTTGTGTGTCTGTTTCCAAATGTACGCCACCATTTATTCTAGGTCATCATTGTTAAGTTGTAAGATACAATAAACAGTCCAGTACAGCACAGATTGCCTTAGCCTTAAGAGAAACCTTTAAAAAATCAGATCTAGGTCACTGGGGACGACAGTGGTCAGTAACTCGTGCATGAGTCTACAGGACGAATGATAATATTTGTACCGTCCCTTCTCCTTAATTAATCTGAGTTACGGTTTCGTGCTGAGGAACATTTTAAATGCAGTGGTCTGTTCCTGGAACATTCTAATCATAGGATCCTGTAATACGTTCGTGTCTAGAGTGGTCAATCAGTGATTGTACCTAGTCTGCACAGGTCCTTGTGCCACGTATGTCCTTATGGTAGACCAGTGCTCGCATACAACGTCTTGCAGATCGTTCGATAGGTCGTCGGAGAATGAAAGTCTACTAGGGGTCAGGATGGTATCTTCGACGAATGGGGGAATCTTTTCCTGTTGTTTCAAACGCTTCGGTAAAGGTGGTTTGTAATGGTGAGCATCGGTAGGTGAAAGGACCTGTCTCGAACGCTTGTTGCAATGATCTACGTCGACTGTCTCTGTAGCGTTGCTGAGCAACGATGCAGTAGTGGTGGTGATGACTTTTGTTGTCTCATTGCCGCCAATTGTACCGCACGCGGTATAAATAGCGTCGGTTTGTCGTCGCTGCTGCTGTACGGTTCTTTTATTCTGAGGCTGAACAATAATTCGGTTGCATGACAAACATTATGTAGGCATGCACCAAACATTGGTGAGAAATCTACTACACTGCTAGGAAAAAACTAAATATATCTACATATCTATGAATCATATACTCTGGTAGCATATAAGAGAGAGTGTTGAACATAAAAAACATATACTCTGGTAGCATATAAGAGAGAGTGTTGAACATACAAAACATATACTCTGGTAGCATATAAGAGAGAGTGTTGAACATACAAAACATATACTCTGGTAGTATATAAGAGAGAGTGTTGAACATACAAAACATCAGTAATTGAACTTACCCTGCTCCGCGTGCCTAGTACTGGCGATTAGTATATCGTTGTCGTAAAGTCCGACATCGTGGGTGTGCTCTCAGACGAAGTTGTGGTCACAGGTTCTTGGACAAATTCAACACGAGATTTCTTCCTACCATGTGCCAACTGCAGGTGTGCAAGGTTCCACCACTTCCCAGCACCACCTTGGTGTGTGCAACCTTCCATGTCTCCATCTCTGCTCCATGTCAGCGACAAGTCGCCGAATACCCACATTATCGACAAACAAACAAACCCAGAAGCAGCGGTGCTGCTGCAGTCTCTGTGGCCGGATCGATAGCCCAAAGCGACCTCGTGTCTTCTGTGGGGACGACTGGCGAAAATGACAGCAGCTTCCTGTCGTACTCGTCCAGATCGTTGTACAACGATTGGATGCGCCTGGCTTGCTCCGTGGTCACAACCAAGCCACTGAGTGACAGGAGAGTCTCAGCCTTCCACCCTGTCCCATCCACGAATACCTCTGGACACACACACAAACACACAGTTGTGTAAATAAATAAATAAATCATTTCATCCTTCAGGAGGATGACACCAAGGCTGTCTGTCAGTAAGCTACAGCAGTAGGTTTTCAATAGCTGTCACGATAGCGTTTGTGCCGTGTGTCTTCCGGCGGCAATGACATGCTAGCTCATCCCTGGTGACAGCCTTGCGTACAGCCACTTCGGATGGCGACGTCATGCTGACAGCCTCCATCATACTCCTCTTTGTCAACAACAGCAGCCTATGATCTTGCGCGTCCCACTCAAAGATGCATGAAGATGCCATACAGTGGGTGGGACTCGCTCGTCACACCGCCGGCGAGGCGATGCATGAAATGCCACACGTCGAATCTCACTGGCAAGCCGTCCCATCCGGCGAAGAGAGCGTTCAGCTTCGAAAGCCCCTCCATTGTGGACGAGGCTTGCCTGATCTGCGGTAGCGGTCAACAAGGCCACTCGCCATACGTTGCAGCCCAATTGCACTTTATGAATCTGTCAGCACTGAAATCAGGACCCCACCACGCTCGTTCTCGACGTTGGTTGCCCACGCAACCATGTTGACACTGGCTCCCTGCAACTTCCTGCAAACCTTCTTAGAATCGATCTTCAGGATCTCTCCGAATGTGGGTGTCACTGCAGCCTTGAGGGTGGGTAGTCGTGACCAGACATCACGCACATAGGCCGCCAGGAACCTCTTCACTGACCTGGACATATCGAGCTGTGGTGGCAGCTGAAACATCGTAACTGGCATACCAAGGTTGCAGTGGCTCGACCTGAACGCAGTCGTGCAGGTACTGCGACACCTTGCGGAGATGTTCCTCGCTGTGCAGCTCCTGCAGGTTGTGCTTCAGTGCACCGGGACTGTTCCCAAGCGTTCGTGCTCAAAGGAATACAATGACGGCCCTGTCGTACACGTACTTATAGGTCAGCACGACACTGAAGCGAGCTGTTCCAGGATGCGCTGGTCCCAGGCGATGAAGGTGCCGATGCATGCGCGACAGTCCATGTATTATGCCGCGAGGTAGTAAGTGTCGCTGATGTCCACGAAACGACGCACATGGTGATATACGCCCTTCGACCGAAGCTCCTGGTCGATGCCACAGTGTGGGCAGGTGATGACCATGGTTGGTTTGATGTTGTGGCGCAATGGGTTCCACTAGTTCACCAGGTTCATCGCCATGTTTCCCTTTGAAACGAAGAGTGACTGACCAACCCAGGAATGGTCGCATTCATGCAACGTGGCCACCCACCCCTTCGACAGACAATGGCTGTAGTCCGTTGGTCGTTTCTGCACCAGGCTGCACATATTCTGCAACAATAATATGAATAGTGAGTACTGCTGTAAATAAAAAAACGGTGATAAACAACTTACATATAATCACGCTGCCAATATATGCAAGCAACAGTACAAGACATATGCATATAACTGTAAATAAATAACATAACCAGCAGCATGTTTTTTTCATATTTACCCCATTGACAGCACTCACTCCAACAGTCAGAGCTGACGACTAGTGGAATTTAGTAATTTCCAGTCACAGTAACTTACCTGTATCGAGAACACACATGACCTGCAAAAAACTTGAAAATGTGACATTTTATACTTACCCTCTGGCTTGACTGGGCCGGACTTGCGCTCGGTGACTGAAACAACAGGCCATTGACACCATGTTGTCAATGGCATGTTGTTGCAGTCACCAAGCGCATTTTTTTGATTGGGAAACTGCATGTAGCATGCTGTGGCAAACATCTTATGTGAACAAAAGTGTACAGAGAACTGGACACGTTCACTGATGCGTACACGAGGCAATGGAAGATGCAAAATTCCTTGGTGGTTCCCATTATGATGCCGTTGAGGTTCAGTTTCAGCCTCCTGGCTCCAATGGCATCTCGTAACACAGTATGTGTGTCTGACCAGGGGCTTGTGCTCGCTTGTAATAGCACCAACTGCCCTCACCGACAGGATACCGGTCATGCTGTGGAGATGGCGTGGTAGAAAATGGCGAATACCGTGTCAGTCATGGCCTTGAGCTTTCCTCTGTGTGCCCATTATTGACGAGCTTTCATCTACGTCCGAATCATTGCTAAAACTATCCATCAGTCGTTCCAAAACAGACTCTGGAATGTTGTCAGACCCATAAGAACGGGGCTGCTGAAAGCAGTCTCTCACATAATCGCTGGTCGGCAGGAACTTTAAAACTTTAAAATTTTCAATAGAACACTGGCAACTTTTACATCAACAGAAAGCTGAGTCATTCCCCTAGCGATCAGTGTGCAACAACTGATGCCACGTAGCAGGCAAATGGGAGTTATAGCGGGATCGGGTATAAGCATGTTTACATTCAACATTCAATATATAACAAGCAGTCAACCGCAGCGGTCAGTAGCAGGAAGCTGTAATGCTTACATGTTGCTGTTGTGGTTGTTCCCATGTAAAAGCAAACAAATAATTTGGTTAATACCTATTTAATAGTATTACTAAGAATTAACTTATGTCACAATTCACATTTCAGCCATGGTTATATGATGAAAGGGTTTTTACGTTAAAACGTAATGTGATGATTTGGGGAACAATATACTAGAACACTTGTTCCAATGGTCGGGTATTTTGTTTTTACAGTTAAATGATTAGCACATATTGGTACGTCTCAGTTAACTATTCATCGGGTCTGTCATTTACCCACAATTCCACGAGGATTGTCATGTTCTCCCATATAGTAGTTCAAAAGGAAAACATTGATATCTCCACACACTCACAAACACATCGTCTCTGTGAATGATACTTGGATCAGTAACCTTGACAGTAGAGGAAATGTCTGTTCTCTTATAAATAACATGTTCTCACCCGTCAGACGACGTCTTGAAAGTCTGATGTAGCTTAATCCGGGCCCACCTTTGGTGGTGTAGATTTGTGGTGCTACTTCGATCCAATGTGACTTACATAAATGTCATACACGTATCACCATCAAACCTGGTATGTGTGCCTGTACGGCTCATACCCTGGTAGTCACTGTCGAAACCAGTCTTGCATGTCCTTGTTTGATTTGTGCTTCTGCTGGGATGACAACATTCTACCCAGGAGCAGCGACGAGGTGGTGCTAAATAAATGCATAGTAAGGATGACCATATGTTAAACATAAATCATGTCCTCACTCAATTAATATCACAGATTCATATTTTATATACATGTGTTGTTGCATCCAATAATTGTTCTCTTTCAAGTGGTTGTAGTTGACCCCCCGAGTCTGTTACACCTCAGTAGGTTAACCGACATTTAGAATGGCTCAAATAGCACAGGAAGCAGATGACGAGTAATATTCGAAATTTTGATTCATGTGATAACATTCACCTGGCAGATATCAGAACTTTCCCACAGCTGTCGGCAGCCTCCATCTCCACCCTCATGTACGGTTCGTCAAAGTTCATGTTGGGGTTGGTGTGTACAACCTTCCATTTCTCCATCTCTGCCCCGCCATGTCAGCGACAGGTCGGCAAATATACACACATTATCGCCTTCGACAAAAAAACTTTCATCTACGTCCAAATCATCGTTAAAACTAGCCATGAAACGTTCCAAAATATACATGGGGTTTTGTCAGACCCATAAGAGCGGTGCTGCTGCAAGTAGTCTCTGACATAATCACTGGTCGGCAAAGACTTGCAATTAAATTCAAGGGTTTCCAGAGTACAAAAATATGCCATTTTCAAGGGTGACCTGGTGTATAATTCAGTTACTTATTTAATTTTTTCAGCCCCATCCCTTAACGAACCAGTAATGTAATTACATGTAAACCCCCTGTATGGAATGATTTACTCTGCCATTGATTACACAAATAAGTGAAATAACACAGGCAGTTACAACTCAACTCAACAACAAATCAATCCAGAAAGGAAACAATAAATACTGTATACCACTGCTGTCTGTCAGGCTCACTGTCACTCACAGTGTCATATGACTCACATCTCACATCAGTCACATGACCGTCTGTTCTGACAGTTCAGGGTCCTATTTCAGGTCGTTCAATTGGTGAACTACATCAGCTAGCTCTTCCCTCTTCTCCTTCGCAGACCGTTGCTCTTTGCAACCAGGCTGAAGTCTCGCTTCTTTTCTGCGTCTGTGGAGAACTCGTCTGCACACCGGTCCAGCTCGGCAATGTCAGCCTCAAGGTGCAGCTTCTTCGCATTAAGGTCGTCCGACTCAACAACATGTTTCTTGTCATCCAGGTAGGCCTGATAACGCGTCTGTGACGCCTGACACGACAGCATCAGGTCTTTGGTTATGTCGACACTGAAGATCCCGCCGACGGACACGGTGTGGTCATGCACAACTCGCTATGCTATGAAAGTATTTTCACAGAGATTGTCTACCTCCATCTGCTGATTCACAGCATTTTTGAGGGTTTTTAAGGGTCTAATCTGAAAACGGGTTTTTTGGTACCCTTAAATGCGATTTCTAAATTCAAGAGTTTTCAAGGGTTTTTGGGGATCCGTGCGAACTGTGATTGTAAATTGTGCATGTGTTGAAAGGGTAAAAGTTCAACTGGAGTATGATTTTTCGCATTAAATTATTCACCAATATTCTTTTATTGTAGTCACTTTGTTAGGTCCCACCTATATAATTGACTTTTGAAGTACTGTTTGGTCTGGAAGTGGTATTTTATTGGCAACATAGTTAATAATGACAGGCAAAATCTGTTTTTTTTCTTCCGAATTTAACATGATTACAATTGGTAAATTTTCCCAAATATGTCACATAGTGTTTTGGGCATCACAAAATTGCTATTGGTAGAATAATTGGTATCACCAGGTTTGGCACTCAGGCCGTAATCGAAATGAGAACTAGATTTGTTCATCATGCCTGGATCATAGTGGGGATGTGGGCATGGCCAAGTAATTTACCTTCAAACACGCATACGATTCAAACGATCGATTCGCGATCTTCGAAGGGAATGTGCGTCACGTGATGACACGTCACAGTCACAGAATGCATGTTGGTGATAGTCATATGTTGGTGATAGTCATATGTTGGTGATGACAACGCTCTTAGGCACAGTTTGTGTGCAAATAAACAAATGATGTGGCATGTATAAATAAAGATGCACAAACAATACATTTACACACAAATTTACAACACTTATGTATCCATTCCAAAAGAAATGTGTTGGGTTACAATGAAAAACAAACAAAAATTGGCTGTACCAATGACTTTCTGGCAGTACTGCAGATGCCAACTGGACCTTTAAGAACAAGAAGAACAAGAAGTTTATTTTTTGACCCCCAAATATAACAAATAATGAAACAATAGAGATATGCATTAACACAAATAAAATATATGCACATATATAATAATACTGGTGTGCATACATCTTTATAGATAACCATAATTAATTTAAAAAAACTTAATGTTAAAACAAGTAGGGATCAGTGGCTCCCATTAAGACATACTGTCGCTATCATAGGAGCCACCCCAGTTATGACTAATCATGTTTTTATTATTTGTTGGCCTTTTTAATTACATGTCTATCTCAATTATATATATAATATATATTAGAGTTTCCATCCATTAATGAACAATTAGCATTGCTGATTTTGGTGACACGAATAACAGTTTGGAAGTGTACATGTGTCTTTATATGTTTGCAGAAGAAAGTTTTTTGCATAAATTGTAAAGCCTCGCAGGCTATGAGTATATATCTTTTCTTTCACTATATCAGAAGTGTTGTTTATAATGAATGGCAAATTATATTTAAGAATTTTTTTTGGCAAATTCATGTTTAGTTCTAGCAGTATGTATATTTTTAGACTTCCGAGTGTCATGAAAGTGTATATTAACATTTGGAGTAATCTGCCAGTTTAATAAATAGACAGGTAAGTGTCTATGGATGTATTTAAAGTAAAATTTTAATTCTTGTAACATATTTTAGCCTATTTAATATGCCAATAATTTTTGCACATTTATTAGATATTTTTTCTGTATGTTTTTTCAAATTTGAATTTGAATCCAGGGTTAACCCTAAGAAATTAAATTCATCCACTTTTTCAATATTTGTATTATCTATGTTAAGTGTAAGGGAATGTATACCTTTACTGGGGACATGAAAAATCATATATTTAGATTTAGCTTTATTTAGTGATAGTTTATTTATATTTAACCATTCAACAACTTGTGTATTTGTGTATTATCCCTAAAAGATGTTAAAGTACTAAATAATGTGTCATCTGCATACATTATAAATTTAAATATGCTACTAGCTTGTGAGAAGTCATTTATATATATGATAAATAGCAATGGCCCAAGGATTGAACCTTGTGGGATACCAATTGCTATTGGAAGAATTTCAGACTTTATTTCTTCAATTTCAACATACTGTTTCCGATTACTTAAATAATTTTTTTAACAGAAGTAGACCTGCATCATCAATGCCATAATATCTCAATTTGTTTAATAAAATTGTGTGGTCAATTGTGTCAAAAGCTTTAGAGAGATCGAGAAATATGTTAACTGGAACGTCATTTTTATCCATTTGCGTTACAATTCTATCTACTAGTTCTAGTGCAGCATATTCAGTTGAGTGGTTAGGTCTAAAACCGTACTGATTATCAAAAAGCAGTTTAGTATCGTTGAAATATGATGATAACTGAGAAAAAATTATTTTCTCTATTGCTTTAGCAATCGTTGGAAGTAGAGAAATGGGCCTGTAATTTTTAAATAATGTAGGATCATCTTTCTTAAATATAGGAACTACTTGGTTTATTAATATAGTTAATGATTTAATTATAGCAGGTTCAATTATTTTTATTAATTTTGAAGAAATACCATCAAATCCACAACTATTTTTTGTAGGAAGACTTTGTATAGTTTTCTTTACAGTTTCCTCATCAATATTCTGAAATTTAAATACCGTATGTATGTGTTTATTTAAATAATTTATTATTTTATCATCATTTTCTTTAAAGAATGTTGGAAATTTGTTTTGTGTTTTTGTCTTAGAGAGAAAATCATTTATAGTTTTCCAAGTATTTCTTATATCGTTTTTGAACCGATTAAAACATGATTCAAAATATATTTGTTTTGCTGCATGAATGTTTGTCTTTAATATTCCATTATATGTTTTAAGGTTAATGCTAATTGTTTCATAGTTAGGTGAATTTGGGTTAGTTAATTTTAATTGTTTATAAAGTTTATCTCGGTACCAGATTGATTTTAGTAAACCCTAAGTAATCCATGTAGATTTTTTATGCTTATTGTAAATGTCATCTGATTTAATTTCATGTCAAATATATTAAGCACAGAGGCAATGCAGAATGTTAATTTTTACATATTTAGGAGGACGTACTGTCTTTTGGGTAATGCCTAAAATCATGAAGTATGGCTGATGATCAGAGAATCTTTTAGTTAATATCCCTGCCGTACTTTCTAGTTTCATTTTCATTTATTTTGAGTAAGTTTATATTAAAGTCTCCTGCAATAATTAGCTCATGATTACTATTTTCTAATGATACTACAGCTGATGAAAATTAATTTATAAAAGAATTTATTTGTTCATTATTTGTTCTTGGTGGTCTATATATGTTCCCAATGGTTAACGATTTTGATAAATTACCACCATTTACTTTAATTATCAGTCCTTCCCAATGTTCATATATATTAAGGTTCATAATTGGTTCTGCTTTATATTTATTATCAATATATATTACTAAACCTCCTTTACTGCTACAACTTTTACCCTGAGTTATAGCGGTATAACCATGCAACACAAATTGAGAGAAATCATCGCCTTCCGCTTTCCATGACTCTTGTATACATATTATATTAAATTTAAATTGATACAATCTAGTTCTTCTATATATGCCTCTAGTTCACTAAATTTGGAATTTAAAGATTGTATATTTGTGCTTAAAATAATAAAATGACCTTTGTTTTTCTTAGCAAAATCATTAAACTTGTCAAAATCATAATAAGACGAGCGACGTATTATTTGTAATTCATTAATCTCAGTATCATTTATATATAATATGTCACTTAAACTGTTATGTTGAATACCTCCTAAATATGATAGGAATAGTTCATCAAAGGCCATTTGATTTGCAGTTTTGCATAATATGGATGGTACTTTCCATTACATTAATATAATTAATCCAATAAATAATATTTAATATGCTTTGAGAGATACATATTAACAATATAGTTATATTAACTTCCACATTTCTTAATAGCGTAATACACAGTATAGTAACTGGTGAGTAATTAGGGATAGACATCATGTCATTTTGTATGAAAAAGCATAACAACAAAAAGAAAAGAAAAATGCTAACGAAGATTTGGATCAACTTCGTGAGAAATTCCAAGGAGAAAAAAAATAGTTAACTTAGACTAAGCATCACCATTCATGTCAGTTTGACACTGACACTCTTTCGAGCCACTATCATCATCGGCCGCTGGTGTTTCAATTTCATGCAGATCTTCCACTAAGAAGCTCTGCATGGATAGTAGTGTGTTGGCCGTGTCTAGGCGAGATTTATTCGCTGCACGATCAACTGTACGCTCATATCGAGATGAACATGTTGCTCCGAAGGATGGCTTGAACTTGTCATGACCAAGATTTACGGTTGGCGCCCAGTCACAGTTAGTCTTGTCATACAAACTGGCAGGCTTACCTGCAAAATAATAATCAAGAAAACATTTTATAGCAAGAACACTAATGTATTGCAGGTGTTTTCCACCCTTTAGAGCAATATCATTCATATGTAATGTTTTGTTTACATTGTAATTCGGCAATGCACACTGTTTCGTTTCCGTACAGGTTTTATTGGCGATAACCCGCAACAAAATACATCTGTCGAACTGCAAAGAATAATAAGAACAATAAGTTAACTTGTTAGGGCGAAGTGTATTAAATAAAGCTAACAGTAAGCCTAAGCCTAATTACGCATCATACTAGACTAACTATCAAAACTACAATAGTACTATACTTTAGAAATAACACAATTATACTGCACTGTATATAGGCGGATAGCACATAGAACGTAGCCTAACAGCGATAGGCGCACATGACCTACATAAACACGTGTAGCGGCGTGGACAATAAGCTTAGAGCTGTGCTGCTAGCGGGCCGACTTTCGCTAGATGTACGTAATACGATAGATGCTATGAAACAAACGAATCTATTACTAAGTTATGTATACATTCTAATTACTACGACAAATACAACTATGTGTACTATAAGTCAATAATCTACAGTTCTATACTCACATTTAGTGCGTGAAACAGTGGCTAAATTAGAATACGTGATACGGCGAACAGGCGCGCAGGCGAGCAGGCGATACGGCGACTGGCGAATAATGACGCGTGGTCACTGAGGCGTGTCACTAACGAGGTCAAGTCCCTAGCGGCTAAAACGTGTACAATAAACTGGGTAAACTGCCGAAACACATTGTTTTACTGTATTAAAGCCAATTTTAACTATTTTGTTTAAATATGCATTCATAACTAGGCAACAATTAATATCACAAGGTATTTCACTATAGTCAATGCTAATTAATTTGTTTACTATACTGATAAAAATGCATCATTCTATGTTTATAAATTTGCTAGTCAGTCACTGACACATATACAGACCTACATTTAAAAACAAATAAGCCCAGGCTCCAGTTGCACTACACACAATGTCAATGACACATGTTAGCCTTGCAGCCCATACAGGGCACTTATTTTTACTAGTGCAACTTTAAATACTTTGCCTAGTGATACTACTTACCGTTAACAAAATGCAACGAGCAGACACGGGTGTATGGATAGAGGAACGACAGCGTGCCTGGCTTTCAAACATAGGCCGGCGTGATATCAGACAGCTGTCGGGTCTGTTCCCCTTGTGTTATGTTTGACAGCCAGGCACGCTGTCGTTCCTCTGACAGCTGTCGGGTCTGTTCCCCTTGTGTTATGCGAATTGTCGGTAGTCGGTAATACGACAAATGACTGTCTCTGTCAGCTCGTTTCCCACAAGCAAATACTCCGCAAAAATTAACCATACCTCACTAATACCTACAATTCACAAAGATAATCAATGCAATAAAATAAATGCTAGTTGCGGTGCAATAAACAACAGTAAACAACACCGAACATTCACAGTGAAGTGGCCCTAGTACTCCACGCGTGTACTCCAAGATGGCAGATCGCAAAAGTGGTGACGTCACGTGCACACCCTCTATAGAATGCAAAATAAGGACAGAAAATTGATGGCTGAATCAGTGTACCAATGAATTTCTGGCATATATATACATATATATATATATCTCTACATATATATATATATATATATATAATGTGCAGTAATGGGTATCATGATTTATGTATAAGCAGGGTTGGCATGTAACGAAGTAAAAGTACTTCGTTACAAGTAATTGGCGTGTAACGAAGTAGAATTTTGACTAAATACTTTTACTTGTAACAAAGTAGTTTTATCTAAAGTACCGCTACTGCCGGTGGCGCTCCACCGTCAACGACGTTTCAAAAACTGTTCATAGTCGCCATAAGTCGTTATTAATATCATTCAATCGCATGCCAGTTCGGGATCATATTTGCATGCATACCTCTCTTCGGGAAATCGACGCAACCACTGTTTTATATCTACTTCAGTGAACGAAGTCTGCCAAATATTGACATAGCCATAGGTTAGGTCAAGGCCATTGACATGAAATGTCACTTTGAGATGGCATTCAAGCGTTATTATTAAAATAATATTAAAATTTGCAATTTCGACAATTTATTGATAATCCCATTATACTGACACAATTCTGATGATATTCGTGAGCAATCGTGGATCGAGAACGAGAACCGAGTTTCGCCCATTGGTATTGTCATAATGGCTTACGTAAGCATTAAACAGCATTTTATTTTCACAAATAAAATTCATATTGAGACAGGGACTGGGGCCAGTACAGGTCACTTTTAATTGCAATTAGCAACAGCATTCCTCTGTTGCACTGGTCTGTCTTCTGATCAATTCTAGCCCCAGCTGGTACCAGGTAACCAACACAGTTAGCTGCTAAAGTGTTTTGTTTCAATGTTTGTGTGAGCTAAAAAGACATTTCTGGGAAGACATGAGAAGGTGGGGGTTCACAAGGCTGATGGCTTCATCAGCTAGGCATCAGATCTCTTTGTTAATTTTACTATGGGCAGTGCTAAGATGTATTACCTCTGACCAGTTTCCCTGAGAGGCTACTACTAGTACTGGACTGACCCTCTACCTATTCGGATACAATCACACCTGCGTATACATATCCTGTTGTACAATCTATTTTCCAAGCATCAATGGTGGCAGTAATTTTACTTTTACTCAAGTAGTTTTTAGGTGAATTACTTTTACTTTTACCCAAGTACAAAATAAAAGTAATTCAGTCAACCTTGTTTATAAGTATACTTCTAGCCATCAGATTATAGCATATTTTATATTATTTGGTAGATATTTTATTGTTCTTTGGAACAAAAGAGTGCAAATGGGTTAAACTAGGTCACATATCATTTGTTTTATTAAAAACCATCATTTCATCACCTGCTTTCAACAGTGGTATGGCCGGAGCTATTGTCTTTGCTCCTGAATCTTCCGCCACGCGTCTTCTGGGGTGACGACTGTTGGGAGAATGACAGCAGCCTCTTGTGGTAGTCATCCAAAGCATCGTACAGGGATTGGATGCGCCTGGTTCGCTCCTTGGTCACAACCAAGCCACTGAGTGACGCACAGTTGTGGAAATAAAGTGTTGAGATGTGGTGTACTATCATCGCCTGCTGCTGCAATGTGAAAAATATTAAACGCATACATGTCTGCTGCCTGTATATCTTACCTTAATCTCGTCTTCCTGAGTCAATGGGAAGTACAACGGGTGGCATGTCCACATCTTCCAGGGCGTCGGCCTCAGATGTCCTCAACCATGTCGTTGAATCCCTTGTCAATGGCAGCACTGATGTCAGAGGGGAACGACTTATCAGCCAGCAGGACAAGGTTGTCCACACCGATCGCCTCGCCAGTGTACTCCATTGACATACGGAACTGCTCGAAAAGTGGTGGCATGCCCAACGACTGAGTCAGGTGCAGGTGTAAGCACTCCAGTGAAGTCTTGCCACATGCACACCGCAAGACGGGAAGCTGGATGTCGCCCTTCCTCAAGTTGCCGGTGATGGTATACAGGTCTTTCTTCAGCAGTGGGACGCCGAGGCTGTCGGTAGCTCCACTGAGCAACAGGAGCAGGTGCTCTATCTCATCCGTGCCACGCGTCCTCCTGCAGCAGTGGGATGCCGAGGCTGTCGGTAGCTCCACTGAGCAACAGGAGCAGGTGCTCTATCTCATCCGTGCCACGCGTCCTCCTGCAGCAGTGACGGGCGAGCTCATTCTTGTTGACAGCCTTGCGGACAGCCACCTCGGATGGCGACGTGATGCTGGCAGCAGCAGCCTGTAGTCTCCAGTGTCCCACTCAAAGATGCAGCCACTGAGACGTTGCATGAAGGTGAAGTGCCAGATGTCAAGCCTCACTGGCATGCCATCCCACCCGGCAAACAGGGCGTTTAGTTTCGACGGCCCCTCCAATGTGCATCAGTCGCGGTCGGTGTATAGGACAAGTAGACGAGGCTTGCCTGATCTGCAGTAGTCATCGACAAGGCCACTTGCCATACGTTGCAGCCCAATCACACTTTCTGTCAGCACTGAAATCAGGATTTCGCCACTGGGAAATGGCCCAGTGCTCTACAGCAAAGTTTTTAGTTATTTCCAGAGTGAAAAGATATGTTTGTCAAGATATTGAAAAGCTTTGAATGACTACTGTGTACATTCACATATAAAGTTTTTTGTTGTGTTAGACCAACATAACTTATTGTTAATACGTGACTTTTAAACTTACAGAACAAAATAAGAAGGAATAATACAGATATTAGTTTAAAAGAGATGGCCACAAGTTGATGCTGGTCTGCTGCTGTACCTATATATGTGTAATCATTGAAATTACCAAACTTACATGTGTCCCTTGTTATATTATTTTAGACCATGGAAGATGTGCTGCAGGCTCCTACCAGACATGACGTGTGACTTGAGGCAGCAGAGATTATAAAGTCATGACTTACGGCAACAGATCACGACAGCAGATCACAACTCACAGCAACAGATCGCGACTCACGGCAACAGAGCAGTGTATTAATGATATCAGACATTAGATGCTAAGCAGAAAACTGAAAATTAACGATGCCAAGCCAAGTGTGTAATTTGGGTGCTTACTTTGATAAGCACATGTCGAAGGAAAAAACAATTGTCTATATGTATGCAAATACTGTTGGATTTGCTGTTGATTAAACCTCTAATGAGTAGGAACAATTTTGAAATCAACCCTTTTCCAGCGACATCTAGTTTTTGTAAACATCAAGGCAGAGCTTTGAAATGTCAGTGCTTGTCTGCTTATAAACGACTTCCGTGACAACCGACAATTAACCGAGCCAGCATATCACCCGGCACAGAATGGGGTGGTACGGCGAATAGCGTTTAGTGGTGCTCTATAATTATAATGATGTTTAGAATGTTCTCTGCTTTCATACTTTATACTTTGGAACTCAAATTTATTAAAAGAACTCTTTCGACACTACATAGCGAATGGCACATCTATGTATGTCACTATGCTGGATGCCTCTAAGGCCTTTGGCAAAGTCAACCATAATAAACTATTCTCCAAACTAATTGACCGGGGCTGTCCTTTTATTGTGCATATTCTTTATTATTCGTACATGAATAAACTACAAATTGGTTGTCTTTATGCGGAACCATAATGAACCATGTGACATATGCCGATAATCTTTGTGATTTTTCACCTAGTGTTTCTGGGTTGAGAAAACTCACCGATTGTTGTGCCAAGTACGTCGATATGTTCGATATAACATACAATGCCAACAAATCTTTCTATATGGTTATTAATGACCATCATTTCATCACTCATTTCATCACATCATCACTCATTTCATCACATCATTCATTTCATCACCTGTTTTCAACAGATTGTGAGGTAGTGCATGTGTCTTCTGGGGTGACGAATATTTAATATTCACCGTTGTTATCAATAAGACGCGTGGCGGAAGATTCAGGAGCAAAGGCAATAGCTCCGGCCATACCACTTGTAAATACCTTGGCCATATTATAAATAATAACCTCAATATTTAGCCTTTAGTAATAAATAAGTGTGAAAATAATTAACAAAAAGTATATTATCAGACTTTTATAACCGGCATAAAAGTCCAATGATTAAACATTGGATTGATCAATTGTATGCTTTTAATTCATGATGTGTGTACTTATATATATATATATATTACTGCACGTTGTGTATGTATATTTTTATATAAAATTTAATATTCAACGTGTATTTGGTTTTTTTTACTTGTATTGTATGTATATATATATATGTATATATATATATATATGGGCTCTTGTCTGAAATAAAACAATAATATATAAATAAATAATATATATATATATATAAATAAATCTTCCAGAACATGGAATTGGCGCACGGTGAATCGCAATATGAAGTGGTACGGGATATGTGTGTGCTTTCCCAAATCGATGCTTTGAGCATGGTTGAAAGATGGTTTTGCAATTATGATAGATACTTCTAAGTTGTTTTTAAAGTTGTTGGCATCATTTGTTTTGCAATTACGATAGATACTAAGTTTCACTTTAAATGATGCCAACAACTTGTATTAACGCGGTTGGAGGATTAAACCCTGCCTCCTCGGCTCTGTAGCCAGTAAATACAACTGGCTCACCGATTTCGACCTTTTATGGCAACAATACTAGAATAAACTTGTTTTAAGCTAACTGTGCATCAGTCTGGGCATCTTAGTGTAACATGAATACGAAGTGATACAATTGTTGCAGTTTCCGGAGTGTTAAATTTTTTATTTGTATTGATTTTCATGATAATTATGTGAGAGAAAAATAATTTTCTTTGATTATAACGCAGCCGCAGACCGCGTGTAATAATTGTTAAAGCGTGTGTGTTCCATAAACGGTCAAAAAAACGGCCAAAAGTCGGCGGCGGCGGTATTTTGGCTATTCCGTTTACTGAACGCACAGCTTCCTGGCCTTTCCCCGACAGAAAAGCATACCTTAATATACACATAATTGCTTCTAACATTATGAATAGTTGCTTTATTTTAATAAATTTATAATATTTTATACAATCAAATAAAACTTGCATACATCTATTACTTCCTAATTATTCCATTTATCGTGTGTCGTGCTTATTAGCATCAATGCAAAGTGGCACAAGGGAACTTTATTTTAAATGAAAATCATTCACGAATCATAACCGCTGTAACTTATTTATTTATTATTAAGACATTATTAAAGACACATTTGTTCCAACAGGCAACTTGCAGCATTGATATTCCAGTGATATTTTAGTTATACATTTGATTTATGTATTTTATGGTGTTTTATAAACTAACTTAGTCTACCTATTTATTTAACCTTTTTATTATTTAACCTGTTCGCTCATTTAATTTATTCTTTTTATCTGTTTTAGCTCATTTGAATATATTTTACTTATATATGTACAACTTTATGTACATATTTAGGAGAGGGTGATGTTTTGGTTTAATTCTTTTGTAAATTTTTATCGTTTTGAAAAAGTAAAACCTACTAAATGTTCCAGTAAAAAAAGTTCATGGCGATCTTTTACTTTCTGACCTAACCATGAAAATGACCACCTAGAGCACCCAAACTTCTCATATATGGGTCATTATACTTTTAGACCATCAATTGCAAAATAATGTATTGCAGACTGTAAACATGTTCTATATACTATAGGCGCATGCAAAAAAATTATATTTCGTCAACAATTTTTTTGTTAAGGGGTCATCCATTACGCGTTGTAGGCGAAAACAGCCTGTCCGAGTTGGCGTTCCTCATTGAAAATGCATCTAAAACCTAATTAAATTACAAGTTATCCGAACTTAAGTGATAGGTTTCCGTTAATGTAATGTATAAGCTATATTTTAGTGTTGCTAGATTTCCTATTTTAAGATTTATAAATAAGATATGACCTCATTTAGATGTGTCCATAAATATTTTCAACACCGTTACCGACAAGTTTGTATCCACTCCATAGCTCACAAAGTAACGTTTATTCATTCATTATGTGGCGCCACCGTTTGCTTGACATCACTGGACCATTGTGAATTGTGAGTTTGCCGTGTGATTTCTGCAGTTTACGAATAAATCAGGTAAGAAACGTAATTATTTTACCGTATGTTTATTGAATATCAACACCGTTACCAACATTTTGTATATGAGATGCAGTTATTGGTCAAATTAGAAAATATGGTGAGATAGGTCATGATAATACATCTTGATATGCCTAACAATGGGCGATAAAAAAGCGCCGTGTTTCGCGTAAACCCAAGAAAACCATTAATTTCTCAACACCGTTACTATCAACACCGTTACCACTGCGCGGTGTTGAGCATTTTCCATATAAACAAGGACACAACTACTTGTATGCATTTTTGATTATAAAATGCTTAGAAACATATAAATAATACAAATTTGGTTAGCTAAACTAATAACAACAAGAATGCACATAAAACAATCAAGGTATTTATACTGATGTTTGAATGCATTATGTGCAGCATTTATTTTAACAGGTAACGGTGTTGAGATACCTTGCTCTAGTATGGCATCTTAAAACATGAACTAACAAATTAGTTTCAAATATTGAACGTAACCATGTACCATACATAACTCAGCACATATCAGACATGTACTGACCAACGTTTTGTGTTATTCAGACACTTTTTATTTTTGCTTGGTTCCAAAGCCCAATTGATGGTCTAAAAGTATAATGACCCATATCTACTATACATATACACATGTCACGTGGCCAAAAAAGTACAAGTTTGGTAATATAAGAATACAACATTTCCCCCCAATTTTTATTATAGTATTTTTTTCATTGCATCTATACCAAGAAATAACAAATGTGATCATAGCAACTTGTTTATTTAGCTTTTTTCTATCTTTTTGGTAATAACTATTGCAAGAATAGGGTCACCTGACCTAAATGCCAGGGATAGCTCTATTTTTAGCATGAATAGTATCCTTCAAAATCTTCAATCATCGGCGTTACTAAAACTTTAACGTAAATATTTTTTTACTTCTACAAATCTGATTGAAAAATTTCGAAAACGACGCGTCAGCGGAACATGTCACAGTGAGTGTTCTCCGGGAGCTCCTAAAATACGCCAGCCAAACGCGCAGCAAAAACACGGTCACCGGGCGAACGAACGAGCACGGAGTTCGACGTCGCGGCCAAAGCGATTAGCGCGTATGTAGGCCGATTGTCACGTACCTACATTCAGGTACACAAATGCTGGAAAAAGCGTCGGAATAATGCCCTAATAATTTAGGCCAGTTAAGTAAACGATTATTTGGGGCTTTTACCCCTGTTCACACCATAGCCAGGCATAGGGCATTCCAGACACAATTTGCATGTAAATGCTTACAGTTTTTTGTAAAGCATTATTTTAATAAATTGATTATATTTTATACAATCAAATAAAACTTGCATACATCTATTACTTCCTAATTAGCATGTATCGTGTGTGGTACTTATTAGCATCGATGCAAAGTTGCACAAGGAAATTAAATTAAAATCATTCACGAATCATAACCCCTGTAACTTGTAAGTCTGATTTTAACTGTACTTGATTGGTTGATCCATTTATATTAGATGTGTACTGTGTAGATACATTGAATTGTATGTTAATTGGGGAGGAAATCGTGGTAACGAGTGGAGGCTATACACCATAAACAATTATGAATATTATCAGCAGAACAATAACAAGTATGGCAAGTATTACTTGATAACAAGATTTGTTTTTAATAATTTAATTCCTGTGTGCCACCAACTTAACACATTGGGCACTTGTTATGCTGTACACACACAACAAACACGATACAGTATGATGTTCTGATGTAACACAATAGGCATGAATAATACTATTGATCAACATTTAACAAGATTGCCATCTCGAACAACAAGTTCCAGATGGCAAGTGGACAAGGAAGCCATTGGCTTATCGAGAGTCCAACAATTTTCTCATCTATGTGTAGCCCGCCCTTATCAGATATCTGTCAATTCTATTTTTAAACATATTCACACTACTGGCATTAACACAATCATTTGGCAGTTTGTTCCATTCATTTATCACCCTCTGTGAGAAAGAGTACTTTCTCATGTCCAACCTACACTGCTCCTTAACTAATGCTGCTTTGTGTCCTCTGGTTCTACTGCCTTCTTTAAGTTTGAAGAACATATTCCTATCAACATCCTCATAACCGTTCACTATTTTAAACACTTCTATTTGGTCTCCTCTTAGTCTCCTGGTCTCTAGTGTTGTCAAACCACATTGTAATAAGCGACTTTCGTAACTAAGGTCTCTTAATTCTGGAATCATCTTCGTTGTATTCTTTCTAGCTTATCTATGTCTTTTTTACGATATGGCCTCTATGCTTGAATACAATATTCCAAATGTGGTCTAACTATTGCTTTGTACAGGGGTACAATTAGATGTTTCTCCTTATACATGATAGTTCTCCTAATTAGCCCTAGAATTTGATTTCCTTTCGAAGCAGCAATCCCACATTGCTCTGAAACTTTCATGTCAGCATTAAATGTTACTCCTAAATCCTTTTCTTGTGTGGTTCTACCTAGTACAGCATCCCCCATTTTATATTCCTCGTCCATATTTCCATGTCCTATGTGTATACATTTACACTTCCCAAAATTGAATAACATTTGCCATTTTTCTGACCATTTAACTAATTTTTCTAGATCATCCTGTAAACTTTGTTTATCTGTATCATTAGTAACCTTTCTGAATACTTTTGTGTCATCTGCAAATTTGAGTACTTTGCTAGATATGTCATCCTCCAAATCATTTATATATATTAAAAACAGTATAGGGCCTAACACTGATCCCTGTGGTACCCCACTCAAAACAGATTTCCAGTTTGAAATCTTACCATCTACTATTACTCTCTGTCTTCTGTGTGTAAGCCACTTTTCTATCCAGTTATTACATCATTGCCTATACTATGGGCTTTTAGTTTAAGTAACAATCTTTGATGTGGCACTTTATCGAAAGCTTTCTGAAAATCTAAGTAGACAACATCCACTGGTGACCTGTCATCTACTCACTTTGTAATTTCTTCTAAAAAACAAGAGATTGGTCAGACATGATCTTGCTTTTAGGAATCCATGTTGAGATGTATTTATTAATTTATGTTTTACGAGGAATTCCACCATGTGGTCTCTAATTAATGTTTCGAGTAATTTACATACAACTGATGTTAAACTCACTGGTCTGTAATTTCCTGGCTTCTTCCTCGATCCCTTCTTAAATAGCGGCATAATGTTTGCTTCTTTCCATTCTGAAGGAACTATTCCTTCTTCTAGTGACAAGTTGAATAAGTTTGCAAGTGGTGTACTAATTTGATCAACAATTTCCTTTAGCAGTTTTGGTGGTATCCCATCAACTCCAGGTGATTTATTATCTTTCATCTTCTTAATTTTCTTTGCTATCATTTCAGGAGTTACAAATAACTGCCCTAAATGTTCTGATTTATTGCCCTCAAATTTAGTCAATGGAACTGGAAGTGAGCTGATATCTTCTGTGGTAAAAACTGAGCTAAAATACTCATTCAGGACCTCTGCCATTTGGAACCCATCTGAAATTATGTTTTCACTGTTGTCTTCCAGTGGTCCGACCTTATCTCGAACTTTCTGTTTACTCCTTACATAAGCATAGAAACTCTTGCTGTAATTTTTATATTACCTGCCAATTTTTTTTCAAAGGTTCTTTTAGATTTTCTAATTTCAGTTGTAGCTAGGTTAAGTGCCTCTTTATAGTTTGTGTAGTCTTCTACATTTCCAGTGTGTTTATAGACCTTCCACAGCATCTGTTTGTGAGCAATTTTTCTAATAGCTTCTTTTGACAGGTGTTTTTTCCGGGATCTTTTCCCTTGTTTTCTTAATGGAATAAATTTCTCAATAATGCCCTCAATCTCATATTTTAAACAAGTCCAGCATTCTGTTGCTGTCTTGTTCTTCAGCAAGTTATTCCAATCTATATTTGCTAGATATGTTCTCATCACTTTATATTTGCCTTTGTTGAAGTTCCTCCTCCATTGTTTTTTATATGTATTCCCTGTTTTTACTTTTATATTAAAATGGATTTGGTTATGGTCACTTGAACCCAAAGGTTCGTGTACTTTAACAATGTCAACTAATTCATTTTGAGAAGACAAAATTAAATCTAACACATTCCCACCTCTGGTTGGTTCCAAGACATGTTGAGTAAGGAAACAATCCTGTGTTAGAAGTAGAAACTGATGGTCGTCACCTCCAGCACTCTCTAATGATTCCCATTGTATATGGCCATGGTTAAAATCACCCATTATAACACATTCTCCCTTGCTCACCTCCCTTATCGCCTTTTGTAATTTTACATCTTCCTCTTGTCCTATGTTAGGACTACGATAAACTACTCCTATTGTTAATGTTGAGTTCCTGGTAACTATGTTACACCAAATTGCTTCCACACTATCTGCTTCACTTTTCAGTGTAATTTCATATGCTTGGATAGATTCTTTAATATACAAAATTACTCCACCTCCCCTTCTTTCTCGTCTATCATTCCTAAACATTACATAGCCTGTCAGTGCTAACTCAGCATCTACTATATCTTCATTTGCCCATGATTCTGTGATGCCTATTACATGAGGATCAATATCTGCTACCATAATGTCTAACTCACTTTTTTTATTTACTATTCTCCTGGCATTTAAGCATACACATTTAAGTTCATTGTCTGAAATTATTGGTGAACATTTCTTTGGATGTGTGTTTGTAGTAGTACTCCTTTGAGTTTTCTCTGTCGGTTCCCCCTGCGCATCTAGTTTAAATAATCTATGGTACCTGTGCCCTCGTCGACAACTCTGACAAACTCACACGCAAGAACTGCAGCGCCCTTCCCTGTCAGATGAAGTCCATCTCTCATGAAAAAGTCACCTCTTCCCACAAAGTTTAACCACATGTCTACGAAGCCTACTCCGTCCTCCATATATACCTTCTGTACCTGTGTGTTGATCGCCATCCTTCTACAGTTCCTATATTCCTCACCCCTGCCTCCCATTATTGGTAATATCCCCGACAATACAATCTGCCCAACTCGTGCCTCTTTAAGTGTCTTGATCAACCTCCTGTACTTACCAATGATGGCTGACGTTCCCTCCTTCTCTGCATTGTTCGTTCCCACATGCACGAGAACAGCACCTCCCGTGCCACCACCCATGACCTGTCCTGCCTTCTCTGCTATATCCTCTACTTTTGCCCCTGGTAGGCATACTGTTATGTCATCTCCTCTATTTACAATTTTATCCACTTTCCTAATGATGGAATCCCCCATAAATACCCGGGCTTTCCTCGCTTTCCCCTGTGATACTACATCAGCAAAGCTCCTTTCCTGTTGCACACTACTAGTATGCCCCCTTTCTCTCATATCATCAACCTTACTGTCTTATCACCTGGCAATCCCTCTCCACTCACCCGCTTACCTCTCTTTTGTTGCATTCTCTGCCTTCTGTCATCTTTCTTCTTCTTACCAGCTTTCTCCCTCACATTGCCACTGCTCTCCTTGTTCTCCTCGGTCTCACCACCTCTGCTCTCCTCTGTCTCACCACCTCTGCTCTCCTCGGTCTCACCACCTCTGCTCTCATCATTCTCACCACCTCTGCTCACTTCTGTCTCACCCTGCCCTGTCATCATCAAAATAATACGCCTTAGCTCAATCACCTGCTCCTGCAGATATTTCACTGTAGTACACCCCCTACACAAATGGAAATCATCCGCCTGCACCTCCGCCCACGAATTTACACACCCGGACTTTGCAAAGTCTATCCAGCTGTCGCAGCTAGAACATATCAAATTACGTTTTACCTTTACTTGGCTAATTAAATACAAAATATCAATGGTTCAATATTGCCTTCCACAAAACAACAATGTAGCAACTGAAATCCATTGCACATATATTTACTAACAATCATAGGCGCTTTAACAGGGGATGAGGGCAGCTGCACCCAGGGATATATCGGGGGCAGATGAGACACTTTTGCTTCTCCAAATATTAGTGGTGTACATGTGACATTGTTGTTCAAAAATTTGCCTTAGTTTCCTGCTGAACGTGACTTCAACTAAAAAAAATTGTCATGCCCCACCGATACACAAAATATGCTTCAGTTACATATGCCATAGTAGCCAATTATGAATGGTGGCCAATTCGTGCAAGTGTACAATATGCATTGTCAGACCCAACCTTCTGCCATGGGCGTTCTGGAACATCAGATGGTATCATCGGCTCTGCTTGATTTACTCGTTCTTTGGCGCATCTGTCGCAGCTCTCCACCAAGTCTTCGATCTGTTTGCTCAGACCCGGCCACCAAACTGATTGCTTCGCCCGTTCTCTGCATTTAGTGATACCTTGGTGTCCTTCGTGGTGGATCTTCTCCAGTATCGATGGTCGCATTGCCAGCGGAATGACGAGGCGACTGCTCCTAGGCCGTGTGAGGACGTGTCTGCAGATAGTGTCGTTTCCTGCTTTGCGTCGAACAGAGCCAGTATTGGTGTTGATGTAATGCTCTCTTTCAACTGCTTGAAGCACCGCTGCTGGTCGTGGCCCCAGGTCCAGTCGTTCTTCTTGCACAGAAGGTCGCGCATCGGTTTCGTGATTTCAGCTAGGTGTGGCGTAAACTTCCCCAGCTGGTTGACCATTTCCCAGATATCGACGGACTCCGCTCACATCGACTGGTTCAGGCATGTCGAGAATCGTCCTGATCTTCTCTCTGTCTGTGTGTATTCCCGACGCGTCAATCATCTGGCCCAAGAACGTCACGTGTTGAATTGAGAATTGACACTTCTTCGTGTTCAGTGTCACCTTGGCCTGCTGCAGCCTCGAGAGAACCTCGTGTAGGCGCTGATCGTGTTGTGGCCGAGTGGCACCGAAGACGAGTGTGTCATCCATTTGACATAGGACGCCAGGTATCCCCTCCAGGATTGCCGACATTCGTCGTTGATAGTGCTCTGGTGCTGACGAAATGCCGAAGGGTAGCCTTCTGAAGGCGAATATACCGAACGGTGTGATAAACGTCAGCAGAGTCGATTCTTCAGACAACGGGACTTGCCAAAACCCAGAATTTGCATCCAGTTTTTAGAATATCTTGGCACCTGCTGTAAAGTTCTCTTTCTGGGTTCAGTATAATAAGGCTAGCTTTTCAACTAACTGTAATGTTTATTTGAACGGCTGTCTACATCGGTACAGTGCTCTAGCCAACTCACACATGAGTGCCTACTCAATCATGCAACATAGTCCAGGATATTACATCCCCCTTTTTAACATAGTGAACAAGAACAGTAAACTATAACTTATTGTCTCTGCATGTATTGTATTATTCTAATATGGCGCACCTATTCTAGTATGGCACAACTATTCAAGTATGGCACACTATTCTAAATAGTTACATGTCAAGCCTGTCCGGCTGCTTGACAGCTCTGCCAGACCGCGTTCGGTATGCCAGTTGCGTCGCGTCGCGTCGTCAGCTCTTCTCGTGTGCTCATCGTGTTGCCCCATTGTTGTGGGCTGTGCGCGGGGTGTGTCATCGCCGCCTACCGCTGTCAGTGTTTCGTCTGCGAAGTGTACCCTTCTTGGCGATGGTGTCGCTTGTAACTGACGTCGATTGCGCCTCAGGATGCGACCGTTCTGCGCCTCGACTAGGTACGACCGCGGCTCTTCGCAGGTCGCTGTTACAGTGGCTTTCTGCCACCGGCCAGACGCTTGGTCTTGTATGCGCACATGTTGCCCTGCCGTCAATTGTGACATGTCGTGCGCGTGCGCGTCGTGAAACGTCTTCTGCGTGTCCTGGCGCTCCTGCAGTCGCCTGTAGATGTCGTCTCTACGCGTCAACGGGTTGCGAATCTGGATGGGGAGGTCGCCTTTCAACTTCCGTGCGTACAACAGTTCGCTGGGTGACGGTAGATGATGATCGAGAGGCGTCGTCCTCAAGCACAGCATCGCCTTGCATGGATTCATGTTGCTCTCCTTCGCCTTCAGAAGAGTGCGCTTGACCGTCTGTATGGTGCGCTCAACAAATCCATTTGACTGTGGGAAGTGAGGAGAACTTGTCACATGCTCGAATCCCCATTCCTGTGCGAACTTCTTGTAGTTGACGCAATCGTAGTGTGGTCCGTTGTCGCTCACGACCTTCTCTGGAACCCCGTGTTCTGAGAATATGTCTGCCGTTGCCGCTACTACCGCGTGACTGGTACACGGTGTCGGCATCTTGCGTACAAACGGAAACTTGGAGTAATAATCAACTACTATTAAATACTCCGAGTTGTTGTAGTGGAACAGATCTGTCCCCAGGATCTGCCACGATCGTGTTGGCAACTCGTGCGGCAACAGTGTCTCTCTGGGATTGGTGTGCTGGTGTTCCTGACACACGGCACATCTCTTCACTACGTCCTCAAGGTCATTGTTGATGCCATTCCAGAAAACGCTAGTTCTCGCCCGCATCTTGCATTTCTCGATGCCTTGATGACCGGCGTGTATGCGCTGGATCACGTCCGCCTGCATACTTTGTGGTATAACTACACGCTCGCCTTTCAGGATGACTCCGTCCTCTACCGAGAGCTCATCACGGTAGCACCAGAATGGTCGCAAGATTATCGGGATGTCGGCACGCGTCTTTGGCCAACCTCTGATGATGACTTCTTGTAAGTCGCGGAGAATCGTGTCCGTGTCCGTCTCCCTTCGCAGTTCCAGTATCTTGTTGTTCGAGAACTGCACCATGCTGACCATCACATCGAGGTCAATTTCTTCTCTACTTCGAGGGTTTGGCAGTCTCGACAACCCGTCGGCTAGGAGCAACTCCTTTCCTGGCCTGTACTTGATAGTGATGTCATAGTGCTGAATCCTCAGTAGCATCCTTTGCAGTCTAGGTGGGGCTGCCATCAAGTTCTTCAGCTGAATCATTTCCAAAGGCTTGTGGTCGCTCTCAACTACGAAGTGTTTGCCATACACGTATGTTCTGAAACGTTCTGCGCCAAACACAACAGCGAGTAGTTCTCGTTCTATGTTGGCGTACCGCTTTTCGGTGTCTGTCAGGCTCTTGGAAGCGTATGCGATTGGTCTTCCTTCCTGTAACAGGACAGCTCCCAATCCTCTTCCTGACGCATCAACTTGTATTGTATAGTCTTTATCACAGTCAAAATACGCGAGTGTCGTCTCAGCGCATATCGAGGACTTGACCTTATCGAAGACTTCTTGGTGCATCTGTGACCACTGGTATTCGACGTCTTTCTTCAGTAGGTCGCGCAACATTGCCGTGTTCTGCGACAAGTTGGGTACGAACGGGCCCATGTATGTGACGATTCCCAAGAACTCCTGCAGTTCCGTTCTGTTCGTTGGAGCTGGGATCATCTGAATGTCCTCCACCTTCTTCGGGTCTGGGTGAGCGCCCTTGTCGTCATACAAAATACAAAAGAAGCTGATCTGTGATGCCTTCACTTCTTGCTGTTGAACACCAAGCCGTACTCACGGGCAACGCTCATGAGATTCCGTAGGTTGGCGTCATGCTCCGCCTCTGTGCGTCCAAATACGGCGACGTCATCAGCTATGCCGACCGTCCCGGGACAGTTGTCGAGGATCGCGTCCATCTTCTGCTGGAACACGTCTTGCGACATGACGAGACCAAACGGCATTCTTGTGAAGCAGTACCTGCCAAAGGGACTGTTAAAGGTCGTCAGAAGGCTGCTTTCATGGTCCAGTTTCACTGACCAATAGCCGTTCTTTGCATCTAGCTTTGAGAAGTGCTTCGCGCCTGTGAACTTGTGAGTGATTTCTTTAAGTGTCGGTGTCTTGTGGTGGCATCTCCTTATGGCTCGGTTGAGATCCTTGGGATCCAGGCATATCCTCAACGAACCGTCCTTCTTGCGCGAGAATGCCAGACTAGATACCCACTCTGTTGGTTCGGTGACTCGCTTGATGACTTTATCTTGCACCATCTTGTCTAGCGCTTTCTGGAGCTCCTCCTTCAGTTGAATCGGACACTTCCTTGGCGCGTGTATCACTGGCTGCACGTCTGGGTCTGTCACGATGTGATATGTTCCTGGGAAGTTTCCCAAGGTGTCGAAGCGATCTGGGTACGTCTGCTTCAGCACTTGCGTTGACCCAATTGTAATATTCTGTATTACGCTGTCAACACATGCCTTCCGTCCATGCCCGAGTGTCCTGCTCTAATAGTCGTCCCGGTAATAATTATTGAAACCTTACTATAGGTGGCAGCACCTGACGGTCACGATATTACATCCACCCCTTAATTAGAATTAAACTTCAACTAAAATATAATGGCGCTCTAAGCTAATATGACGCTCTAAGCTAATATGGCACTCTAAGCTAAGAGTCCAAACTTAAACAAGTTTATAGTCGCGTTCGTTGACTTCATCGCGGCTACATCTGCTCGACCAGGCGACCAGGAGGCTTCGAGACGCGTGACGATCTTCTCGGACCGGCCGTCTCGACAGGTCGCTGCTGAGTCGGCTCGTCGTTGAGTGGTACGACTGGAGCCGTGTCGGGAGCCGCCGTCTCCATCTCGCTGTCGGTGTCTTCTTCGACAGGCGGAAGATCTCTCTTTGATGCGTACGGCAGGTGGCGAAACATGGACACGTTGCGCGTCACTTTCGACCCGCACGAACGCCTCGCTGTGAGCATAGAGGCCTTGCGCTCGACCACCACTAGCGGACGTGGGTCGAACGGAGTGGAGAGCTTGTTGGTTCTCCGCTGCCTCACGAGGACAATGTCCCCTTTGCCGATCGTTGACTCGACTCGTACTCTCTTCTCGGCCTGTGCCTTCATGCGCAGCTTTGCGACTGCGTCGTTCTGCCGCACGATCTTCTCCTCGGCAGAGTGATGTCGCTTGACTTCTGGCAGCTTGGTTCGAGGATCTCGTGCGAAGAGCAGACGGTGTGGCGTGAACGCTGTCGTCACATGAGGTGTACAGCGATAGGCTCTTAGAAACTGTCGCATCTCCTTCCTCCAAGCTTTGCCACTGATGTTTGCTGATTTCAGAGCTTTCATTAGCGGTTTGTTGAATGCTTCTGCTTGAGCATTTGCCTGTGGCCAAAGTGGCGTTATCTTGCGATGTCTGACGTTGTTCTCTTGCATGTACGACTGCCATACGTGGCCGCTGAATGGCGGACCGTTGTCGGACTTCACTACTTCGGGGTAGCCCAACAGGCTAAAGACGCCGTCGACCACCGGGATCACTGTCTCTGCTGACGTGCTTCTCACCACCTCAACCACCGGGAAGCGTGAGAACTCATCGACCATCACGAGTAGGTACTCTCCCGTTGGAAGTGGACCGCAGAAGTCGATGCTAATCTCCAACCACGGACCTCTTGGTAACGCCGACATCGTCAGTGGCTGCGTGTCTCGACGTGTGCTGTTTGCTTGACATGGGATGCAGCTCCTCACCGCCTCTTCTACCGCCACGTCGACACCGGGGAACCACACCTTCGAGCGTAAAAGTGCCTTCGTCTTGGACATCCCCTGATGTCCGTCGTGTGCAAGCTCGACGACGCGTTTCTGTAGATTAGTGGGGATGACGATCTGGTAGTCTTTCATGACGAGATCGGAACTCTCGTTGACGGTTAAGACATCTTTCACTCTGTTGAAGCTGCAGAGAGAGTCGTAGTCGACGCCTAGACCACCATACTGCGTCACGTCATGCCACTTGTTCTTCTGGATCAATTTGATTACAGCCTGCAGTGTTTCGTCTTTGGCTGTTTCTCGTTTCACCTCTTCAACAGACATTGCCATCGGTGTCGCGACCGATGCGAGGGCGTTCACGTAGTGTTCCGCCATCTGCTGTTCACGGCTCCGTTTGATGTTCAACCTGGCCGGGTGACGAGACATGTAGTCGGCAGGATTACTGGTACCTGGCCGATACTTGACGATCATGTTGTATGGTTGCAGACGTAGTCCCCATCGCTCGATCCTCAGAGGAGGTCTTGCCTTCTGCCAGATGGACTCCAATGGCTTGTGATCGCTGATGACCGTGAAGCGAGGTGCACCCTTGATGAATCGATTGAAGTGCTCACACGCCCAGACCACTGCTAGCGCCTCGCGTTCAGTCTGACTGTAGCGTGCCTCGACACCTGTCAGAGCTCTGCTGGCGTATGTGACAACACGTTCTTCTTGCACCAGCAGTGCCGCCAAGCCGACTGGACTTGCATCCACCACGATCTCTATGTCCTTCTTCATGTCGAAGTACGCGTTTGTTGCAGACTCCTCGAGACTGGCTTTCACCTTTTGGAAGGATGCAGCCTCCTTCGCACCCCACCTCCACTCAGATGTTTGCTTCGTGAGATACCGCAATGGTTCGGTGATTGTTGCGAAGTTCTCGATGAATCTGGCACTGTATTGAGCCATGCCCAGGAATGAGCGAACTTCAGATGGATTCTGTGGCTCGTTGGCTGCGTGAAGGTCAGCTACCTTTTTCGGATCAGGCGAGACTCCCTCACTGGAGAACACGAGTCCAAAGAACTCGATTTTCTTCTTTGCAAACTCGCACTTCTCGAGATTAGCCGTCAGCCCAGCGTTCTGAAGTCTCTCGAGCACGCTCTTCAATGCTTCGTCGTGAGACGCCTTGTCGACTCCAAAGATTGCGATGTCATCGCTGATGTTGATGGCGCCTGAGACTCCTTGGATGACCGTCTGGATTTCATGTTGGAATACCTCGGCAGCTGCGTTTATTCCGAACGACAGCCTCTTGTACTGGTACAGTCCAACGTGCGTAGAGAATGTCGTGATGTAACGACTGGATGGGTGTAGGACCAGCTGATGATAGCCGGATCGCAGATCAATCTTACTGAAGATCGTTGCGCCGTTGAATTGTGTGATCAGCTCATCGAGGGTTGGCGTGACGTGTCGCGTGCGCAGAATGGCCTTGTTAGCCGCTCTCATGTCGACACACAGCCTGATTTCGTCCGGCTTCTTCGGCTTTGGTGGCGTGACGATTCTGGACACCCACTCCGTTGGACCCGACACCTTCTCTATTATATCTGCGGCTTCAAGCTTGTTGATTTCTTTCGCGACTTTCTGCTGTTGGTGGAACGGAACACGATTGTGCCGCACTGCGACAGGTGGCACTGACTTGTCAATGTGAAGTTTCACTTGCACACCCTTCAAACGACCAATGCCTGTCCACAGTTTCGGAAACTGATCGATTACCTTCTGGCCATAGTCATCGGAGCTGATGGCACGATTGACTCCGATTCGCAGAAGACCCAGCGACTCTGATGTGGCTTTGCCTAGCAGTGGAGTTGCTTCTCCCTCGACGATCAGGAACTCGCTGCGAGCTGTTCGCCCGTCATCTAGAGTGATGTCAGCCTTGACGGACTGTCGGACGTTAATTGGTGGTGAACTGTATGGATGAATCTTTCGACGACATTGGATTAGTCTGACACCCTGTTGCACCAGCTGTTCTTTGCAGGTTGAGTTTATGATGTCGCACGTCGATCCAGAATCGATTATCATCGTTGTCTTCACACCACCGATTGTCACCTCTACTGTCTCTCCACGCGCAGTTGAGAACGTGTATTCATCTTCGTACTCCCCCTCAGAGCCACTCGCCGACTCACTGACGTGTCTGACAGCATGCTTCTGTGTACGACTCTCATGACGTTGCGGTGCACGTGACTGTGCGTTATTGTTTCGGCAGACTTTGCTGAAATGCCCGATTTTTCCACACTTGAAACACTTTGCATTTGCAGTACATCGACAGGACTCAGCTGCGTGCCCACGTCGACCACACTTTGTACAGTTCTGTTGCTGAGATCTGTTGTCCGAGTGCACTGGTGGACGTCTCGTCTCCTTCTGCTGCATGTGTAGCTTGGGCCTGTTGCCCCTTCTCGGCTCCACAATCATGTAGGAACGTTCACCCCCTTCGGACATCTGTGCTGCTTGCCGCTCTGAGGCCTCCATTGCAGCTGCGAGGTCAAGGACGCGCTCTAGTTTCAAGTCTCTTTCTGCCAGCAACTTCGTCCGTAGACGCTTCGATTTGCAGTTGTCGATGACTTGATCTCGTATGAAGTCGTGAATCTGATCACCGAACTCGCACAGACTGGCCAGCTGACGCAATCGCGTTACGAATTGTCCTACGCTTTCACCGTCGCTTTGTACGGCCTTGCGGAACATATGACGGTTGTACGACGTGTTTTTGCGAGGCGTAAAATAATCTGTTACTTTAGCCTTAGCTGTTTCGTACGTTGTGCCGGTTTCTGACAGCGTATAGAAGATGTCTTGAACCCCTTCACCAGCGCAGTGTAGCATTAGCTGCCGTTTTTGGTTGTCATCTTGAACACCCGACGCGCCTACATACAATTCGAATGAACGAATCCAACGCTCCCAACGCTGACACAAACTGTTTGCGTCACCGTGTGCATCGAACGGTTGTACTGCACTTACGTTTAGTGACACTGCCATTGTTTGACCAGTGTTTTGTTCGTTTTACTCGTCGCCAATGTAATATTCTGTATTACGCTGTCAACACATGCCTTCCGTCCATGCCCGAGTGTCCTGCTCTAATAGTCGTCCCGGTAATAATTATTGAAACCTTACTATAGGTGGCAGCACCTGACGGTCACGATATTACACCAATCGGATCGGCTTGTTGACTGATCGTATTCTTCTCTATGGCGCAGTGTAGAGTCACGAGTCGTAGTTGGCGAGAGTTTGGTAGTCCTAGGATTGCTGGACCTTCTGTGTCTGCCACAAAGAATTCGGCGTCCACCCAATCGCTCTGCTGATATCGACATGCCAATTGGATTGTTCCATACTGTGGAATTCGTGTACCGTTATAAGCAGACAAGATCGTGTGGTCTCGCGGCATCAACGTTCCATGTGTCGGGTGTTGTCCAGTTATCGCGTCAGGGAACATCTTCCTGAATACCCTCAGCGGGAGTATGTTCCCTTGGGCCCCTGTGTCCACTTTGACCTTCAGGTCTGCTGTTTGCCCCTTGCGTATATTGGGCAGTTTGATGTCGAGATTGGCGAATACTTCGTCGCGTGTATCCATTGTAGTGCCGTTTGTCGTCAATGATGCGAAGCTCAGGTGTTCAAATTGTGCTTCCAATTTGTCTTGTGGCTCCGCGTATCCTCTCTGCAGACCTACAGCGTGGACGTCTCGCTTCCACCTGTATGCTGCGGATGCCCCGTCGCTGTGCCATTCGCATCTTGTCTTGGATCGCGCTCTGACGACATGCTGTCCTCTCCCCCTTTTAGGTTGACCTTGACCCCCATCAGACTTCTTACACACCGCCTGCCAATGATTTCTGCCGCCACATTTCTTACAGTTGGAACCGTATGCTGGGCATCTGTCCTCTTTTAGGTGAGCCCTCCCACAGAATCGACAGACTTTACTGGGATTGGCTGCGCGGACATAGTGCACGTTGGTGTGATTCGACTGTACGCTTTGCAGCTGCGTCATGTGACTTATTGACGCTTCTGTTGTGCGCCCTATGTCCAGTGCTTTTTCTAGCGTGAGTTTATCGTCATGACCCAATAGCTCTTTTTGTAGCTCTGCAATGTTAGTGCCGATGATCAACTGTTCAATGAGTCTTTCCTCTGCTTCAGCTTGATTAAATTTGCATTTTTGCGCTTGCAGCTTGCACCGTGTGACGTAATCATCGATTGATTCACCTCCTGCCTGACTGTATTTCTGTAGATAAAAACGTTGCACCCTAAAGTTTACTTTGGGCTCAATGTGTGCTTGGAATTTTTCCCACACCAGTGATGGATCTGTTCTATCACTATCTGATAAGTTCCACGAATTGTATATTTTTATACCTTCATCACCGGCATATAGCAGTATATGGTTGACCATTTTGTCGACTTTTGTGTCTTTTACATTGAAGTATATTTCACATTTTTGCTTGAACAGTTTGAATGTTCCAGCTAGGTCTGCGTTAGACCAGTCCATTCGTGGATGGTCAGACATTATTCCGTGTTCGCAGTAGTCAGTTCAGTGTGTATTGCATACAATGTATTTCTTTATTTATAGCAATCACAACACGGCGTACGTCTTGCACGCGCTACACTCGTGCGTCGACGAGCATTACGTATAGCGTAGATCATCACACTTCTTCGCTTTTGTCGCGTCACGCTTTTCGTTGTATGTGCCGCTTTACTTTTGTAGCTTTCAATGTATTCATACGCCTGCTTTTCTAGCGATGGACGTCTCTACTGCAGTGTGCTGTACGTGAAAATAGTTCGGCTTCATTTTACTTCATTCGCTATGCTGCCTTCGTGGCACAACAATCGCATATTTCAAGTTAGTTTGACATTCAATGTTCTTACGTGGTCCATGCGTGCTTTCTTTGCATCGAACCGCTGCCACCATGTAAAGTTCTCTTTCTGGGTTCAGTATAATAAGGCTAGCTTTTCAACTAACTGTAATGTTTATTTGAATGGCTGTCTACATCGGTACAGTGCTCTAGCCAACTCACACATGAGTGCCTACTCAATCATGCAACATAGTCCAGGATATTACATATACCAGTGGTGCCACCTAACAGTCAAAACATGCTTATGACGCCAGACTCTATTCTCGGCGGACTCACGTTACGAGGCCGAGCGAGAGTTGGATAAGCGAGACTACCATTTGGCAGCATCTTTTCCCAGCAATGACTTATTCAAGCTGACCCATAATATCATAGACAGGCACAGGGGCCCTGACAGGGCACTTTTAATTGCAATTAGCAACTGCATTCCTCTGTTGCACTGGTCTGTCTTCAGATCAATTCTAGTCCCAACTGGTACCAGGTAACCAACACAGCTAGCTGCTAAAGCGTGTTGTTTCAATGCTTGTGTGAACTGATAAGACATGTCTCGGAAGACATGAGAAGGTGGGGGGGTCACAAGCCAGATGGCTTTTTCAGCTAGGCATCAAATGTCTTTGTTAATTTTACTATGGACAGTGTTAGATGGTATTACCTCTGACCAGTTTCCCTGAGAGGCTACTACTACTACTGGACTGGCCCTCTACCTACTCAGATACAATCACACCTGCGTATACATATCCTGTTATACAATCTAGCTCCTCCCATACCCCAGTGGAACAGGTCGATAAAAAGTAGTTATACTTTTTACTCAAGTACTTGTTTACAAAGTACTTTTACTCAAGTAGTTTTTTAGGTGAATTACTTTTACTCAAGTACAAAATTGAAGCAATTCAGTCAACCCTGCTGACAGCCTACAGCCAGATTGACAACCTACAGCTGGCTGACTACACTGCAGCAGGGTATTGCGTAACACCAGCAACGTCTTAAACAGTCCGTGTACCAGTCTTGCGTAACAATTTCGATCATATGGCCAGCGTACTGCCGGTTATGTCGTTGGGATATTCCCATGTTCAGTAGTGGGGGTGTATCGTCGCTTCAGAACTACAAATTTGACATATTATGTACGATCGTTGAATGTATGTGATTATTATATATAAGCAGCATTATGGGGTTTTCTAAGTTTATATATTTATATAGCAACTATATTTAATTGTCTAAGTATGGGATTTCACACCCGAGACAGTCCATTATTCAGCGGTTGTTTAGTGGTTGCAAATTGCAATTGACGCTGAACGGGAATGTCCCTGTAGGCGAAGATAGACCCTTCTTATTCACATATTCACAATTTGGTGGCGTAAAAACGTGTGTTGTCCGGCTGGAAACAGAAGGTGCGGCCAGACAATACCTGCAGTAAAAGTCTGCTTCGTTGATTTAAGAGTAGACGTGTGTGCACAAGGTTGCACTTGCCATTCTTGAGGATATTAAGCGTTGTCTAATCAGAATGACTTATCTGAATACGCTTTTAGTATGCATAGTAAGTTTCGGGAATCCGGTTATATGACCGTATATTTGTTTTATATGCACTTGGCCTTGAATGAGTTTGTTCTGCACAGCCCCTTGGCCTGGGTGACTGACATGAAACATTATTTCAAAGCCACAATACTACACATAATACGTGTAGGCACATTCCGATGTCCTTTATATGCGGATGGGGTGGGCTGGTGGAGCTAAATAGACTGTCACTGTGCTCACAGCATGCTTGTTATGCTTTATGAAGCAGCATATTGCTTGTTTAATTAGGACTGGGAACACTAGACATGTGCTACTCGAATTCCACCGGAAGACAACATAACTTTTATTACTCCAAAACGGTGAAAGAGCTACACTGTAGTAAGTAGCTGTACAATGCACCAGTTATAACGATCCTATTACATGACATCCCTCCTTTAAAACATCCCTCCTTTAAATGTAAGAAGGTCAAAAAGAAACCATTCATCAGCTTTAACGAATGTTCGCTGTGGATAAATTGATATCAAGCGAGTAGCAAACTAGGCTAATATAGTCACATTATATCGACTATCAAAATCACATAGAATGTCACAGAATGGTCACTTGTGAAACAGATCAATAATACTATAAATGTCAAATAGTATTGAAAACACAATTAAATGTCAAATCGCATAGGCTTTCTGATTGCACGACCGTATCTAGAGAATCGTTCATTCTGTGGAATCTCTTCTAACGGAGGTGGCTCAGCGACGACTCTTCTTGGCGGCACAGCCACGACTCTTCTTGGCGGCACAGCGACGACTCTTCATGGCGACGGCACGTCTGGCGGTACCGGCATCTGAAGAGCGTTACCCTCTCGAGCGTCGGGATCGTCCATCTGAGGAAGAATCAGCGGCGGCTGCTCACGTGTCCTCCGTAGATGACGACGATTGCGGCGGAGTTCTCCTCCCTCGTGCTGGATCACGTATGACCTCGGACTCTCGTGTGTCCGCTGAACGATAGCGGGATCCCAGCCCCACTTTCTCTGGACACGTACTACATCACCAGGCTTCAATGGCTTCAATGATGTAGCACCGTGGTCATAGTCCTGTTTGAACCGTGTCTGTCTGTCCGTTAAGTCTTGTTTCGCGTTTACGACTCGCGGCTCAAGAACGGCTTTGGTTGTCGGCAACTTTGACCTGAGTAGTCGGCTCATTGCCAGTTGTGCTGGTGCATAGCGGAGTCCACTGATCGGCATATTCCTATATTCTAGCATCGCTATGTAGGGATCACGACCCTCTTCGTCTGCCTTCTTGAGGAGCGACTTCAACGTTTGCACGACTCGCTCTGCCTGCCCGTTCGATTGAGCATATGTTGGGCTCGATGTAGTCACTGTGATACCCCAATTCTCCGCGAATTGCCGAAAATTATAGCTACCAAACGGTTGGTTGTCTGCTACGATCTCTTCGGGTATTCCATGACGTGCACTGATGCTCTTAACATGTGAGATGACACATTCGCTTGTCTTGTTCTCGAGCAGTGCCAACTCGGGATACTTCGAATAGTAGTCAACGACTACTAGGTAATCTCGACCTTTGAACGACATAATGTCCATTGCCACTTTGCGGAACGGGCCGTCTGGGATTTTGTGTGCTATCATCGGCTCCTTCTGATTGCTCCGGGCGAACTGTAGGCATGTTTTGCACCTCGAGACAGTGTCCTCGATTGCTTTCGACATTCCCGGCCAGAAGATAGCTGATCTAGCTCGAGATTTCGTCTTCTCCATCCCCATGTGTGGTTCGTGCAGCACTTCCAGCATATCCGACCTCATCGACTCTGGAATAACAATTCTTTCGCCTGCAAACACGAGTCCGTCGTCTGCACTCATCTCGTCTCTCATGTTCCAGTATGGTCTAACGTCCTCGGGTACAGCTGTCCTCGACTCTGGCCAGCCGTTCATCACAACCTGAAGTAGTCGCTGAAGAGTTACGTCATCGGCTGTAGCACTTCGGATTTGCTCGAGTCGTCCTGTACTTGCAGGGAAGTTCTTTGTAACGCTGTGGACCATGATCTCAACATCGTCAATGAGCTCCCTGTCTGGCTCACTATCTATGTAAGCACGTGAGAGAGCGTCGGCTACGTACAGCAGCTTCCCTGGAACGTATGACAGGTTTATCTCGTATCGCTGTAGCTTCAACATCATACGTTGCACGCGTGCCGTTGCGTTTCCGATCGGTTTCTTCATTATAATCTCAAGCGGCTTATAATCAGTCTGCGCTTCGATTTCCTTGCCATAAATGTACTGATGAAACCGGGAAGTCGCGAAAACGACCGCTAACAGTTCTTTCTCCAACTGTGCGTAGTGTAGTTCTGGACCGACTAGTGCCCTTGACGCATAGGCAACAATTTGTCCTTCTTGTAGAAGACACGCCCCTAGTCCACTCTTTGACGCGTCCGACTGCAACGTTACTGGTTTGTTCACGTCGTAGAACCTCAGTACTGGCAAACTGCTTAGAATTGTCTTCAACTCATTCACTGCATTTGTATGCTCTTGTGTCCAACACCACACCGCGTCCTCTTTCAGCAGCGCACGTAGAGGACCAGTGATGTGCGACTCTCGCGGGATGAACTTTGCCTGATACTTCACAATGTTCAGAAACCTCAGGACTGCGCGCTTGTCCTCAGGCAGTGGCATGTCGACGATAGCTCTTACTTTGCTAGGGTCTGGGCTGAGGCCTGATTCCGATACTACATGTCCCATGTACAGCACCTCATTGACTTTCAACTGCACCTTTGACGAGTTGAACTTCACGTTTCGTTCTCTTGCCCTCTGGAAGACAGCACGCATGATGGCATCGTGACAAAGCCTACATATGGTGACATCTTATGCACTTCTAAAATGATATTTAATTAATTTATATTAAAAAAAAATGTTCCCGTTTATTCTACAAGTACAATAATCTTGTGAACATGTTAAAGTACATGAAAATGCTAATATTACGAAATTGATCTTTCCTTAGCATATATTGCTAACATCTTCGACCATATTCTGAAAGGATACAGAGATGGGCCCAAATGACCACTGGTAGCGCTATCCTAGCTAATGATGGAGATGGTTAAGTTTCAGGCACGACTTTTCACACTTATACTGCATACACACAATACCTGTGGTGGGAAAAGCGCGTGTCACCTTCTCGTGGTTCCTACTGTGGATCACGACAGCAAACTTTGCTGTCGTGTGAACTAAGAACAGCGCACACTGGTACTATCTTGTAAATTGTGGATATTGTGTTTGTTTGTTTTATACTGAATGGCTTGGTGCTTGGTGAAGTCATATCGGTTGCTGACTCGAGACAGTAGGTGCACGGTTTTGTGTCCAAAGGGAAATGTGGTTGATACCAACTAAATATTCGACAGCCACATAATTCACACAGCTTGACGTCTAAAATGATGGTAATATCGAGCCTGATTGTTATGAAAGAAACACATATTTGGCTCGGTTGCATTATTGACAGTTGCAGTCCGACCCATGTTTGCTGCTGTGACCGACTGTGCAGCAGGAACATCGTCATGTCTTCGGGATGGTCCACAACAACCTCCTTTGCTGTCTCTGGTATTTCAAGAGGTAACTCTGACAGCCTAAACGACGTTGGTTAGTGCAATAAGGTAATGAACATAACAATTTACATGCTTCCTGATATGCTGTCATTGATATCTCACTTTTTTCCAGTGGGATAGTAGTTTTGTATGTTAATATGCTGAATCAAACCATAAGAATGTAGAATATTATATTACATAACATAATAGCTATCACATGATCATGGGACCACTATCTGAATAAATGAATTAACATGGACAGTACATGTTCTCGCAATTTTAATTCCACATATCCAAATTTGCTTCTTTCATAATTGTATACCTTGTGCAGATGTACATTGGGATATTAGAGTCATTTTTGCAAATACCTGTCTTAAGTATTTACTTTGTTGTGTTTGACGTGTTATGTCATAAACTGTTGAAGAATAACAGCAGATTATTTGGTAACAACTTTTTGTTTGCTTCACTCATTATAATGGGAGTTTTTAGTTTTAGAAAATGAGATAGCTTTAATATATGCAATTCACAAGATAATCCATTTGTATGATGCCAACAGTGTACATTGCTGACAATCCTTGCTAATTGCTTTTGTAACAAATAAATGCAGTCAATGTTTGTTTTGTAGGTGTTTCCCCACACTTCACAACAACATAAAACACAAATCAGGTACTGTGAATAGTATATTGTTTTAAGTGAGCATTTTTGTGTAGTAAATATTTTGCACTAGTATGCATAATTGCAATACTTTTCAAAGTTTCAAAGTTATCATCCTATTAAAACAACTAGAAATTTACTTACATATATCATTTCAATATCATTGATTTTTACATTAGTGCTGGCTTTTCATAGTTACTAAATAGCATGACATTAATTTCCTACACATTATGTGATAATTGATTAACTACAAACCACATAACCAATTAACCAAGTTGTTTGCCTGTCTTTGCTGAGTTCAACCAGGTCATTTGCTGAGGAAAAAAAATATTGGTGTCATCAGCAAAAAAATTTAATTTAACAGTTATGAACTACATGTATGTAAAGCACCTTGATTGATCAGGCCCTGTATATCTACTTTATTATTATCATATGTAAGCATCACTTCTATCCAGCTACACTGTCTCAAACGACAGTGAACACGAACATGAATGCAGAGTAATCACGGTTACACACAATCTTTACATTGCACATGATGCAACAGAGAGTTGTTCTGGATGGGGTACAAAGGCTAGGATCCCTTTCCGACAATTGTCTAGATATCAGTCGCACACCCTTAACGAACCCCCTTAACCCTCCTTTCATGATTCTAAAATGGATTGCAACACTCAGGATTAGGCACAGATGTTTTCTTTGGAGCCATCACCAGAGCCAGACTAACACCTAAGCCCAGGGTTTTATATACAATCAACCCTGTGGGATTGTAAATCCTATTGTAATGCACACAGCTGAGCATCAGTCCCCTGCCAGATCCATTGGGCTGATATGATACCTGTTACCAGATCCTTGGGCCCTGTGCTGTGTATTACCCCTGACACTTCCACTCCTCAAAAAAACCAATGTATGGTACAACATGAAATTGGTGTCTTAATTGGAGGAGAGGGGATAGCGGCTGTTTCTTTTAGTGTTACACATCAAATTATTTCGAAAAGAAACATGTTTAATCACAGGTCATAAGGGTGCTGATCTCGAAAGCATGATCACAGGTCATAAGGGTGTTGACTTCGTGGGCATGATTACAGGTCATAAAGGTGCTGACTTTGAGGGCATGATCCTAGGTCATAAGGGTGCTGACCTCGAGGGCATGATCACAAGTCATAAGGTTGCTGACCTTGAGGGCATTATCACAGGTCATAAGGGTGCTGACCTCGAGGGCATGATCACGGGTCATAAGGGTGCTGACTTTGAGGGCATGATCCTAGGTCATAAGGGTGCTGACCTCGAGGGCATGATCACAAGTCATAAGGTTGCTGACCTTGAGGGCATTATCACAGGTCATAAGGGGCCTGACCTCGAGGGCATGATCACGGGTCATAAGGGTGCTGACTTTGAGGGCATGATCACAAGTCATAAAGGTGTTGACTTTGGGGGCATGATCACAGTTCATAAGGCTGCTGACTGATTACTGTTCATAAGAGTGCTGACTTTGTTCAAAGTTCAGAAGGGTGCTGATTTTGATCACAGTTCGGAATATGAATATTGTTGGTTACAGCACGAATGATGATGACAGATGTAATTCAAGTTTTATGTTGAGGGACCTCAAGTTAAATAACGTAATAACATAATAATACTTAAAGAACATTGTATCAGAACCGACCAGATCAATTAACACCATCACATATTCACCAAAAGAGTACATACACGATTTGCTTCTACCATACTGTCAAATTATCATTTATAATATTAATAAAATATTATGAGGCACTGAGAAAATTTTCATCTGAATAGTAATACAGTACCGTATCTAAAACTATGGAAGTGCAGTTGCTTCAAAGATACCTTTAGAGTACTTGAACATGCTTCAATTTTATTTTAGTGTTGTTTATGCATATACTTAATTTTTATTAATTAAATTAACTTAAATGTTTCCATCCCATGAGCACTGAACTTTTTATTTTCAAGCTGTTCCTAGGAATATGGTAAACAATACAATGCATATGTAGAGTGACCCTTTTAGTTTCATACCCTTTTCTCCTTCCTTTAAGGGTTTTATATAACATGAATATACTAGCTGATTCAACAGCACCTACATTGCTGTATTCAAGGTTGATAGCTGCATACAATTCTTGACATTTCTCCCAAAATTCAACAACTCTATTTTGAGTTGGGATGTAATGCATCCCTTTCTGCTAGGCATGAAGGTAGGTGTTTGAGAAGTTTTTTCTTCTCTTCCCCATCAAACTTATGAATTAAAGTCTATCCATCCCATTTCCAGATACATCTTCCTATGTTCTAAAACTGACACCACACAATTTGATGCACTTAAGCAAATCAATGAGGTGTACAACATTGGATTTTGAGAAAATGCCATTCTTTCCTTAGCATAATCAGTGAAATCTTCTATGAGATTAGCTATACGTCTGTCAGTAACTCAAAGCATCATATGCAATTCATCCATGACTCCATGAGTGAAGGGAAGACTCACAAATGGTACAGACCTACATCCATACGAACTACTACGTGCATGTTCAGAAATGTCATGTATTGGCCTTACCACATCTTCGCCGCAATAAGTCTTCATATTTAGTCACATCCCCTCGGTCATTTGAATGGACTCTGCAGTAAATGCATGCATGATTGGATATTGCTCCAGTCATGTCTAGTACCATAACGAGACATCTATAGTCTCCTCCCAGCAGATTATTTGGTAACAACGTTTTGTTTGCTTCACACATGATGGGAGTTTTTAGTTTTACAAAATCAGATTATATAATAATATTATCAATAATTAATTTATTTATGCAGTTCACAAGATAATTCATTTGTATGATGGTAATAGTGTACATTGCTGATAATCCTTGCTAACTGCTTTTGTAACAAATAAATGCAGTCAATATTTGTTTTGTAGGTATTTCCCCCAAATTCCACAACAACACAAAAGTCAAGGCAGGTACTGTGAATAGCATAGTTTTAAACATGCATTTAGTAAATATTTTGCACGAGTATGCATAATTGCATTACTTTTCGACAGCTCCAAAGTTATCATAAATGTTTGTTTACCATAGCAACTGCAAAGGTTTAGTGAAACATGAGTGACTGACTCTCAGTTTCCTCCCTGTTTGCTCACAGATGCCAGACGACAGGAAGGAACAGCACACAACAGAGATGTTCACTGACTTTGAGACTCTGGCTGCCAAGTTCAACTTCATTGACCTTGCTTGCTCGGAGCGACTGAAGTGCACTGGAGCGACAGGTAACTGCACCAAGTAGGGCATCTCTATCAACTGTGGACTGGTCAGTTGATATAACATGCTAGTCTCGGACATGCTTGATTCTGGATTGGAAGTGTGTATTTCACGAAAAAAACAGCATAACACAGTCACAGTTAGCATTCAAAATACAATTTTTAGACATAAATTACAAATATAATTCTTATGTCATATGTAAAATAAACATGACATTAATTAATTCATTGTAATTGAAAAAGCTGAATTGTTGGCATTTATACATTCACCAACTTCTAAGTTATTTCAATGGGTCAGGGAGATTGCTACTAAACAAAACTTGATCGCTAATATGGCAGCCACTTTGACTGGGGGGTAAGGCCAAGAAGGGATGCCACCTTTCCTACAGAGACTCCAAGCTCACCTGTCTGGTACATGACTCGCTCAGAGGAAACAGCTGAGTCCTGCAGTGGAGAACACATAACCTGGGGGCTAGCACTAGTATGGGAAGAGGAGTATGTATATTGCTCAGTGCCACACAGTTTCTTTCACTCACACAGTTTCTTTCACTCATTCACAGCAGAATTAAATTTATTCAGAATACATCATAATAAAATACAATAACTTCTATTGCGCTGAAATCTTCTGAAACCCAAGCTCAGAGGTGCATCAAAACAAATGGGCTAGGCAATCATATACAGTTTTAAAGTGGTAAACATATGGATGAATATATGCTAGGAGCTAAGGAACTAAACGTGGTTGAAAGGGTAAGTCTTCAGATGTTTCCTACTGACCTAACACTAACAGAGTGAATTCCAAAGAGTTGGTGCAACAACCGCGAAATCCCTGGTTACAATCTTTGTTTAAACTCTGGGAACAAAAAGTAGGTCAGAACTTGATTATTGAAGCTTTCTGGGCTTTCTTACAACAGTGGGCAATAAATGTAAATATGGATTGTGATTTGTTTAGGGACACAGGAAGCTGACTGTTCAATATTCATAAGATGCAACCATGTACACTCTCATGACTGAAATGATTAAATGGCATAGAAATTTTAACAATTTATATTTAATACCACTTAAAAGTCTCACTTCAATTGTTCAATCATTGCATGTTAGGAATATTCATTGCATATCAAGAATATTCATTAGTGTGATTTTGGTGCCCGTAAATTAGCCACCACCAAATTCATGGTCTGGGTGGTTCACATTAATAGGGTCATCGTGTGGGTGGATAAATGGTTATTTAGGGTCTCGTGTTAAAAACATATGAGTAGGTCTTAGTAGTGTATTTACTTACCTAGTTGGTGCACTAGGCCACCATCTCAGTTGAAATAGGGCTTTGTATTACACTCTATATGGTTACCTTGCAATCTATTGTATAATTTGTTATTTCGTATATATTGTAAATATTGAATCGGATGCAATCAAGCCAGTTTCTGATTACTTCTGTTGTAACAGTTGCATTGAAACTGATGATTGGCTAAATTTTAGCCAATCAGGATCCAATGATGAACAAGCTTCCATCATGCTAAAAATTCCAATAATAACAAAATTGATATATAGGGGTGAGTCAATGTGGATGGGTCAGTGGTCCGCATTGGCAATGCGTGTAGAGTGCTTGCAATTTGTTTTGTTTTTAAATATTGGCGTGGGTGGAGGGGACAATTCTGTCCAACAGTTTATTGGATTACTGGAATTGTTTTAAAACAACCCTGTAGTGCAGAAATCAGTCATGAGTAAATGCTGTGTTCTCCATATCTCATGAATAAATGCTGTGTACTCCATCTCTCATCAGTAAATGCTGTTGACTCCAACCCTCATGGGTAAATGCTGTTTACTCCATCTCTTTTGAGTATATGCTGTGGACTCCATCTCTCTTCACTTCTCGTGAGTGAAAGCTATGGATCCCATCTCTTGATAGTCAATGCTGTGGACTCCATGTTTCGTTAGTAAATGCTTTGGACTCCACCTCTCAAGAGAATATGCTGTGGACTAGTGATGAAGAAGAATGGGAAACAAAATTGGACGACCAGTATCTGTGCCAGCCTCACCACGGACTACAGGGTGAGCCCGCCCGCCCGCCCGCCCGCCCGCCCGCCCGCCCACGTTGAAATCACACGTACATTTACAGCAGAACACTGAATTCACACAACTGATGTGTACCTTTGTTTTTTTGTATAAAAGTGCTGAGAAAATTGTTGTAACCGGAATGATTACGTGTCCTCGATAGAACAACATGCATGTGTCATTACAATTACGATACCAGAATAATTGTCGTTGATGGCGTTGACAAGTGTCAATGAGTGGAGCTGCTGAAGATTATCTGATGCAAACAGGACAACAATGCCTGTCTTGGTTCTTTGCCAACTCTTCCAGCACAGACAAAAGACCACATTGCTTAATTGCTGTTTACGAGCCAGCATGCGGGCAGTTCTTGCATTTAGCATGTGTTACATAACAATCAATGCGAAGTGGTCTGTTTCAACGCACATGGTTTGTCTATAGCACACACTGCGTGCTTCACGTGGACAGCTACTACGAAAACAAACGGTGCATCATAAACAGCGACTTTATGACCTAACAGAATGCGGAATACCACCGAAGAAGTGTCACTGATTTGAACACAATTTCGGCCTCGATTCTCTAGGTTTGTGAATAAACGTTATTTGGCTTTGTAGATCAATAATATATATTCTGTGGAATACACATATTTGATATAGTATTAATGTTGATACATATGCCGTTTCTGCTCGGATTCTACAAACAATTGGCCATTCATATGGAGTTATGATTAATGTATTGGGACACGTTAATTACTAGTGACAACTATATTTCTCTTCTTCTGATGCAACTCATGATTATGTATTAACCGCTTCCAAAATGTGACTAGATTGTGGCCGCACTGGAGAGTTCTAGTGATGTAGCCCTAGTACGAGTCTATATTAGATAGAATGTCGGATTTGCGTAGTTTAGCAGGTTCATGTAGGCCCTATGTTGAATGGATATATTATTTGTTCTTCAATTGGATGGAGACGACACACTTTCTAAGCATTTGACTGATTGTTGGCTAACGTAACTGTTGTGCGCATTTGTTCCACAAAGTAACGGCGATGGGAATGATTATATTCATAGATATTAAACAGATAATACCATTTAATACAACTGTTCGATGATACTGTAGACAAAATAATAAACTTTTTCCATGTGTAGTGTGTTGCATTCCCAAGGTGCTGTGCTGGCTACGACGGGGACTGTTGTTTTTTACACTTTCTAAGAATTTTGACTGACTATTGGCTAACGTAACTGTTACGCGCATTTGTTTCACAAAGTAACGGCGATGGGAATGAATAGATTCATAGATAATAAACAGATAATGCCATTTAATACAACTGTTCGATGATACTGTTGGCAAAATAATAAACGTTTTCCACTTGTCTTATGTTGCATTCCCAAGGTACATGTTATTGATGACAGTTAACGGGCCGACGTTGTTGTAGGCGCCATCTTAGAGTGAGCACTTCCGGCGCATGCGCATAATTTCCACCACTGAATCTGCATAATTAAATATCAATAACATAGACTAGTAATATTACTGATGCATGTTATACATTTTGCTGTATTACAACTTGAACTAGGTCATATAAGAAACATTCTAATGAATAAATTGTTTATTTAAATGTTGTTATAACAGAAAAAACGTAAAGTGAACATGTTTCAAGAGTTCACACCACAAATTCGGCCGGAAGGGTTTACCAACTATATAAACGGGTAGACGTGTTGTCATAAGAGGTTGCTAGCTCAACACATAGGGGTTGTCAGTAGTTTGGGTGGAGGACTACACGATGGTCTGGGGGCCGACAAACCTCTCCCCTGAGAGCTGCTCGATACGCAACCATAAGAGACTCGGTGACTGTGGATTGGTCTCTCCACCGACCGATAGGAGGTGCAACCAAATGGCTGATAATGGCTAAGTGTCACTCACGTCATTGGTCTCTTATTTTTTAAACAAAAGAATATCGATCATTATATATTCAGATTCGGTTTATTATTCTCGATTCGCATTAGTTGATCAATCGGCATCAGTTTTATTGTCATCGTACCAAACGTCTGCCAATCCTTAATCAATTACATGTAAATTATTACGTTGATTTCCTTTTACATGTAAATTATTACGTTGATTTCCTTCCTTGCATTTTAGTAACTCTATGCTTTCATTATATCACTCTACGTCACTTCCAAAACAAAAAGGCTATATAATGTTAGTGTTTTATGGCACTCCATAGAGCACTATGTGATGATAGCGCTATGTAGATATCATATTTTATTATTATTATTTTGGTGGTGACGTTCTCGAAACACCAGTGCCAGCAGCATATTAATATTTTACGAAAACTCCCAATTTGTTGGACCTATGTGATTTTGACGAAACTTAACTTGTTCACACATTGGCAGCATAGTAGCAGTGAATGTCATGAAGTTGTAGGATTTTTGATGGTCAAGTTTTCTACTAATCATGCAAAACGTTAACGTGACCACCAAGGGCAAGGGAAAATCTGCAGTTGTACTGTTACTACAATTTAATAATAGGACAAAACTGCTGGCCTCGACAGTTTGAGAATGTGCCATGTTTTTAATTAATCCACCGCCAAATCATGTGTGGCATAGTTTTAGTTGAGGTACTTAATCGTTTAACTATGCGTTGTGAGGCTGATGTGTTATGTTTCGTGGTGAGACCGGCTTCTAACAAGGCACTGGCGGTAAAGATGGCCCTCCTGGCGGACAATTCAGAAGAACCGCAATTTATCCGGTAGGTGGACGCGCGAGGTTAGGCGGAGACGCGTAAAGAAAGTTATTGCTCAATTTTGTTATTGTTACTGCGAAATTCGTAGGTTATGATTTCGTATTTTTAGTTGTTTAGACATATGGACTGTTAGAAAACGAATATGGAGTTCCTACGGAAGTGCAGTATGCGCTTATTATTCTGCTCAACTGTACAATTCTATCATATTACCTCATATAAACTATGGTATATTGGCCTGGGGGTATCAAACGCAACGCATATTTATACTTCAGAAAAAAGCAATTAGAATAATCACGTTAAGTAAATATAATGCACACACTGCTCCTATTTATAAAGAACTCAAATTATTAAAGGTCAGTGACATCCACAAGCTACAAGAACTTAAGTTTTATCATAAATTAATAAATAAACAACTACCTGAATATTTTTATAATATACCTTATACTAACACTTTTGAAATACATCAATATGACACATGAGACAAAAATCGCTTATTTATGTCAAGAAATAATCATGTTTTCGCAAACAAATGTATTAGATACAGCATGATTAGAACTGTTAACAATAGTCCAAATGATATTACTGACAAAGTCCATACTCATAGTCTATATGGTTTCTCCAGTTACATAAAACAATATCTTCTTGGTAATTATGAATACAACTGTACCAAAACAAATTGTTACATTTGCCGAAATCAGGGCATACGTGTATAGTTATTTATTTGTGTAATTAATATGTAGGTATATCTTGTAGGCAGCCATACATATGCATATATGTACATGGATATGCTTGTATACATATAGTTTATACATATATATATATATATATATGATTATTATATAATTATAAACTTAGTACTTTTATTATTGCTATCACTTGTATTCTTAATTTTTAATATAATATTTTCAATTGCTTGACTAAACCAGTGGTGGCTCCCATGATAGCGACATACTCAATGTCTTAATGGGAGTCTCCGTGACCATTTATTTTATTTACTTTGTTTATATGTCGATTGTATTACATTTACTTGGTCAAAATAAATGAGTCTGAGTCTGAGTCAAATTCGATATCGCCATATTATCGCCCCCATTTTCATACTGGAGGTGATTTTGCACCAGAAATAACGCAAATAGTCGCGTGTCTGTTACGTCACGTTGGCGCCCGCTATCTGAAGGTAAGTGACGTACGGGTCAGAACGGACGAGTTATTTTCCTGCTCCCATATGTTAACCGTATCTGCAACATTTTACACGACTGTCGGTTTCTGCTTATATAGTAGCATAAAGACCCTACCCTGAATCACTGGCACTGCCATCAAGACTAGCGATGTCCGACAACTCTGAAGGGGTAAGACCACTATAGACCTTCCAGTTTATTGTTTCACACGAAAATATAATGTATTAAATTGGCCACTCTTCCTCCTTTACTAATCGGAGCTTTGCTTGTCTCCAATTTTCGCAGTAGAGAGTCCCCCGCTCCATAATTCAGCCTGTGAATGGCTGCACAATTTATTCTGTATGTGTAGAGCCACACTATCCTGGCAGCGACTTTGTTGTTCTACTACGACCCCTATTGCTTGTGATGCATTTTGCCCAGTATGATAAGACCCAGTGATTCTCGCTGAGCTATATCTGCTGTCCATGGATATGGTTACTGGAGCATCTTCAGGTAATCCTCGTAGCTTATTAATTGTCTTCATGTGGTCACGCCTTTTCGCCAAGTCTGCCAAAGTCATAGTTGCTGTCGCAATGCCAACTTTGTTTGCAGTCCGTTGCATGCTACTTCGGTACGGTGGTGGTACATCTCTGCTAGCAATTATCACTCGCCCTTTAGCGATTCCTGTGGTAGATTCCTGCAGTCCCACCTGAAGGCCGACATTTGGAGCAGCAGATCTCTGCCCTGCCTTCTCAGTTGGTACTTCATGGTATAACTTGAAATTTTTTTATGTGTATCCACACTTAACACACCTGAGATTTTGTTTCCAGCAGTGGCCAACCTTGACCTCTGTATGCACTGTAAATCTAGGAACAGCACACAATTAACTGTCAATAAGGGACGCATGCTCTGCAATGCACTCGTTATACATCTGTGTTGTTTTGTCTCTATGCATAATACGCATTTCTGATTGTGAGTCATCTTTCTTCAGGTATGTCGTTGTCAAGTCATCAGCAACACGTTTCTTCGGTCTTTTTTGAGTTTGGCGCCACCCGATTTGCCCTCAGCATCTGGGACTTCGATGAGTCCACCTTGTGTAACTTTGGCGACTCTTGTGAATTCGGCTTGCGTGAGTCTTGGCATCCACATGCTTGGTGTGGAATTGTCTGCAACATCTTTCTTGGACGTGTGCACAGTGTGCCCCTTCTGATAGCCACATCTCCTCACATTTTTGGCTATTCGGAACTTCACTTTTCTTCTCCATGCTGATATCTGTATCAGAGTCAAACACTTTTACTATCTGACTGATCTTGGAGCAATCTGTCCATCTGACATTTAAGCAATGGCCATAATTTTAGTGGGGTAGACCACTTGTCTGTCATGCTGCACAGCTATTGGCTGAGAAAATACCCCAATGTAGATTCTGAATAGAATTTACAACCTCCTGTAGTTGAAATCTGAGCAAAAAGTAGGCTTATCGTCACTGTAGTTGCAACAGTAGACACTCAAAAGCCCCAAACAGGCAGCATCCTGTTCTATCTCGTTGACAGGCAGTTGGCACCTTCAGTGACTTGAAATTGGGTCATCCGTGTCAGAAATGCCAAATGTTCACATGAAAACTTGTCAGATATATAGCTTGTTTTCACGCATACCATAATTCGTTGTACTTTGAACGCTCAATATTACTTATCAATGTTGTGAAATACACTGAAATGGTAGCTTTTTGCCCAAAAACAGTGTATATTTAAAAAATAATAATAATTTTAATAAAAAATTAGTTGACAATTTTAGTGTTGTATTGATGAAAATACCCCACATTTTGTGAAACACTTGTAAGATTTCCTATATCTCCGGCACAGCAAGCAGTGTGGGCTTTATGACTAAAGTGCATATATGTAATTCAGCCCACTTGAAATTCTTCCCCTCACATACGGGGGCATGTCTCGGTAACATATCAATTAATGTGTAGCATTGCGATGCGGATTTCCTTCTGTGATTTATCGAGATAAATGTTTTTCTTCGATTTGGTATAACTTTCGTGACGGTTTGTGAGATGTCGAAAATTAATTAGGGCACGGACCACAGTCAGAATCCATCCGCCATTACATACATAAAGAATCCCAAGGAAAAAATTCATTGTGCAGATAGGGTTTATTTGTGAGAGCAGAAATTGTGTGGACGAGGGAGTGGAAGTGATGTTCTTGTGCACAGTAGCATCTAAGCTTTGAAATGATGCCATTTGTCAGTAGGTATACCAGTTGCGTAAGGACACAGTGGCTGTTAGGCAGGATGTACTCATATTTGGGAAACCGGAGAATTTCATGGCAGAAATGCAGGGGCCTCATGCTTTGAAGCAATTTATGCGAAAAGGAGGTATGTCATTTTCACGAATTTCACACACCAGGTGTCTTAGTGGGTCTGTCATTTTCTGTGAATTTAAAAAAAAATTGTAGGATAAATTTTCAATGTAGACGCAAGAACGTTATAATGGTCGTCTATGGGAAAAGTGACCGTGGTCCGTGCCCATGTCCGACAACTCTGAAGGGGTAAGACCACTATAGACCTTCCAGTTTATTGTTTCACACGAAAATATAGTGTATTAAATTGTGATATGTGAATTTAAACAATCTGTATGATGTGACATTAGTGCAAATGAACAGGCATGTTCACAAGTTTGTTTGTAGAAGCTATTGGCTTTGAAATGGTGCATTTTTTAGAGTGTAACAGGCGGAGGGATTCATTTGAATTTTTCTTCTGTGGACTACGTGGGCGTCGCACGTCGGGGCATTTTAATAGAGCTGGATGTATGCGATTTTTACAAAACTTGGTCAGCATTTCAATGAGATGATGGCAGTTGCTGTAAAAAATAAGAATTGTTGATGGTTATGTTTCCTTATCAAACAAAACGTTAACATGACCACCAAAACATTTTTATAATGTGGTCAGCCCCGAAATAAATGGAAGTCATGGTCACAAACACGGTTATAAAATATTGATATATTTATGTTTTTGTCGTTGTGGACATTACAGGTAATTTGGATGAAAATTTTAGTTTGTTATAACAAACTTATTATAATTTCATAATTTGCCATTCCGAATATAATTTTGGCTTATTTTTTTATAAATAAATAAAAATGGTTGCTAGCCTGCCCCATGTTTTGTGTGTGTTTGACTTAGAAAATTGTCGATGTCAGACTGTGATGTTATATGATTATATATATTTTATTAACTCCATCTAGTCAACAAGATCATTACTGTTTTAATACAGTTACTATTTAAACTGTTTAACCGATCTACTCAATATAGAAAATGTCAAATAAATGTACATTTTAGTTTTGTACTATAACATTTGATATACACAAGCTGATGTTTTGCGCAATTTGATATTAATATGACATTTAATTGTTAATCAACACAATTTTTTAATTGTTCATGTGTTAAAATAGTATGAAAGAGCTTGTGGTAAGCTAAAAATCTACAATATGCAATTTTCAGTATCAAAAATAACTGTTTCCTTTCCAAAATGTCTATTCACCACATATCAATACCAATTTCATGTTGTGTGCAGTGCTTTATAAGTGCTTGGGCACAAGGAAATGAAGGTATGCAACCCTAAACTTAGCTATCCCCATATCAAGCTAACCCTGAAGTGGTTTACTGAAGATATAATCATTCCCATGGCTGGCGAGCCCTCCCCATGTCGTGACCAGTGACAGTAGTGGTGAAGTCCACGATAGATCTAGACTTTTTATTGCTGTCAAACTGTAATGATATGTAGGGAAGAAATCAATATAAGTTTGGTGTTTAGCTCTAGATTTCATGGTGTGGCACTTGCCAAGTAGGCCTACTTGATTAGCCCAAGATTGGGCTGTTTGGAGTATAACAACTTGAGACTGACGAGGATTTTTTTAATGGCAATCGATAATCATCCAGTCAGTGCATTGATATATGTTATTAGCTGATTATATTAGGATGTTTTACCCCCAAACATCTCCTTGACATTGGCAATAAATTGGGAATGTACAATGTAGATGTACTACTGGGCCTAGAAGTATATTTTTGGCATATATCGAAAATGCTGCAGCATCTGTCAAATATCAGAATGATTGTGCAACAATTCAATTGCGAATTTTTTTTACCTGCTATTAAAAAAATTACACATTTACAGTGGCAGGCTGAAAGGGCAGGAAAATTAACATGGGCGAGATGACCCAAGATCTACAATTTTCAAGCTGTTAAAAATTTTCACACCTTGCAATTTTAGGGAGGGAGCTCGAGTCAGGTGAGATCAGACAGACATAGTGGTGACATGTGACGCAGGGACACAGTACAGCTTGGATGATATATTTGTCGACATTCAACTTGAGCCACCCTGTCTAATTTCCGCACCCAAGAAGACTCCAGGCGATGATGTCCCATTAGCTGAGCCACCATTGCCCTCTCCCTCCATATTGTCACCATTAAAGCCATCCATTGACTACAAACCATCTGACCTCTCTATTCTGGATGCTGCAGAAGAGGCCAATGATGAGGAGTCTAGTGATGAAGAGTTAGTATTATTGTGTACATTCTTTGGCTTTCTATTCCTCTAAGATTTTCAATACAGCATAATACCTTGATTACTGTTTTAATCATGTTAATTTTTAGCAAACAGTTCATGAGTTGCGTGACTTCAAATTTTTTATTCAAAAATAATGCAATGGAATTTGTGCATTTTCAGCTGTGATGGCTGAATGGTTGGATGCCCAGGCTCAAATCATGGACGAACTCAGAGAGATTGATGGGGACCTTGAACTGTCCGGAGATGCTTGGTTCGACAGTCCTGGACATTGTGCAAAGTATGGCTGTTACAGTTTGCGGGAGAACCGAATGAACAAAGTACTGGATGTCCAGCTGGTGCAGGTATTTACCATATAAGCATGATTAAATATTATTCACCAACCAGCAAAAGCCATTAGGGATCAATAATATTGACTCGGTTTAGTTTAATATTCAAGGACTACGTATGATAGTAATAACCACTAAAACCTACAACTGTAATAATGCATTTACGTATAACAAATGCATTAATAATACAATAGTACATCTAAAATTACTGATATTTTTGCAGAAACTGTACCTGTACCAGGCATGGGGCAATTAACTTGAAAAGTTAATTAATTAAATTACAATTCAATCAGAAATGTTCCAATTAGATTAACGTCACACATTTCTCAGGTCAATTAAATTAAATTAACCTCCCAAATTCTTGTATTAAATTAACAATTAACTTTAATTCAATTAATAATTCAATTATTTTGGTACAAACCAAACCAAACAGTGGTTTATTCCTGGTAATGAAGCCACTACTAAATACAAATCCACAGAAACATGTACAGCTGTTTTCTCCAAGTCTTAGCTCAGAATATACAGACAATTTTTCATACAGAATAACCTATCTTAAAATTAACTGGTTGCAGGTTGCAGTGATATAGGAGGAGGAGGAACTGTTCCACAAGAATGTGCTGCAAGATGTCAAGAGACTAAACAGACCATCATACTGTCAGCCTGGAGACTTTTCACAGTTTTGTCAATCATTGTGCGACCAAACACACCAGTTTTGACAAAGCCTACATATGGTGACATCTTATGCACTTCTAAAATGATATTTAATTAATTTATATTAAAAAAAAAAATTTCCATTTATTCTACAAGTACAATAATCTTGTGAACATGTTAAAGTACATGAAAATGCTAATATTACGAAATTGATCTTTCCATAGCATATATTGCTAACATCTTCGACCATATTCTGAAAGGATACAGAGATGGGCCCAAATGACCACTGGTAGCGCTATCCTAGCTAATGATGGAGATGGTTAAGTTTCAGGCACGACTTTTCACACTTATACTGCATATACACAATACCTGTGGTGGGAAAAGCGCGTGTCACCTTCTCATGGTTCCTACTGTGGATCACGACAGCAAACTTTGCTGTCGTGTGAACTAAGAACAGCGCACACTGGTACTATCTTGTAAATTGTGGATATTGTGTTTGTTTGTTTTATACTGAATGGCTTGGTGCTTGGTGAAGTCATATCGGTTGCTGACTCGAGACAGTAGGTGCACGGTTTTGTGTCCAAAAGGGAAATGTGGTTGATACCAACTAAATATTCGACAGCCACATAATTCACACAGCTTGACATCTAAAATGATGGTAATATCGAGCCTGATTGTTATGAAAGAAACACATATTTGGCTCGGTTGCATTATTGACAGTTGCAGTCCGACCCATGTTTGCTGCTGTGACCGACTGTGCAGCAGGAACATCGTCATGTCTTCGGGATGGTCTACAACAACCTCCTTTGCTGTCTCTGGTATTTCAAGAGGTAACTCTGACAGCCTAAACGACGTTGGTTAGTGCAATAAGGTAATGAACATAACAATTTACATGCTTCCTGATATGCTGTCATTGATATCTCACTTTTTTCCAGTGGGATAGTAGTTTTGTATGTTAATATGCTGAATCAAACCATAAGAATGTAGAATATTATATTACATAACATAATAGCTATCACATGATCATGGGACCACTATCTGAATAAATGAATTAACATGGACAGTACATGTTCTCGCAATTTTAATTCCACATATCCAAATTTGCTTCTTTCATAATTGTATACCTTGTGCAGATGTACATTGGGATATTAGAGTCATTTTTGCAAATACCTGTCTTAAGTATTTACTTTGTTGTGTTTGACGTGTTATGTCATAAACTGTTGAAGAATAACAGCAGATTATTTGGTAACAACTTTTTGTTTGCTTCACTCATTATAATGGGAGTTTTTAGTTTTAGAAAATGAGATAGCTTTAATATATGCAATTCACAAGATAATCCATTTGTATGATGCCAACAGTGTACATTGCTGACAATCCTTGCTAATTGCTTTTGTAACAAATAAATGCAGTCAATGTTTGTTTTGTAGGTGTTTCCCCACACTTCACAACAACATAAAACACAAATCAGGTACTGTGAATAGTATATTGTTTTAAGTGAGCATTTTTGTGTAGTAAATATTTTGCACTAGTATGCATAATTGCAATACTTTTCAAAGTTTCAAAGTTATCATCCTATTAAAACAACTAGAAATTTACTTACATATATCATTTCAATATCATTGATTTTTACATTAGTGCTGGCTTTTCATAGTTACTAAATAGCATGACATTAATTTCCTACACATTATGTGATAATTGATTAACTACAAACCACATAACCAATTAACCAAGTTGTTTGCCTGTCTTTGCTGAGTTCAACCAGGTCATTTGCTGAGGAAAAAAAATATTGGTGTCATCAGCAAAAAAATTTAATTTAACAGTTATGAACTACATGTATGTAAAGCACCTTGATTGATCAGGCCCTGTATATCTACTTTATTATTATCATATGTAAGCATCACTTCTATCCAGCTACACTGTCTCAAACGACAGTGAACACGAACATGAATGCAGAGTAATCACGGTTACACACAATCTTTACATTGCACATGATGCAACAGAGAGTTGTTCTGGATGGGGTACAAAGGCTAGGATCCCTTTCCGACAATTGTCTAGATATCAGTCGCACACCCTTAACGAACCCCCTTAACCCTCCTTTCATGATTCTAAAATGGATTGCAACACTCAGGATTAGGCACAGATGTTTTCTTTGGAGCCATCATAAGAGCCAGACTAACACCTAAGCCCAGGGTTTTATATACAATCAACCCTGTGGGATTGTAAATCGTATTGTAATGCACACAGCTGAGCATCAGTCCCCTGTCAGATCCATTGGGCTGATATGATACCTGTTACCAGATCCTTGGGCCCTGTGCTGTGTATTACCCCTGACACTTCCACTGTCACAAAGATAAACAGAATGCCTCCAAGTGGGCTGTAATGTGAAACCCTCCCAGGCTGGCTGCAATATGATGCCAGCTAGTCTGATAAGAATGGTAACCTGTTAGCAAAATTGTAAAATTGCCACCATCCTAACTTCAAGTTGTTGTATCTCAAGAACTTACAATGGACCCATTCTAATTCTTTAATGGAACTTGTTGATGCAATGACCTTACTAATGGTCAAATTTGATTAAAATCAGAGTTTACTCATTTTGGGTCTATCAGGTCAAAAGTCAAGGCCAGTGACCTAAGTGACACTTGTAAAAATGACATAGTTTTAGTTGAGGTACTTTGTCGTTTAACTATGCGTTGTGAGGCTGATGTGTTATGTTTCGTGGTGAGACCGGCTTCTAACAGGGCACTGGCGGTAAAGATGGCCCTCCTGGCGGACAATTCAGAAGAACCGCAATTTATCCGGTAGGTGGACGCGCGAGGTTAGTCGGAGACGCGTAAAGAAAGTTATTGCTCAATTTTGTTATTGTTACTGCGAAATTCGTAGGTTATGATTTCGTATTTTTAGTTGTTTCGACATATGGACTGTTAGAAAACGAATATGGAGTTCCTACGGAAGTGCAGTATGCGCTTATTATTCTGCTCAAATTCGATATCGCCATATTATCGCCGCCATTTTCATACTGGAGGTGATTTTGCACCAGAAATAACGCAAATAGTCGCGTATCTGTTACGTCACATTGGCGCCCGCTATCTGAAGGTAAGTGACGTACGGGTCAGAACGGACGAGTTATTTTCCTGCTCCCATATGTTAACCGTATCTGCAACATTTTACACGCAATTTCTGTATCGCAATTATTCTGGTATCCTAATTGTATCGACACATGCGTGTTGTTCTGTTGAGGATACGTAATCGTTCTGTTTACAGCAATTTTCTCAACACGTTTACACACAAAAATAACAGTAATCATCAGTTAGTGTGTGTTCCATGTTCTGCTGTAAATGTGACTTCAATGTGAGCAGAAAAAGACAGCCCCTCACACTGGACTCACAAGCATGCACACACGCATGCACGAGGGAGGGAGGGAGGGAGGCGGGGATGGAAGCAGAAAGCGGGAAGGCAGGCAGACAAACAGGAACATTGCTTTCGTGGTATCCAGTCCTTGGGATTGCTCAAAGTGTTTTATATTTCAACCCATGGCAGAAATGTTCGTTCAAAATTCAACTCAACTTATCTGGGAAGCAATTATTCTGGTATCCTAATTGTAATTCCATCCCCTCCCTACCTTCCCCCTCCCTCCCTCTCGCCTTTCCTCCCTGCCTCCCTCCCACCCTCCCTCCCTCCATATTGACGTGACATTAGGAGTCAGTCGTTCCAGCATTTGCACCCACAAACATTTGATTTATCAAATGCATAATCAAATGTACGATCAAATGCATGCGTAATTCTTTGAATAATTATTGTTGTTAGATTTCACATACCATTAAAAAAGTTCTCTGAAGTGAGCAGTACCTTCAACAGATTATGAAATCGTTGTCTGACCTGTGAATTCACTTTCACACCGTGCTCCTTAAAAAGTGCTCTGTATGTCAAATGTTCAATGCCTGAGCTGTTGTTTATACAACATGAAAATACCAAATGGTCTGTAGGATTATGGCTTCATGGATTACCTGTTCATTGAAACAAATTAAACAATGCAGTCAAATGACTCCCTTGTGTTGTGTTGACACTGTTGGGGTGGTTTCTCGTGGCAGCTCATTTGGGGGAGTAAACAGCAGCAGTAGTATCGTCGCCATGTAGTTCACTTTCTTAATTTACTACACAACTATTGGTCATTTGTGTCTTTGTATTGAAGGAATAATGCGCAGCAAGTGCTCGGATATTCACGATGATGTCCGGCAAGGCCTGATATGAAGACAACTTTGCTCGCATTGACAACGGCGAGTGAAAACCCAGACAACACAATACCACGCAATTAATTACTGCGCATTGTTTGACTGTATGCGTTGACTGTCTGCATCGGCGTTGACTGTCTGTATCTTGTTTTCTGCTGCCTACTGACTGCTTGCGACTGTTCAGCTATCTCTCCATGTAAGACAACACTGCATCCCGCATGAGCCATCTTCACGACACGTTCGTCGTCTCGACGTCATGTAGACGGCCGACTTACATAGCGTTCAACCGACTGTTCAAGTGCCTTCCCCGCGCGCGCGACAACCAGTTCGTCCGCACAAGCCATCGTCACGACATGTTAGCCGTCTCTACGACACATTGACAGCTGGCGTACTGTGCATCCATCCAACCGTTCAACTGTCTTCCCCATGTGTGACATCAAACCGTCCGCGTCAGCCGTCATCACGAAACGTCGCTGTCTCCACGATCTATTGACATCTGGCCTACTATCGTCCAACCGCAACAATATCGACATCACTGCGGTCGAACTTATTTAGCTGGCGGTGAGATCATGCGACCGACGGCCACATTAGTTATCGTTCTTCTCAACCCAGCAGAATGACGCGAATGGTATTGTTGATTTTGTTCGTTGTAAGGCACGCTTCTGTGACTATTTTGTTTTTCGGAATATTGTATTATAAGTGTGAAATACGTCTTTCTGCTTTTTGACGAATTTATTAACATTGATGTCTGTCAAACCGTCCGCGTCCGCGTCTTGGAGTTCTAATAAATCAGTATTGGTGCTGAATGGTAATGGCTTTTGTTTTGGTAGCTTGCTTGATTTTTTTCGATGTTGTTATTAATCCTTTCCCTGTGCATCCTTATTGTCAAGGGTTATATTTATTTAGTCAAGAAGAGTACGTCATTTTTATATAAGTACAACAATCTGGTAAAATGGATATCGCTCAAACGGAGATACATACAATTGGTTGATTCTGTAATTTTCCTCAGCAGAATACCAAAGTGTGTGTTTGTGATCTGTGTCATTGAAGCAGTTCTATTTAACTTGTGTGTTTGTGTGATACAGGATGAAGAACTCTACACGCTGGCATCTCTTATGGTCTGACGGAGGTGATAGGTCAGGTGGTCCTCAATGCCAAGGTGCTCAACGCTGTCCAGGAGAACTGTAACATGTTGGTGGCCGCCGCCTTCCACTCCATCATCCCGTTGTGGAACGTCATGATCAGCAATGATGGCGGCCTCGTCACACATGAGATAGGTCAGTCAGTGAGATAGGTATGTCAGGAGAAAAGGGCTTTGAGGAGAATCCTGTCACTGTCATGGGCACCAGGTGTCTAAATGCTGCACCATAGTCACACAACACCATGTTTGTAGAGGGATGCTAAAAGTTGGCAAACTTTGTATTGAAATGATGTTTCTCATAAGCATTTTATACACTATTTATGAAAATGTTGACCACATCATTGAATTTATTAAATATAACTATTTACCAAGCTAATGGTGCTCTTCCTTCTTGTTCACCGCTTTATAGGGTTGAGGGTCAGGTGAAACATTCATGCTTCTTTTGTCCAACCTCTTTGTTCTTTTTATTCGACGAACCAAGTTGTTCTCACAAACTTGCAGTCTCACTTCTACCTCTGAATGCCCATCCTCCGTAACCTTTCATCTAAGGAACACAAAGCCATCCACTTGCTTGATCTCCTTACCTTCCAAACTGATGGTCAGCTCCTCTCTCTGGTGTCCAACCCACGTCCATGCTTCTTGAACGCCCCCTTCCATTCCTCCAACACTTCCTGTAGTTCTTGTTTGTTCTCTGCTATTTTGGCCAAATCGTCTGCATACACCATCTTCCTGAGAAGGTCCACAAATCCCATTGCCAATCTCCCATGCATCTCCAACCATTTCTCTACCAGCTGTATTAATGCAAACATCCCATCAGTCGTTCCTTTTCCCTTTCTGAATCCCTGTTGTTCTTCCCCGAATTCTTGCTCTACTCTCTTTCTGATCCTCCCATCCAGGGTCCTCTCTAGCAGCTTCATGATGTGACTTAGAAATGCGATGCCTCTGTATTTCCCAGGTCTTGCGCTTCTCCCTTCTTCTACAATATTGGGACAATTAGCCCTGTTCGCTACTCGTCTGGTACGTTACCTTTCCTCATACATGTATTCACTACAGACAGACCAACATACACTTTTTTATAGGTTAGATAGAGTACACAGAATATGTAGTTTTCAATGTCTGCATACACATATTGAAAACTAAATAGTGGGAACAGTATCACACCCCTCAGTGTCTATATCACCCCCAAAACAATCTCCCTGCTTGCTACATTTGACTAGAATATTTAAACTAAAAGTTATAAATACTGACTAATTCATAGAAACTGCACTTAAGACGTCTCATTTAGATGTGTTGATTATATTTGTTACCCTAATGTGCAAGTTGCTCCTGTGAAGCAGGGCAGGTTAGGCATTGTACATTTCTTGACTGTTTTCAACCCTGAGTTGGAAATGGATTGAGATAGCCTACTGGACAATTTCGGGAGCTGTGCAGCACCAAGGGTCAGTGGGACAGGGCCCATAGCTCTTCCAGACATTCACCGTACACACCAGTCACATCACCAAAGTGATGTCAGCGAAGCATCTCGTCTCTGGTAGGTCCAATTACCAGGTATATTTCTGGGGAAAATATTCAAATATACCTGGAAAAGCTTTGTTTCATGATGGTGACCATGTCACGTTTATGGCATGATTTTCAGTGGGCCATCAATCACATATACTACTATATGACATCCACAGTTATATAAAATATACAAGTAAAAGCTTGGTTTTCTTTTCAAGTAATCCAAATTGAAGCATTGATTATGACCATATCAGCTTTCTTTTGATACGACGCGGCTTATCAGTAACATGTGCTTGAATAAAGGAAAGTTAATCACTGTAGCTCACTGCTGTGTTTGCAGTGTGCTCTGAGTATAACCATGTACATACGTGGAACGTGACCTGATTCCTTGCCATGACCAGCACACAGCCCGGCTCAGTTGCCTTGGCATCATTCAAGGTTATCTCCTTAGAGAGGGTGGAACCACACCTTCAGTATATCCACAGTAACAACTTTGGTAAGTCACATTGACAGGATCTAGAATTACAAGAATTAGATATTCCAGTAAATTAGAATATATTCGTTTACGTAATAAAAAAAAAAATCTTGCCTTTACTGTGCTGCGCTACAAAGTGATGTCCATGTCGAAATGTGGATAACTATAGTTGTTGTTCCTGCTGTTTTATTGGAAAACTGGGAATCCCTTTTTCTGAGACAGGACCCGTCCGTTATGTGAAGACGAATGCTTTTATCTAGGAAAAGAAATCAAATTCACATTCGAGGAGCCACCTTAAAAGGTTTATTTAATCAAGTTACTTGGCCAGCAAATTGTATTGTTTACTGATGTGAGACGAGATGACCAGTTGAACCACATTCTGCCCCCCTCTGATGTGCTTGCTTCGGGCCACACTGACCAGCTTGAAGCTACCAGGTACTTCTTCATATTCATTGAAAACTCCATCCTCAACTGATTTAGCCTGTCGCGCCTCTGGTTCGTTGATGTCCTAATATGTAGTCTGAACTCATTGTCACAGAGGACAAACTAATGGAACAAAAAATGTATTATTATAAATCTTGTTAAATACTAGTTGCAGTACATCAGTGTCAAGATTCTAGTTGATGTGTGACACCCCTGTGTAGGGTGGAGAGAGTGACATTTCCAGTGAGGCGAGCAGTAGGAAGTGGAAGCTGGCCGTTGACACACCTGACCAGTAAGTTCCGTTTAGCGGTTTGGGTGTGGGTACGGTAGCATATTGGTTAAACCATCGGACTTTCAATCCACCCTTGCCCGAACCCACAATGTTTTCTACCCTCTCAGTTATCGCCTCTATTTTGGCCCCAGGCAAGCAAACTTCCACGTCAACTCCATTGTTTAAGTCTCTGTCGGTCTTCCTAACTATTGAGTCCCCCACAAATACCCTCGCTCTCTTTCTCACCCCCTCTATCACTGCATCAGAATAGCTCTTCCGATGGATCCCCTCCATCACTTTCTGTCCTGCAGCCTAGTCACTTGGTGACAGACTGTTATCAGGCTCTCTCTTACTCATTAACTTGTCACCTTTCCCTCCCATCGCCTCGCTAACTTGCGCTCCCATCACCTTCCCTCCTAATACCCTCCGTCCCGTCTCCCTCACTCCCATTGCCTTAACTATCATCTACTTGAATGAGTGAAAGAAACTGTGTGAGTGAAAGAAACTGTGTGGCACTGAGCAATATACATACTCCTCTTCCCATACTAGTGCTAGCTCCCAGGTTATGTGTTCTCCACTGCAGGACTCAGCTGTTTCCTCTGAGCGAGTCATGTACCAGACAGGTGAGCTTGGAGTCTCTGTAGGAAAGGTGGCATCCCTTCTTGGCCTTACCCCCCAGTCAAAGTGGCTGCCATATTAGCGATCAAGTTTTGTTTAGTAGCAATCTCCCTGACCCATTGAAATAACTTAGAAGTTGGTGAATGTATAAATGCCAACAATTAAGCTTTTTCAATTACAATGAATTAATTAATGTCATGTTTATTTTACATACGACATAAGAATTATATTTGTAATTTATGTCTAAAAATTGTATTTTGAATGCTAACTGTGACTGTGTTATGCTGTTTTTTTCGTGAAATACACACTTCCAATCCAGAATCAAGCATGTCCGAGACTAGCATGTTATATCAACTGACCAGTCCACAGTTGATAGAGATGCCCTACTTGGTGCAGTTACCTGTCGCTCCAGTGCACTTCAGTCGCTCCGAGCAAGCAAGGTCAATGAAGTTGAACTTGGCAGCCAGAGTCTCAAAGTCAGTGAACATCTCTGTTGTGTGCTGTTCCTTCCTGTCGTCTGGCATCTGTGAGCAAACAGGAAGGAAACTGAGAGTCAGTCACTCATGTTTCACTAAACCTTTGCAGTTGCTATGGTAAACAAACATTTATGATAACTTTGGAGCTGTCGAAAAGTAATGCAATTATGCATACTGTGGAAAATATTTACTAAATGCATGTTTAAAACTATGCTATTCACAGTACCTGCCTTGACTTTTGTGTTGTTGTGGAGTTTGGGGGAAATACCTACAAAACAAATATTGACTGCATTTATTTGTTACAAAAGCAGTTAGCAAGGATTATCAGCAATGTACACTATTACCATCATACAAATGAATTATCTTGTGAACTGCATAAATAAATTAATTATTGATAATATTATTATATAATCTGATTTTGTAAAACTAAAAACTCCCATCATGTGTGAAGCAAACAAAACGTTGTTACCAAATAATCTGCTGGGAGGAGACTATAGATGTCTCGTTATGGTACTAGACATGACTGGAACAATATCCAATCATGCATGCATTTACTGCAGAGTCCATTCAAATGACCGAGGGGATGTGACTAAATATGAAGACTTATTGCGGTGAAGATGTGGTAAGGCCAATACATGACATTTCTGAACATGCACGTAGTAGTTCGTATGGATGTAGGTCTGTACCATTTGTGAGTCTTCCCTTCACTCATGGAGTCATGGATGAACTGCATATGATGCTTTGAGTTACTGACAGACGTATAGCTGATCTCATAGAAGATGTCACTGATTATGCTAAGGAAAGAATGGCATTTTCTCAAAATCCAATGTTGTACACCTCATTGATTTGCTTAAGTGCATCAAATTGTGTGGTGTCAGTTTTAGAACATAGGAAGATGTATCTGGAAATGGGATGGATAGACTTTAATTCATAAGTTTGATGGGGAAGAGAAGAAAAAACTTCTCAAACACCTACCTTCATGCCTAGCAGAAAGGGATGCATTACATCCCAACTCAAAATAGAGTTGTTGAATTTTGGGAGAAATGTCAAGAATTGTATGCAGCTATCAACCTTGAATACAGCAATGTAGGTGCTGTTGAATCAGCTAGTATATTCATGTTATATAAAACCCTTAAAGGAAGGAGAAAAGGGTATGAAACTAAAAGGGTCACTCTACATATGCATTGTATTGTTTACCATATTCCTAGGAACAGCTTGAAAATAAAAAGTTCAGTGCTCATGGGATGGAAAAATTTAAGTTAATTTAATTAATAAAAATTAAGTATATGCATAAACAACACTAAAATAAAATTGAAGCATGTTCAAGTACTCTAAAGGTATCTTTGAAGCAACTGCACTTCCATAGTTTTAGATACGGTACTGTATTACTATTCAGATGAAAATTTTCTCAGTGCCTCATAATATTTTATTAGTATTATAAATGATAATTTGACAGTATGGTAGAAGCAAATCGTGTATGTACTCTTTTGGTGAATATGTGATGGTGTTAATTGATCTGGTCGGTTCTGATACAATGTTCTTTAAGTATTATTATGTTATTACGTTATTTAACTTGAGGTCCCTCAACATAAAACTTGAATTACATCTGTCATCATCATTCGTGCTGTAACCAACAATATTCATATTCCGAACTGTGATCAAAATCAGCACCCTTCTGAACTGTGATCAAAGTCAGCACCCTTCTGAACTTTGAACAAAGTCAGTACTCTTATGAACAGTAATCAGTCGGCAGCCTTATGAACTGTGATCATGCCCCCAAAGTCAACAGCTTTATGACTTGTGATCATGCCCTCAAAGTTAGCACCCTTATGACCCGTGATCATGCCCTCGAGGTCAGCACCCTTATGACCTGTGATAATGCCCTCAAGGTCAGCAACCTTATGACTTGTGATCATGCCCTTGAGGTCAGCACCCTTATGACCTAGGATCATGCCCTCAAAGTCAGCACCTGTATGACCTGTAATCATGCCCACGAAGTCAGCACCCTTATGACCTGTGATCATGCTCTCGAGATCAGCACCCTTATGACCTGTGATTAAACATGTTTCTTTTCGAAATAATTTGATGTGTGACACTAAAAGAAACAGCCGCTATCCCCTCTCCTCCAATTAAGACACCAATTTCATGTTGTACCATACATTGGTTTTTTTGAGGAGCAGATCAGAAATGATACTCGTCTCCAACTGTTGACAGTAGAAACTCATGTGGCAGTTAAAAAAGTTTTTACAAGTGTCACTTAGGTCACTGGCCTTGACTTTTGACCTGATAGACCCAAAATGAGTAAACTCTAATTTTAATCAAATTTGACCATTAGTAAGGTCATTGCATCAACAAGTTCCATTAAAGAATTAGAATGGGTCCATTGTAAGTTCTTGAGATACAACAACTTGAAGTTAGGATGGTGGCAATTTTACAATTTTGCTAACAGGTTACCATTCTTATCAGACTAGCTGGCATCATATTGCAGCCCAGACTAGCTGGCATCATATTGCAGCCAGCCTGGGAGGGTTTCACATTACAGCCCACTTGGAGGCATTCTGTTTATCTTTGTGACAGTGGAAGTGTCAGGGGTAATACACAGCACAGGGCCCAAGGATCTGGTAACAGGTATCATATCAGCCCAATGGATCTGACAGGGGACTGATGCTCAGCTGTGTGCATTACAATACGATTTACAATCCCACAGGGTTGATTGTATATAAAACCCTGGGCTTAGGTGTTAGTCTGGCTCTTATGATGGCTCCAAAGAAAACATCTGTGCCTAATCCTGAGTGTTGCAATCCATTTTAGAATCATGAAAGGAGGGTTAAGGGGGTTCGTTAAGGGTGTGCGACTGATATCTAGACAATTGGCGGAAAGGGATCCTAGCCTTTGTACCCCATCCAGAACAACTCTCTGTTGCATCATGTGCAATGTAAAGATTGTGTGTAACCGTGATTACTCTGCATTCATGTTCGTGTTCACTGTCGTTTGAGACAGTGTAGCTGGATAGAAGTGATGCTTACATATGATAATAATAAAGTAGATATACAGGGCCTGATCAATCAAGGTGCTTTACATACATGTACTTCATAAACTGTTAAATTTAATTTTTTTGGCTGATGACACCAATATTTTTTTTGCTCAGCAAATGACCCGGTTGAACTCAGCAAAGACAGGCAAACAACTTGGTTAATTGGTTATGTGGTTTGTAGTTAATCAATTATCACATAATATGTAGGAAATTAATGTCATGCTATTTAGTAACTATGAAAAGCCAGCACTAATGTAAAAATCAATGATATTGAAATGATATATGTAAGTAAATTTCTAGTTGTTTTAATAGGACGATAACTTTGAAACTTTGAAAAGTATTGCAATTACTATCTTACTAGTGCAAAATATTTACTACACAAAAATGCTCACGTAAAACAATATACTACTCACAGTACCTGATTTGTGTTTCATGTTGTTGTGAAGTGTGGGGAAACACCTACAAAACAAATATTGACTGCATTTATTTGTTACAAAAGCAATTAGCAAGGAGTGTCAGCAATGTACACTGTTGGCATCATACAAATGGATTATCTTGTGAATTGCATATATTAAAGCTATCTCATTTTCTAAAACTAAAAACTCCCATTATAATGAGTGAAGCAAACAAAAAGTTGTTACCAAATAATCTGCTGTTATTCTTCAACAGTTTATGACATAACACGTCAAACACAACAAAGTAAATACTTAAGACAGGTATTTGCAAAAATGACTCTAATATCCCAATGTACATCTGCACAAGGTATACAATTATGAAAGATGCAAATTTGGATATGTGGAATTAAAATTGCGAGAACATGTACTGTCCATGTTAATTCATTTATTCAGATAGTGGCCCCATGATCGTGTGATAGCTATTATGTTATGTAATATAATATTCTACATTCTTATGGTTTGATTCAGCATATTAACATACAAAACTACTATCCCACTGGAAAAAAGTTAGATATCAATGACAGCATATCAGGAAGCATGTAAATTGTTATGTTCATTACCTTATTGCACTACCCAACGTCATTTAGGCTGTCAGAGTTACCTCTTGAAATACCAGAGACAGCAAAGGAGGTTGTAGACCATCCCGAAGACATGACGATGTTCCTGCTGCACAGTCGGTCACAGCAGCAAACATGGGTCGGACTGCAACTGTCAATAATGCAACCGAGCCAAATATGTGTTTCTTTCATAACAATCAGGCTCGATATTACCATCATTTTAGACGTCAAGCTGTGTGAATTATGTGGCTGTCGAATATTTAGTTGGTATCAACCACATTTCCCTTTGGACACAAAACCGTGCACCTACTGTCTCGAGTCAGCAACCGATATGACTTCACCAAGCACCAAGCCATTCAGTATAAAACAAACAAACACAATATCCACAATTTACAAGATAGTACCAGTGTGCGCTGTTCTTAGTTCACACGACAGCAAAGTTTGCTGTCGTGATCCACAGTAGGAACCACGAGAAGGTGACACGCGCTTTTCCCACCACAGGTATTGTGTGTATGCAGTATAAGTGTGAAAAGTCGTGCCTGAAACTTAACCATCTCCATCATTAGCTAGGATAGCGCTACCAGTGGTCATTTGGGCCCATCTCTGTATCCTTTCAGAATATGGTCGAAGATGTTAGCAATATATGCTATGGAAAGATCAATTTCGTAATATTAGCATTTTCATGTACTTTAACATGTTCACAAGATTATTGTACTTGTAGAATAAACGTAACAAAATTTTTTTAATATAAATTAATTAAATATCATTTTAGAAGTGCATAAGATGTCACCATATGTAGGCTTTGTCAAAACTGGTGTGTTTGGTCGCACAATGATTGACAAAACTGTGAAAAGTCTCCAGGCTGACAGTATGATGGTCTGTTTAGTCTCTTGACATCTTGCAGCACATTCTTGTGGAACAGTTCCTCCTCCTCCTATATCACTGCAACCTGCAACCAGTTAATTTTAAGATAGGTTATTCTGTATGAAAAATTGTCTGTATATTCTGAGCTAAGACTTGGAGAAAACAGCTGTACATGTTTCTGTGGATTTGTATTTAGTAGTGGCTTCATTACCAGGAATAAACCACTGTTTGGTTTGGTTTGTACCAAAATAATTGAATTATTAATTGAATTAAAGTTAATTGTTAATTTAATACAAGAATTTGGGAGGTTAATTTAATTTAATTGACCTGAGAAATGTGTGATGTTAATTTAATTGGAACATTTCTGATTGAATTGTAATTTAATTAATTAACTTTTCAAGTTCATTGCCCCATGCCTGGTACAGGTACAGTTTCTGCAAAAATATCAGTAACTTTAGATGTACTATTGTATTATTAATGCATTTGTTATACGTAAATGCATTATTACAGTTGTAGGTTTTAGTGGTTATTACTATCATACGTAGTCCTTGAATATTAAACTAAACCGAGTCAATATTATTGATCCCTAATGGCTTTTGCTGGTTGGTGAATAATATTTAATCATGCTTATATGGTAAATACCTGCACCAGCTGGACATCCAGTACTTTGTTCATTCGGTTCTCCCGCAAACTGTAACAGCCATACTTTGCACAATGTCCAGGACTGTCGAACCAAGCATCTCCGGACAGTTCAAGGTCCCCATCAATCTCTCTGAGTTCGTCCATGATTTGAGCCTGGGCATCCAACCATTCAGCCATCACAGCTGAAAATGCACAAATTCCATTGCATTATTTTTGAATAAAAAATTTGAAGTCACGCAACTCATGAACTGTTTGCTAAAAATTAACATGATTAAAACAGTAATCAAGGTATTATGCTGTATTGAAAATCTTAGAGGAATAGAAAGCCAAAGAATGTACACAATAATACTAACTCTTCATCATTAGACTCCTCATCATTGGCCTCTTCTGCAGCATCCAGAATAGAGAGGTCAGATGGTTTGTAGTCAATGGATGGCTTTAATGGTGACAATATGGAGGGAGAGGGCAATGGTGGCTCAGCTAATGGGACATCATCGCCTGGAGTCTTCTTGGGTGCGGAAATTAGACAGGGTGGCTCAAGTTGAATGTCGACAAATATATCATCCAAGCTGTACTGTGTCCCTGCGTCACATGTCACCACTATGTCTGTCTGATCTCACCTGACTCGAGCTCCCTCCCTAAAATTGCAAGGTGTGAAATTTTTTTAACAGCTTGAAAATTGTAGATCTTGGGTCATCTCGCCCATGTTAATTTTCCTGCCCTTTCAGCCTGCCACTGTAAATGTGTAATTTTTTTAATAGCAGGTAAAAAAAATTCGCAATTGAATTGTTGCACAATCATTCTGATATTTGACAGATGCTGCAGCATTTTCGATATATGCCAAAAATATACTTCTAGGCCCAGTAGTACATCTACATTGTACATTCCCAATTTATTGCCAATGTCAAGGAGATGTTTGGGGGTAAAACATCCTAATATAATCAGCTAATAACATATATCAATGCACTGACTGGATGATTATCGATTGCCATTAAAAAAATCCTCGTCAGTCTCAAGTTGTTATACTCCAAACAGCCCAATCTTGGGCTAATCAAGTAGGCCTACTTGGCAAGTGCCACACCATGAAATCTAGAGCTAAACACCAAACTTATATTGATTTCTTCCCTACATATCATTACAGTTTGACAGCAATAAAAAGTCTAGATCTATCGTGGACTTCACCACTACTGTCACTGGTCACGACATGGGGAGGGCTCGCCAGCCATGGGAATGATTATATCTTCAGTAAACCACTTCAGGGTTAGCTTGATATGGGGATAGCTAAGTTTAGGGTTGCATACCTTCATTTCCTTGTGCCCAAGCACTTATAAAGCACTGCACACAACATGAAATTGGTATTGATATGTGGTGAATAGACATTTTGGAAAGGAAACAGTTATTTTTGATACTGAAAATTGCATATTGTAGATTTTTAGCTTACCACAAGCTCTTTCATACTATTTTAACACATGAACAATTAAAAAATTGTGTTGATTAACAATTAAATGTCATATTAATATCAAATTGCGCAAAACATCAGCTTGTGTATATCAAATGTTATAGTACAAAACTAAAATGTACATTTATTTGACATTTTCTATATTGAGTAGATCGGTTAAACAGTTTAAATAGTAACTGTATTAAAACAGTAATGATCTTGTTGACTAGATGGAGTTAATAAAATATATATAATCATATAACATCACAGTCTGACATCGACAATTTTCTAAGTCAAACACACACAAAACATGGGGCAGGCTAGCAACCATTTTTATTTATTTATAAAAAAATAAGCCAAAATTATATTCGGAATGGCAAATTATGAAATTATAATAAGTTTGTTATAACAAACTAAAATTTTCATCCAAATTACCTGTAATGTCCACAACGACAAAAACATAAATATATCAATATTTTATAACCGTGTTTGTGACCATGACTTCCATTTATTTCGGGGCTGACCACATTATAAAAATGTTTTGGTGGTCATGTTAACGTTTTGTTTGATAAGGAAACATAACCATCAACAATTCTTATTTTTTACAGCAACTGCCATCATCTCATTGAAATGCTGACCAAGTTTTGTAAAAATCGCATACATCCAGCTCTATTAAAATGCCCCGACGTGCGACGCCCACGTAGTCCACAGAAGAAAAATTCAAATGAATCCCTCCGCCTGTTACACTCTAAAAAATGCACCATTTCAAAGCCAATAGCTTCTACAAACAAACTTGTGAACATGCCTGTTCATTTGCACTAATGTCACATCATACAGATTGTTTAAATTCACATATCACAATTTAATACACTATATTTTCGTGTGAAACAATAAACTGGAAGGTCTATAGTGGTCTTACCCCTTCAGAGTTGTCGGACATGGGCACGGACCACGGTCACTTTTCCCATAGACGACCATTATAACGTTCTTGCGTCTACATTGAAAATTTATCCTACAATTTTTTTTTAAATTCACAGAAAATGACAGACCCACTAAGACACCTGGTGTGTGAAATTCGTGAAAATGACATACCTCCTTTTCGCATAAATTGCTTCAAAGCATGAGGCCCCTGCATTTCTGCCATGAAATTCTCCGGTTTCCCAAATATGAGTACATCCTGCCTAACAGCCACTGTGTCCTTACGCAACTGGTATACCTACTGACAAATGGCATCATTTCAAAGCTTAGATGCTACTGTGCACAAGAACATCACTTCCACTCCCTCGTCCACACAATTTCTGCTCTCACAAATAAACCCTATCTGCACAATGAATTTTTTCCTTGGGATTCTTTATGTATGTAATGGCGGATGGATTCTGACTGTGGTCCGTGCCCTAATTAATTTTCGACATCTCACAAACCGTCACGAAAGTTATACCAAATCGAAGAAAAACATTTATCTCGATAAATCACAGAAGGAAATCCGCATCGCAATGCTACACATTAATTGATATGTTACCGAGACATGCCCCCGTATGTGAGGGGAAGAATTTCAAGTGGGCTGAATTACATATATGCACTTTAGTCATAAAGCCCACACTGCTTGCTGTGCCGGAGATATAGGAAATCTTACAAGTGTTTCACAAAATGTGGGGTATTTTCATCAATACAACACTAAAATTGTCAACTAATTTTTTATTAAAATTATTATTATTTTTTAAATATACACTGTTTTTGGGCAAAAAGCTACCATTTCAGTGTATTTCACAACATTGATAAGTAATATTGAGCGTTCAAAGTACAACGAATTATGGTATGCGTGAAAACAAGCTATATATCTGACAAGTTTTCATGTGAACATTTGGCATTTCTGACACGGATGACCCAATTTCAAGTCACTGAAGGTGCCAACTGCCTGTCAACGAGATAGAACAGGATGCTGCCTGTTTGGGGCTTTTGAGTGTCTACTGTTGCAACTACAGTGACGATAAGCCTACTTTTTGCTCAGATTTCAACTACAGGAGGTTGTAAATTCTATTCAGAATCTACATTGGGGTATTTTCTCAGCCAATAGCTGTGCAGCATGACAGACAAGTGGTCTACCCCACTAAAATTATGGCCATTGCTTAAATGTCAGATGGACAGATTGCTCCAAGATCAGTCAGATAGTAAAAGTGTTTGACTCTGATACAGATATCAGCATGGAGAAGAAAAGTGAAGTTCCGAATAGCCAAAAATGTGAGGAGATGTGGCTATCAGAAGGGGCACACTGTGCACACGTCCAAGAAAGATGTTGCAGACAATTCCACACCAAGCATGTGGATGCCAAGACTCACGCAAGCCGAATTCACAAGAGTCGCCAAAGTTACACAAGGTGGACTCATCGAAGTCCCAGATGCTGAGGGCAAATCGGGTGGCGCCAAACTCAAAAAAGACCGAAGAAACGTGTTGCTGATGACTTGACAACGACATACCTGAAGAAAGATGACTCACAATCAGAAATGCGTATTATGCATAGAGACAAAACAACACAGATGTATAACGAGTGCATTGCAGAGCATGCGTCCCTTATTGACAGTTAATTGTGTGCTGTTCCTAGATTTACAGTGCATACAGAGGTCAAGGTTGGCCACTGCTGGAAACAAAATCTCAGGTGTGTTAAGTGTGGATACACATAAAAAAATTTCAAGTTATACCATGAAGTACCAACTGAGAAGGCAGGGCAGAGATCTGCTGCTCCAAATGTCGGCCTTCAGGTGGGACTGCAGGAATCTACCACAGGAATCGCTAAAGGGCGAGTGATAATTGCTAGCAGAGATGTACCACCACCGTACCGAAGTAGCATGCAACGGACTGCAAACAAAGTTGGCATTGCGACAGCAACTATGACTTTGGCAGACTTGGCGAAAAGGCGTGACCACATGAAGACAATTAATAAGCTACGAGGATTACCTGAAGATGCTCCAGTAACCATATCCATGGACAGCAGATATAGCTCAGCGAGAATCACTGGGTCTTATCATACTGGGCAAAATGCATCACAAGCAATAGGGGTCGTAGTAGAACAACAAAGTCGCTGCCAGGATAGTGTGGCTCTACACATACAGAATAAATTGTGCAGCCATTCACAGGCTGAATTATGGAGCGGGGGACTCTCTACTGCGAAAATTGGAGACAAGCAAAGCTCCGATTAGTAAAGGAGGAAGAGTGGCCAATTTAATACATTATATTTTCGTGTGAAACAATAAACTGGAAGGTCTATAGTGGTCTTACCCCTTCAGAGTTGTCGGACATCGCTAGTCTTGATGGCAGTGCCAGTGATTCAGGGTAGGGTCTTTATGCTACTATATAAGCAGAAACCGACAGTCGTGTAAAATGTTGCAGATACGGTTAACATATGGGAGCAGGAAAATAACTCGTCCGTTCTGACCCGTACGTCACTTACCTTCAGATAGCGGGCGCCAACGTGACGTAACAGACACGCGACTATTTGCGTTATTTCTGGTGCAAAATCACCTCCAGTATGAAAATGGGGGCGATAATATGGCGATATCGAATTTGAGCAGAATAATAAGCGCATACTGCACTTCCGTAGGAACTCCATATTCGTTTTCTAACAGTCCATATGTCTAAACAACTAAAAATACGAAATCATAACCTACGAATTTCGCAGTAACAATAAAAAAATTGAGCAATAACTTTCTTTACGCGTCTTCGCCTAACCTCGCGCGTCCACCTACCGGATAAATTGCGGTTCTTCTGAATTGTCCGCCAGGAGGGCCATCTTTACCGCCAGTGCCCTGTTAGAAGCCGGTCTCACCACGAAACATAACACATCAGCCTCACAACGCATAGTTAAACGACTAAGTACCTCAACTAAAACTATGCCACACATGATTTGGCGGTGGATTAATTAAAAACATGGCACATTCTCAAACTGTCGAGGCCAGCAGTTTTGTCCTATTATTAAATTGTAGTAACAGTACAACTGCAGATTTTCCCTTGCCCTTGGTGGTCACGTTAACGTTTTGCATGATTAGTAGAAAACTTGACCATCAAAAATCCTACAACTTCATGACATTCACTGCTACTATGCTGCCAATGTGTGAACAAGTTAAGTTTCGTCAAAATCACATACGTCCAACAAATTGGGAGTTTTCGTAAAATATTAATATGCTGCTGGCACTGGTGTTTCGAGAACGTTACCACCAAAATAATAATAATAAAATATGATATCTACATAGCGCTATCATCACATAGTGCTCTATGGAGTGCCATAAAACACTAACATTATATAGCCTTTTTGTTTTGGAAGTGACGTAGAGTGATATAATGAAAGCATAGAGTTACTAAAATGCAAGGAAGGAAATCAACGTAATAATTTACATGTAAAAGGAAATCAACGTAATAATTTACATGTAATTGATTAAGGATTGGCAGACGTTTGGTACGATGACAATAAAACTGATGCCGATTGATCAACTAATGCGAATCGAGAATAATAAACCGAATCTGAATATATAATGATCGATATTCTTTTGTTTAAAAAATAAGAGACCAATGACGTGAGTGACACTTAGCCATTATCAGCCATTTGGTTGCACCTCCTATCGGTCGGTGGAGAGACCAATCCACAGTCACCGAGTCTCTTATGGTTGCGTATCGAGCAGCTCTCAGGGGAGAGGTTTGTCGGCCCCCAGACCATCGTGTAGTCCTCCACCCAAACTACTGACAACCCCTATGTGTTGAGCTAGCAACCTCTTATGACAACACGTCTACCCGTTTATATAGTTGGTAAACCCTTCCGGCCGAATTTGTGGTGTGAACTCTTGAAACATGTTCACTTTACGTTTTTTCTGTTATAACAACATTTAAATAAACAATTTATTCATTAGAATGTTTCTTATATGACCTAGTTCAAGTTGTAATACAGCAAAATGTATAACATGCATCAGTAATATTACTAGTCTATGTTATTGATATTTAATTATGCAGATTCAGTGGTGGAAATTATGCGCATGCGCCGGAAGTGCTCACTCTAAGATGGCGCCTACAACAACGTCGGCCCGTTAACTGTCATCAATAACCTGTACCTTGGGAATGCAACATAAGACAAGTGGAAAACGTTTATTATTTTGCCAACAGTATCATCGAACAGTTGTATTAAATGGCATTATCTGTTTATTATCTATGAATCTATTCATTCCCATCGCCGTTACTTTGTGAAACAAATGCGCACAACAGTTACGTTAGCCAACAATCAGTCAAATGCTTAGAAAGTGTGTCGTCTCCATCCAATTGAAGAACAAATAATATATCCATTCAACATAGGGCCTACATGAACCTGCTAAACTACGCAAATCCGACATTCTATCTAATATAGACTCGTACTAGGGCTACATCACTAGAACTCTCCAGTGCGGCCACAATCTAGTCACATTTTGGAAGCGGTTAATACATAATCATGAGTTGCATCACCCTCACCCCCTGTACTCTCTAGATATTTCCATTGTATATGTCCATGGTTAAAATCTCCCATTATGATACATTCCCCTTTACTAACTTCCTTAATAGCATTTTGTATTTTTGTGTTATCCTCTTCGTTTATGTTTGGACTTCAGTAAACTGATCCAATAGTTAATTTTGAATTTCCTGAAACTATTTGGCACCAAACAGCTTCATCATAATCTGCTTCGATTTCTAATTTTATTTCACAAGCCTGAACAGATTCTTTAACATATAAAATGAATGCTTCCCAGAGAAGTCGAGATGGAGTTGGAATGAACAGGTCTGCCGGGGTGAAACGTAAAGTGCTTTGAACAGTCCAAAGGACTGGATACAGCGCTATATATAAGAACGTACCTTTCCTCTCTGTCTGCCTGGCTCCCCATCTCCCTCCCGCCTGCTTCCATCCCAGTCTCCATCCCTTGGGCGTGCATATGAGTCCTACGTAAGGGGTTGGTCTTTTCTGCCCACACTGAAGTCACACGTACATTTGCTGTAAACAGAATGATTACGTGTCCTGAATAGAACAACACGCATGTGTCGTTACAGTTAGGATACCAGAATAATTGCGACAGAAACTGCGCTTCTAAGTGAGGATAATGACATCATTGACAGCGTTGACAAGTGTCAAAGCGTGGTGCAGCTAAATATTATCTTATTGCAAATAGGACATCGTCGGTGCCCATGAACAATGCCTGTCGTGGTTTGTTGCCTACCCCCCCCAGCACAGATAATACACCACAAGGGTTAATTCCTGTCTACAAGTGTAGGTGTAGGACCTATCATGACTGAAGTTGGAATAATGTGGAGGAGTGTGCAAGATAGTATTTCGTATGCAATGCCCGTGTTGATTTGCATGATATCAGTTTTAACATATCAGTTTCAACACACATTGTATGCCTATAACACACACTGCGCATACTTGATGTGACGTTGCGCTGACAGCCAGTCGTACGAAATAGGTGAAGAGATGACAAGAGACAGCTGCTACAAAAACAAAGCGTGCATTATTATAAACAGCGACTTTGTGCCTAACTTAATGCAGAACACAATTTCGGCCTCGATTCTCACTGCGAAAATTTAGGTTTGTGTATAAACGTTATTTAGCTTTGTAGATAAATAATAGTTATGCTATGGTGTACACATATTTGATATTAAATAAATTTAGAGCATGGCTCTATGAACCTCTCCTGTTTACGATTTAATAAATAGTTCTTAGAGGTTAAGTGCTGTGCCTTTTATGCATAGACATAAATAGAAACCCGTTAGTAAAACAAGACCACTAAGCTCTTATCAGTTGACACATGATAAAGTGATGCCGGCCTGGACCAGTGACATTCATGCTGCTGCAAGGCAAGAACCCACTGGAGGCCCAGTGTTTATACTGTACAGCACCCAGTCTTCATCATATAATAGATATACAGTACTAATAAGAGATTATTACTACATAACTATATATACCTAATACCTTATTACGTGCACAATATATCCATGCACCTTGTATATCAAATATCATAATATATTAACTATAACAGTAGCACCACTAAACGTGATCGAAACTGAACTTTCTGAAGTGCTCTATATATGTATTAGATAATGACTGCAAGAAGTCAAAATCTCATTAAGCCCTGTTGGACATTCTTCTCTAAGGTCCCAACAATTTTCTTTTCCCATCTTCCAACACATTCCCCAGCTGCTCCATCACAGCTATTTCCACCTGCAGATCAAGATCTCTCGAATGTTATCTGGCCAACTTGCCCAAGGACACGCCTCATGTAAAGAAATGTGCCCTCTCATTTAAGCTGTCAATTGTTTTAGTAGGCAACCTTTCACATGGTTTGTCAAACAAATGCATAGAATGCAATGAATGTTGCAATGTGTACAGAATGAGTTACATGATAGTGGTTCATACAACGAAGAAAAGGCAAACGACGACCAAAAAGGGGAGAGCCTCATTAAAAAATCTTATTAATGAGCTGACATCTAGTAGAGTTTTATAAGAGTTACAAATATGCATACATGCACGCACACATTATTTATAAAACTGAATCCTACCCCTATAACATTTTATGTTGCACCCAATCAATGTGCCTACTCGGAAAGACAATGTATGCTCCCCCAAGAAAAACAAACGTATCTGTAATATATTGATATTTCAGAACATTTTCAAAACTGTTACATTCATTCACATATACACTAACACATCCCAAACATTTGCAACATAAATTACCTGAAAATAACGAGATGTTAGATCCTGTCTTCTGTTGATTCGTACAGCTGTAAGCCACACAGGAAATAACCATATTCGTTGTCCCACAACTTTCTCCAGCAAGCCTCCAAGATGTTTGTCTTGAAGAGTTTAACACTAATGCATGTATGAACAACCCAACTGCCCACACTTATAACACAACTGCTGGGACCACCCTCACCCAAATTATTTATCAGTCTGGTGGCCATGCCCCATTAAGAACAAATGACAATGACAAATCTTCAAGTTAATTGGTTCCTGGTGTCATCGTCACTGGCTACTAGTTTATAATTCTCTGGTAGCCACCTCATCTTCATTGCTTTTGTTTGCCTTATATTTACATGATGATGGTGAAGAGGAAATACATGAAGTCTCTACCAGCGCTCTTCAAATGTCCAAGATGGCAGCCCCCACAAAGGAAGAGGTGAGTCTGACTTTCTCTCCTTTCGACCCCCCACAAAAACAAGTATGGGCACATGTAACCCCCAGGAATAGTATATACTGATATATATGACCACATAGAACATGTAGAAACCATCAAATATGTTGTAAATACGATACTGATATATATGACCACATAGAACATGTAGAAACCATCAAATATGTTGTAAATACGATACTGATATATATGACCACATAGAACATGTAGAAACCATCAAATATGTTGTAAATACGATACTGATATAATTGAAGGCACTTTTATGACAACCTCACATATGTGACAAATATGCACCTGAGCGTTTTACTGAAAGGTCACATATGTAACATTAGGAGCACTAATGGAATACACTGTTGTTGTGATGTTTTGTGATCAAGCTTATAGTATTTAATGAAATTATCTAACATTGTAAGGAATACATTTTCACAGATAAACCTTTGTATTTCAGTCATAGTGGGAGACTATTCACAGCTGAAGATGTGGTGAACGCTATTTGTAATGATGATGACGACGGCATATTGTCTAGCAGTGACGATGACCGCTTGGATTCAGGGACAGACATATCAGATGAAGAATTACTAGACGATGAGGACATGGATAAAAATTACGTGTACAGTGGTTCAGACAGCAACGGTGAAGATGATGTAATTTTGGATAATGAAGCAAGTGCCAATGACCAGGCGACTGAAGTTGAAACTGATGACGAGTCAGATGACGCAGCTAACGTTGCCGCGCCTCCTCCGAAAAAGGACAAGAAATCAAAAAAGAAGTAAGTAACACCTTTGTTACTCTTTTTAATTTGTACATGTGTATGATGAGTATGCACTCTGTCAGATATATTTCACATTATATTCTGATCTCCTGTTCAATCTTTTTTCAGGAAGGAGTGGAAATGGGAAGAAGCTGACCTGCCAAACCCCGGGGATTTGCCAGAGAATGTCCTCGCACCAAAAGGAGAAGTCGCCAATCTCAAAACAGAAATTGATTTCTTTATGGCACTCTTTGGTAAAGAGACAATTGAAATCCTTGTGTTGGAGTCAAACAAATTCAGGATTGTAGAGAAAAAGAACAAAATACGTGCAGTGACAGAACACGAAATGAGAAAGGTTTTGGGTATAGTCATGTACATGTCCACCTTCCACATGCCGTGTAGGAGAGATTACTGGGCATCAGCAACAAGGCAGTCTTTTGTTGCTGATGTCATGCCTGTCAATAGATTTTGTTGCTGATGTCATGCCTGTCAATATATATTTTTGCTGATGTCATGCCTGTCAATAGATTTTGTTGCTGATGTCATGCCTGTCAATAGATTTTGTTGCTGATGTCATGCCTGTCAATATATTTTGTTGCTGATGTCATGCCTGTCAATAGATTTGAAGAAATCCTGTCAATATTGCATGCATCAGATAATGGGTTGATGAAGAACAGGAATGAACCAGGATATGATAGACTGCACAAGGTGCGTCCACTTCTGAATATCATGAATGAAAACTTTGCAAAATGTGCAGAACCTGAACAGCATATGTCTGTTGATGAACAGATAGTCCCATTCAAAGGTCATCACTCGTTGAAAACGTACATGGAGAAAAAACCAAACAAATGGGGATACAAAATTTGGGGCTCAGCAGGCCAGTCCGGGTACATGCATACATTTTATATTCAGGGGGATAACCTTGTGCAAGGTCAGCCAGATTTGGAGGAGGGCATTGGAAAAAGCGGTGAAGTTGTCCTGAATTTGGTCAGCAATTTGTCTAAGGGAACACACATTTATTTTGATAACTACTTTGCCTCCCCGACCTCCTTCTTGAACTGAAGAAAAAGGGTTACCATGCAACTTGTACTATTCGCAAGACCAGGCATCGGCAATGTCCCACCTTGTCTGAAAGAGTTCAGGAAGAAGGGCAGGGGTTCCTATGATTATAGGACAGCAGATGGGATTATTGTGTGTACATGGTATGATAACAAGGTAGTTTGTGTGGGTTCAAACAAGTGTTCTGTCCTCCCTATACACCTAGTCCGCCGATATGATCAAAAGGCCAAGGAATATGTAAATGTTGAGTGCCCTTCCCTCATCAAGGCATACAACAAGAGTATGGGGGAGTTGATAAGTGTGAAATTATGCTTTCTTTGTACCGCATCAGAATGAAAAGCAAGAAATGGTACAGACGCCTGATTTTCCACATGGTTGATCTCTGTTGCTCAAATGCATGGCATCTTGACAAGGCAGTGAAAGGAGAAAGATCAAAATACTACAAATTCAAGCTGGCCATTGCTCAGTGTCTGGTCCAGGGAGATCCAAATCCACACCCTATGCTAAGAGAACACACTGATCAGATTCTTCCAGATGTTCGCATGTACCAGACCATGTGCGTCTTGATGGTGTGAACCACTTGCCAAAGAAAGTTGCAAAAGTCCCCAAGTTTCCAAACTGCAAGTGCCGAAGCAGGTTTTTTTGCATAAAGTGCAAGGTTTATCTCTGCATTGATGGTTTAACTGATTGCTTCCTGAATTATCATCTGACAGAGTAACTTTCAGTACAAATTCAGCTGACTAATGAACTGCTGGCTGATGAATTGCTGACAAATGAACTGATCACAGAAACTTTTTTCTAACTCTTTGGTTCTCTAAATATATTTGTCATGGATATACAACATTTATTCATGCAGCAGTTATCCCACAGAAATGAGTAAAAGTTTCTGTGATCAGTTATTTTAGGTACAGAAATAAAGTAGTTTTAACATTCTTTTGCAAGTCTGGTTTTATAGTCATTTTTTGGTCTTCAAGCGCCCTGTGTGCATAAGGGTTACATGTGATCCAAAAAAATCTCAAAAATCTTCGGGCATATTCTAAAAATTTCATGATTTTTGGTCTATTTGGCTATAATCAAGTACAAATACCAAAAATCATCAAAATTTACCAAGAAAAAAGGCCCCATGCATCAAAGGGTTAATCAAAGAATAAGTGAAAAAAACAACCTGGCAGTGTTTGTGAATTGCGACAATCACTCACTCAACTCGGTGGGTGTACATGCAGCCAAGCAGGATACAATGATGGTCACGTTTTTTTTTAACTATCGAAGCTCTCTCTTCGTGTTCTTCTCTCGTTCAACACAGCGCTGGGAAAAACTCAAAAACGCAGTGCCTGTGGTTGTTAAGTCGGAGTCCGACACCAGATGGAGTGCAAGGACAGAAGCAGTGAAGCCCGTCAACAAGTACCTTGAGGAGATACTTCAAGTTCTCCAGGACATGCAGGGATGAGAATTTTCCGCAGATCCGCGGAATTCCGAGGATTTGGTCGCCCCCAGGGTCAATCTTGTGAATTGCCCAGATCCGTTGGGATATTGTTAGACCATATAGGGGGGGGGGGGTGGGGGTCTTTATATTTCATGATAAATTATTATAGTCGATAGTCTGCCAGGGATCCGTCTGCCGTACTTCGTAAACACACCTTTTAGTAGCCCCCATTGAAATATCCAAGATATCCGAGAAAGCTTAATCGTGATTGGTTTTAAATCTATTCGTTCGTCCAATGCCGCGTGACGATAGAGTGAAACAGTGATTCGATGTTCAGCGCATTTTGATTGGCTTGACTGGCGACCAAACGGCTAATCAGCGATCGCGGGATATTTGAGGTGGCTAGTCGAGCACATTTTCTGGGCTAGTCGAGCACGTGTAGATTTTACAATAGGCAAGCGGAGATTTCGTTTTGAAATGAAACTATTTTCGAAAGAAAATGAAGCATTGGTGAAAGAAATTGACAAAGATGTCAAAAACAAGTTTCGTTGGTCGTGGCTGGAAAAAAGTTTAACCATGCGAGTGAAAATTGGGAAAAACACGGAAGATGTCATAGAAGTTTGTCTCTGGAAGTTCTGAGGTATCACGTGGATGGGACTGTGAAAAACTTTGAAGAAGGGGACAGAATTGAACACTGGTGGGGTACTGTCATCGACAAGGACAAGTATCCTGCTATTTCAAGAATGGTCAGTTTGCCTCAGCTGCTTCCATGGGCCAATGGCAATGGTGGAGTCATCATTTAACCTAATGGGCGACATCATTGACATCCGCTCAACAAGAACGAACATTGCTACTTTCAGTGCAATGCAAACCGTAAAACATTGCCTGAATTCTAGAAAGATGACAGCTCTGGAGTATTTCAGAAAAGGACATGTCAAACATGACAAGGTTAATGGCCATCTATGCAGAAATTTCAAAACTGCTGCTGCTGCTGCATATGCAGAAGAAAAGAAACAACAGAAGCAACAGAAAGAAGAAGCACTTACACGTACGCTTACAGCAAGAGAGAGTAGAGAGCAGAGCCCAGCAGAAGAGGTGCCAGGAACAGGCAGCCAAGGTGGCAAGACTGGCCCACCAAAAAGCACAGAAAAGCAAGGCTACTGAGCGACTAATGCATCTGGCTGCTAAGCGTAAGAAGACAGTGTAATTGTAAAACATCATGACTCAAATTAGTCTTATTCAGACCATTTGAGTATGGACTGTGACATTCTTTCATACACAGTACATAATCTCTGTGACTGTTTATAATAAGACTAGTTTTTGAATGTAAGATGTTGGTCTGCTGTCATTGCATGATATGCGTGCCGACTCATTGATTCGCCCTATAGCTAGCAGGTCAGTAATTCAATTGTTATCGAATCATTGCCATTTTAATAATCCTATTTTTTCTGCATATTTCTTTTACCTAGCCCGAGGGCGAGGTCCGAACTACAATGGCAATGCAAGCAGGCTTTTCTCTTTATTTTGTATCTAATCTAATGAAGTGTACCATGACATGAGAGTTTATTTAATTCATTATGTGAATATATATATATTCTTAAATGTTACCGTAATCATGATTGTAATAATGATTGTAATCATGACTACATTAGTAATTGTGATTGCAATAATTACTGTAATCATGATTACATTAATATTCATACTTGTAATAACCCCTCTCTGTAGCACACCATAACACCTTGTTGTTTGGTGCAATGTAATCATTTAAATAACAATAATTAACTACTGACAGTATGTAATGTTCACAGTTTTGCAACTATTATGGTAATTATAGAATTAGTGCTATCAACTAACCCTGACAAATTATATTTCAGGCTCAGGAAAGGCAAGACAAGTAATCCCATCCTGCGATGTGGGAAGGATCTGTGATGTCTATTCTGAACCGAATTGAATTGATGGAAAGTTTAGCTATGGAGATTGACCTGACACAGGTGAGTGTACTGATAGTCTGATATAGACAAATTGTGAGGCACCAACAGTATGCAGCAGGTCGAAAAACAACCTGGAAAACTACAAAAATTCCCACTAAACTATTAATAACTGAATGATGTGAATGCCTTCTTATCCATATCCCACTTCTGTCAACAACAATGTTACCTGCAGCATCTTGCATGTCACTACACACAATTTCATTTATATTGAGACCAACATAAAATATATCAAAAGTTTATTCACATAGAAAAACAATTACCAAAGAAATAAGGCTAACTAGAATGACTGAAACCAAGACTAAACATTGACTAAAAACAGTGACTTCTACCACCGGGAAATACAACCTGGAACATGGATATCACAGTTACACACATCATTATTATGCCACAACATATCAAATATACTGGTAGTTTAGCTTAGTAAATAATTAACCAAGGCATTTTAACTGTTTCACCATCATCATCTGTACCAATGGCAATAGACTACTTGTTTTCATTGGACAGTAAATGTACACCAATCATGTGTAACAATATTACTTGTTCTGACTGACAGTAAACGTACACCAATCATGCATACCAATACACTACTTGTTCCCACCAACACTAAATGTACACCAATGATCTCATTCTGGAATCTGCACCATTTCACTACTTCTTCTGACAGTAAATGTACACCAATCATGTGTATCCAATATACTACTTGTTCTGACTGAATTTACTACTTGTTCCTACCGACAGCAAATGTAAACCAAGCATCTCGAATTGATTTGATACTGTAAATATTTACCCTTAAATTTACTTATATTACTTTTAAAATCATATTTGTCTGCTATTAGCATGTCACCCTGAATCTGGTAACAGCCAGGAAGTTGTCAACATTACTGCATAGACACTGTCTACTCTGTTATTGAAACGTTGTGACCAAGAACAATATAATCAAGCAATATAAAAAGAAATACTAAGTTACTGTAACAGACAGTAAAACCAAAATCAGACCATTCAGGCCTCATTTTCTTTCTCAGTGTACAAGGTTTATTTACAGATTAAGGGCACCTGCCTGCTCATTCCCTTTGTGTGAGAGAGGAAACCTGCCCCACTTGAATGCAGCCCCTTGTTTATCCAAGCCTTATGTTCAGCCCACAAGTTTCCCATACTAAACATGTCACTGGTCACCTGTACAATGCTGTTACATGTGGCTGTAGGGTTTGCCCTTTGTAGTAATTAAAAATATCCCCATGGAGAATACATGTTGGAGATTAGGATGTTGAAAACTCAAACTTTCAAGTAAATTTGATAAAATATCAATTATACCACAACTGATAGCGATATAAATGGGTTGCGGTCACATGCCCCCCCCAGATATTTGCCCCCAGGACACTTACCCTCCCCCCTGGACATCTGCCCCTTTTTTCTATGATAGTTGACAAGTGAAAATCAGTTTGCAGTTTTATCATTATTACTACAATAACATAACATTCAATGACAAGTCGAAGTCACTTTAGCCTAATGCAATGGCCTATCCCCTGGAGTGTGTATGAGATGATCTGGTTACCAGTTGTCTTCCAGGTATCATTGATAGTCAGATCAGTTCTTGGGGTGATGCTTCCACAAACAGTGGTGGACAGTAATGAGTCAGAGATCAGCTGGTTTGGAGTGCCCCTGGTATTAGCTGCCTTAGTTTTCAGGTCCTCACGGACTTTGGCAGCTTCTATCTGTGCCGTGTCACCATCATGGTTGCAGGCAGTCTTGTTGATCACATTCTGGATCTGGAGATCAGATCAGTGACCACAGCACCTTTGCATGATCAGGATCGACGCTAGCTTCACTCCCATTGAAGAGTAATCTTGTTGGTAACCCTTCTTGGTGTAGGAATGACACTCAAAACATAGCTTCTGACCTCCTCAGATGCTAGTAGTAATTTCCATGGTGAAGTTATAAGTGAATTCTGACAACTCTGGCTTGTGCATCCAGTTTTATAGGAAAATGGAGTCACTCCAACTCTCAATGGTAAATGCAATTCAAAAGAAACCTTGTTGAGATGGCTTCTTTCAAATATCCTCAATTGTCATAACATGTCCAAGTCCTAATGTCACTGGCTTCTTCCACAATTGCAATAAAGATAATCCTTTGATTACAGGATCATCTCCAACTACATAAAGTAATTTACTTGGCTGATCTGGCACAAAGAACATTAATTGCAATTAGGGTAATATATATATCTTGAATTCATGTTCAGAAATAAAAAAATAAGTGTACAGATTTTGAATAAGGCAAGGGGCTAATGTCTGGGGGGCAAGTGTCCTAGGGGCAAGTGACAAAGGGGCAAATGTGTGTGTGTGTGTGTGTGTGTGTGTGTGTGTGTGTGTGTGTGCGTGCGTGCATGCGTGCGTGCGTGCGTGCGTGCGTGCGTGCGTGCGTGCGTGCGTGCGTGCGTGTGCATTTAACGAACGATAATTTTTTAATCATATCTGATTAAATATGACTGTACACACATGACAAATAAAACTGTTAAAATGGATTGGATTTGAATTTTTCTTTAGCCTAGGATTTTAACAGTTGGACTTGACTTTTTTGCAAGGCGGAATTAGAACTGATTTTTTGGAATATGCAAAACAGAATTGACCCCATGCCTGATATACTTCCTTCATATGTATAGCTTGTACTGATACTATTGTGGGTTGCCGACAGTTGCCCCCTCCCCCCCACGATATTCATTACAGTGATATCAATCGACTTAGAATAAAATGTAATTAATACATCTCTTTATGAACTTCCGGTTATTACATGTGGGGTTTAATCTGATCAATAAAGCAAATTAATTTTATATAATTTTGTCTTATTGTCAAGTCACAAGAATTCAGACATAAATTGTAAAGTGTCATTATAGAAAGCAGACAAGTAATCTGACAGTGTTCAACTGGGTAGATGACGATGCCTTAGTTAGTTTCCTTTCCAGCTAGACATTGGGTGAAATACATTTTACTTTATTTAAATACTTTTAAAAAGTTTTTGTAACTGCATTTGCACTTAATCACAATGAAAGTATTTGTATATATAAATATTTCCATAAAGAATTTTAAATGTAAACAGCAACAGCAGGCTTCTGTTGCACTATAGTCTATACTGTCTTTTGGTCGTGTTTCTCCCATGCATCTAACCCCCCCCCCTTAGGCTTAGCCTTGGTCTCTAGGCGTTTAGAACACAGGAGTCTGAGACTTATTATGACTGTTAATAAATAATATAAAATTATTTTCTTGAATAATTTTGCCTAGTACATATGCCTTGGCCCATGTTACAAGGCTGCAGTATATCCTGTAGCACTTACTGAGTTATTGTTGTTATTTTGAGTACGGCCACGTGTGACGGTATGTCTGATCATGTAAAAAATAAATTGGCGGAGTGGAAAACACTCGTAATTATATCAAACTATTAACACTTACTCGCACTTTATTGTATTCATACATTCCGATTTACTATGGGTCATATATATGCTGACGTTGAAGCACAGCTGTGCTTATTGGGGTGGAACTATATTGTAATCGTAGTGATAAGTCACAATGGTAACGGTAATCCAATTTACTAACCTGGTTTCAGCTCGTCGCTTCCTACGCATCACTCTGCCCTCTGATATCTGTCGTTTCCTGGTCACAGAATAGTCTGTAGATGCATGGTCATATGCGGAAAAAAAGATCTAAGATGGAACGGTGTCTTTGACCAAGAATGACATCTTGATGCTCACCGTCTGTCCATGCTCATCACATAGTCTTTTGTCTTGTAATCTGCATCGGAAAAGTGGTTTCTCGCAGAGCCTGCGGCTGGCGGACATGCCAATTTCCGCATTTGCAACCACCTTTTCCGCTGCAAATTCTTCCTCGGAAGTTGATAAAAAGTTTTTTCCTTGCATTTGTAGTACTAGTTGATATATCCATGAGCCATCCAGTGCACGCCAGTTTTCTTTTTATTCGATTTTCCATGTGTTTCGGCCGTTTTTCCGAGAGGTAATGACTCTTTGCTCATATCGATTTACTGTGTGAATGCGGTGCCAGGAGCTCGTACACAAACCACTCTGCCGCTGAGCCCCCCGCAGAGCAATATGGCGTCGCCCAGCGAAGATAATGGCAAAGTTAAAAAGGATATTACAAAATTACTGTGGCATTGCACCCATCATATAAGGGTGATATATACTGTAAATGGTATGTTATTATGTTTGGGCTATGGTTGTTTGAGTGCTTCACCCCCCCTTTAAGGGTTAAAGAAAGAAAGGTTTGGTTAACTAAGTTTTAATTTTGGAAGTTTTGTTGTGATAATGAAAATGCATGGATTTCATTTGTAATTTACATAATTATAAAGTTAGAATGATTTATAAATAATATGATTCTTTGAATTATGGGCCAACTTACTGACCATAAAATGCTCAAATTTCAGTGGCTTCAGTGGGCTTTGCCCCATGGGGGCCCCACTGGGCTTCATTCTGGACCTGAATAAGGGGCTTCTGCCCTCTCAGAACGCCCTAAAAAATTTTCAGCTGAAAATCCTAAAACCCATTCTCATCCCTGGACATGATAGACAATGAAAACGAGACCAGTGAAACAAGAAGTGACGCAAGGCAGCTGTATAACCGCATGTTGAGTGACGTTTTTCTGACTTTGCTAGGATTTTGGAACAAAGTACTCATTCGCATTGACCATATTCAAAAGAGGCTGCAGGATCCTAGCATGAACTTCCACGATGCTGCCCTGGATTTGAAAGCCCTCCGAGATCATTTTGATGATGAAAGAGAAGGACTCGGTCTCTGTCAAGAATGGAATATTAACGTTGAAAGACATCAGAGACGAAAGAAACGAATGGCTGATGAGAACTCGAGAGACGCTGGGTGAACAGCCAAGGAGGAAATGGAAAGAGTCATGAAGGGAACACTCGACCGTCTTCACTGAGAAATGGACGAAAGGTTGGCTCGTTTACACGACGCTGATGCAAAGTTTGGGTTCCTTCTCGATGTCGAGGGACTGTGTTACTGCGCCGACAGTAACGACCTAAAGAAGTGCGAAAATTTGGGCGAATTATACAGCTCTGATGTTGATGGACAGCTGCTATATGAAGACATTTTGGATTGCAGAATGTTGCTATCAAGTCGGGCCAACATAAAAATATCAAGACCTGAAGAGCTTCTCGAATTTATTATTCAGTATGGAGATGAGCATCTTCCCCAATCTTTGCATTGCTATTCAGATAATGCTAACCATCGCAGTTTCCATCGCCAGCTTTGAGAGATCATTCAGCAAGTTAAAACTAATACTTTCGTATTTGAGAGCCTCCACGGGTCAAGGCAGACTCTGAGTGTAGAAAGAGAAGAAACTAAAAAACTTACTTTGACCACATCATAGACCAATTTGCATCAGTGAAAGCAAGGAAGGTGCAGTTGTAATTTTCATGTAGTGCCATAATTTGTTAATTAAAAGATTAACGAGCTTGACTTGTATTTTTGAGCTGATATTATGGTAAAGTTATCTAAAAGATGGGTGTCAGATGTTTGGACAGGGGCGCAATTTCAGTGCTTGCCATAGGCACTATTTTCCGTAGATTCGCCCCTGGATGCAGCCTGCAGAGGACCGTGGAAGGATGAACATTTGAAGTAGCATGAGAACCATGGAAGGATGAACATTTGAAGTAGCATGAGAACCATGGAAGGATGAACATTTGAAGTAGCATGAGAACCATGGAAGGATGAACATTTGAAGTAGCATGAGAACCATGGAAGGATGAACATTTGAAGTAGCATGAGAACCATGGAAGGATGAACATTTGAAGTAGCATGAGAACCATGGAAGGATGAACATTTGAAGTAGCATGCAGAAGACCATGGTAGGATGAACATTTGAAGCGACACATGGAGCATGGTTGGTCTGTGTTGTTAAAATGTTCCTTACGATGGGTAGTGTTTCACAATCACTCAAGAAATCAGATAACGGATATTGGTATTGTATCTTGTACATACTGTGAACTTCCACTGAACAGTGGGTAATCTTAGACGTACATGCTAGAATGAATTCCGTGACAACTTCTATTTATGATACATTGTGTTTTTCATCTGCTAATCAATATCTTTGCAATTTGCTGATTTACGCAGCATGGTAGAGGTACTATAATGTACTGCTAAGCGTTTGTTATTTATTAATTTGCAAGTATCCCATTCTGATGTGTTGTGTGTTTGTACCTTGGTAAATATACACTTTGAGATGACTCCTGGAGGCCTCTTTGAAATGTCATGCTTCACACTGACATTCATAGATGTGATGGTGTGCGGTGGTGTGTGATGATGGTGTGCGATAGTGTGTGATGATGTGTGATGACGGTGTGCGATGGTATGTGATGATGGTGTGCGATGATGGTGTGCGATGGTGTGCGATGGTATGTGATGATGGTGTGCGATGGTGTGTAATGATGGTTTGCGATGGCCATGTATCTTTGCATGTCCTGTGTAGCATTTCCCAAAATTTAATAACATCCACCATCGCACACCATCGCTGTACAGGAGTGTAGACTGTGGGGTGTCCTGCAGACAGGTAGCCATTAGGACTACTGGACTATATAAAGCATGTAAACGGCGCTGTTTGTTGAAATTGTAATGTATTGGCTAATGCCTAACAATGTGATCCTTTTCCAGATTGATGCCATAAGCCTGGATATTTACCATGAATGGATGTGGATGGACTGATCAAGAAATGGAAATTCAGTTATGTGCAGCGAGCCTACAGCGAGCCTACAGCGAGCCTACAGCGAGCCTACAGCGAGCTTACAGACGTTAGGTGTTTGTTTAGCTCTGTCGAAGTTTGAAGTCGAAGTCATTTGTGATGACAAAGCTCACTTCCATTTGAGCAGCTCTGTGAACAAATAGCTCTGTGAACAAATAGCTCTGTGAACAAACAGCTCTGTGAACAAACAGAACTGTGAACAAACAGAACTGTGAACAAACAGCTCTGTGAACAAACAGCTCTGTGAACAAACAGAACTGCCAAAACCAGAAGCATCTGAAGAAACATGAAATACTACAGACATGACTGCAGGGGCACGAGATACTGCTTGGTGGGATCACATCACATCTTTGGGCCATATTTCCTCCAAGATGAGGAAGGTCAAGCAGTCAATGTGAATGGCCCATGTTATAGCCAAATGCTCATGACAAGTCTTCCAGCCACTAATGGAAAGACATGAGGCCAGCAATCCCTTGATGGATTCGTCTAACTTCAAGTTTACTACTGATGACACAAAGAAGTGTCTTTCATACTTGACCGACCTATAGCGGGAGTCAGCACTGCACAAGTACACTGCAGCGAACAGTGAACTCAGACATCGTAGGACATTTGGTTTCAGCAAGATAGCGCAACATGCGTCACTGATAGGGATACTACGGCCTTGCTTAAACAAATGTTTTCGGAATGTCATGATTTGGTGATGTCTCCTGGCCTCCACCCCCCAACACTGGCCACTTCTTATGACGGCGAGAGAGTTGTTACTACAAATATCAAAATGGCTGCCATAATTCTACATCGATATCGACACAGGCGAATGTTGAGAAAATATAATATTTAGAGATCGAAGCCACCCGTTTGAAGCATTCGATGATGAGAAACTGTTTAGAAAGTTTAGATTCAGACGGCAGGACATAATAGCAATCACAGACGATATTGAGAGACATCAACATCGCAAATAGGTCGGGTTCATTGTCACCTCTATTGTCAAGTGCTCCGATATTACACCAGTGGCAGTTTTCAGTATGTATGTGGTGACCTGATAGGAACTGATCAGTCGACAGTCAGCCGAACTGTGACTCGAGTTACAGAAGCATTCCTTAGTCAAGTTCCTAACCACGTTAGATTGCCCAATCAGTGCCAAGCAGACAGGATGAAGGCCAAGTTTTATGACACTAATGGATTCCCCAATGTAGTTGGGTGCATTAACGGAACGCAGATCCATATCCAAGCTCCGTCAGAGAATGAGAATGAATTTATCAACAGGAAGGGTTATCATTCCATCAATGTTCAAGTGAAGGGAGTGTGTTTCTATATTTATATATGTGATTACCTTACATGTGTGTTGGCGTAGAACCACTTAGGCCCGGCTAGCCTAAGCTAGGGCTCAGTTTCACTGGCTGTGTACCTACGATATCGTTGTTAGTAAACAAACCTTAGTGGAATCTTACACTTACTTCAACGCATCGATGGCCAGTTGATTTATCACGCCTGCATCGATGGCCAGTTGATTTATCACGCCTGCAAACCTGCCTGTGTTTATGTAGGCCTATGTTTGTTGAGTATTTGTATTATTATTTATTCCTTTTTCATTATTAATTAATTAATATGCACAGTTTGTATTTAATTAATAACATCACACCTGTGTCTTTGCATGGCGTATGTAGCATGTATGTAAACATGTAACATTTTCATGAATCTATTTTATGCATATTTGTGTATATAAATTCATGCATGTGTATATGTGTATTTGTGGTATATGCAGGTTTGCGTGTGTTCGAACCATTACCAAGTTTTGCTGTAAATGTTGAAGAGTAAAACAATAAAAGGTATGCCTACATGTATACTTGTATGTCTGTGTATGTGCGGCTGGGTGTGTGCCATTTTTCTTATGAACAGAATTAAATCTCAAATTAATAAAAAAGTAAAAGTCATGTGTGATGCAGACCTTCTTTTCATCAACTGCATAGCCAAATGGCCTGGAAGCGTTCACGATGCATTTAAGAGCAAGCTACAAAAGCCTCTGAGAGGAATCATCCTCGGTGACAGCGGGTACATGATGCGTGACTGGCTGTTCACTCCTCTTCCGAACATCACTACACGTCAACAGAGGACATACAACTTTCGGCACAGTTCTGCCCGTACAGCTGTTAAAAGGGCCATCAGGGTGTTGAAGAGAAGGTGGCACAGTCTTCGCAGACTTCGTTTGACTCCTGCCAAGGCTTGTCAAGTCATTACAGTCTGTGTCGTGCTTCACAACCGTGCTAGGCTGCTGAAATTGGAGGTCCCTTCAGATTCTGAGAGTGACAGCGACCTTGACTCTGAATCATCTTCAGAAGATGCCGATTCTGATGGAGAGGCAGAGCAACTTCGTTCTGCCAACAACCCAATGTCAGAACGGGCCCGCTTTCGTGGATTTGTCTTCGGCAATGTGTTTTAAATGATAGTGGATTGCAGATATTCATTACTGACAGCGACTCAGGGCGAACATTAAGGCCGGCGCACACGAGATGTATCTGCTGAGCCAACAGTCACGCGTGGCTGTCGGCTAAGCTGATAGCTCTCGTGTGCGCTACGTTTACTGTGAGCAATACGCCATGCGAGGCGGTAAGCAAAATATCTATCGTGTTTAATATTTTTCGCCTCGTGAGTCCAAAGTCTCACCGTCTGTGGGACGCGTAAGCTACGTGCTGAGCTGCAAAAATCAACTGGCCAATGAAAATCCATAGTTTACGTCATTTCAGAAATGGCAACTACCAGCGAAATTGTGAACGACGTCCTTTTGGAGAATAAACTTGTCCAGATGTGGCCAGATTACCCGTGCCTTTACGATGTTCGTTCGGCGGTATTCAAAAACAGAGATGTACGACAGCTGGCAATGGAAGAAATTGCCGGCAAGCTGGATCAAAACGGTACGTACTACGTAGGGCCTATTTGGAAATTTGTCCAGTATGATGATGCCTATTGTTGGCCACTAATGCTGATGCTACCATCTAGGTATACTGTCATGTACATGTTCAGGTTTCGCTGATTAAATGTTATTTTCACCAAGATTTAAGTGTCGGTCACTTCTTCCTACATACATTCACTGACATAGCAGCACTGTCGTTATTTAGATACATGTTGCAAGATACTAGTCAAACATGCAATTTTTTAAGTAGAAAAAGTATAAGTTATACACAAAAAAGTATAATATAAACACATTTAACTTTAGCATAAGCTTGTAATAAATTAGAAAATCGTATTGCTGCATTGATCAATTAAAAATATTTATTGTTTTTTCCAGGGGACTGGGTGAAAAATAAATTGAGACTTTTGAGAAATAGTTTCACTAAAGCAAGAAAAGCACAGAGAAGTGGCAGTGTGAGAAAAAACCCCAACAGAAGGACAACTTGGTTGCTGGAGAATTTACAATTTCTGGCCTTTATGTAGCAGGAAGACCAACCATTTCCAACTTGGACTCGGTAAGTATTTTATTCAATAACTCATTTACCATTTTATTGTCAATAATATTTTTACAAGATCACTTCATATTTTCTAACTGCTTCGTCACTATCTGAGTAGTGGATACCTGCTTGCCCAGAGACAGCAAAGTCAAAGTTGAGGAGAGATGGTTCACTCTCCCATCTCCTCAGCTTCAGTTCTAGGTACTGTGATACCTCTCAGCAGAACCATCAGCTGTATGACATCTCTGCGGAAGTTGCGCCCACAGAACGAGGATGAAACGTTCAATTGGTGGACAGCGGACACATTCCTGCCAGAGTCTGCAGCTGATGCTGTAGAACCAGCTGAATTAGACTTGCAGTGGTCGTGGTATCTGTATAATAGCATCAGGAAGTTTGTGAAAGGACACGTTGTGCCCAGTCTCTTCTGTGCCCAACACCTGCTAGTCTAGAGCTGGTACGACAGCAAAGTCAAAGTTGAGGAGAGATGGTTCACTCTCCCATCTCCTCAGCTGCGATCCATGTCCTGTGGAATACAGGAATCTGCCAGAATGTCTGCATCAGTTTCAGAGTGAATGGAACACTGGACATACAGCAACATTTAAATATGGTTTGTTTGTGATTGATCACCCACCAATCACCAAGCTAATCCCAGCTCACATTCATATCGCAGTGTAAGACTGTATATTCCAAATTGTTCTTGTCAAATCAAAGTATAACCAGGTGTCACACTAACAATCACCGTTGCAGTGTTCCTGGTTTTGTGAGTCTAGAAGGTGACCTGTGACGCTGCTGGAGCTTGTGGAAATTAAAATACATCAAAAACAGACCTGGTTTCAAGTCGCCTACAAACCCACCACAGCCAAGTTGGTTGGCAGGGAAGACATGTTTGGTGGCTGTTGGGAACTGGAAAATCCACTTTACACCCTTCTGTAAAGCATTTTGTGGCATCAAGAAATATTACCACTTCTGGTAAATACTGACAAAACCGTCATGTTTGTATCTTTAAGAAGAACCCTCGGCTATACTATCACATTATTGCTGAGTTGGCAGGCAAACCCAAGGCTAGGTAAATAAGGTGTATAAGAAAGATAACAAACAACATGGGTGATGGCATCCAGGAAAAGAGAAAACTGCTTCAGTTCTAGGTACTGTGATACCTCTCAGAAGAACCATCAGCTGTATGAAATCTCTGCGGAAGTTGCGCCCACAGAACGAGGATGAAACGTTCAATTGGTGGACAGCGGACACATTCCTGCCAGAGTCTGCAGCTGATGCTGTAGAACCAGTTGAATTAGACTTGCAGTGGTCGTGGTATCTGTATAATAGCATCAGGAACTTTGTGAAAGGACACGTTGTGCCCAGTCTCTTCTGTGCCCAACACCTGCTAGTTTAGAGCTGGTACGACAGCAAAGTCAAAGTTGAGGAGAGATGGTTCACTCTCCCATCTCCTCAGCTGCGATCCATGTCCTGTGGAATACAGGAATCTGCCAGAATGTCTGCATCAGTTTCAGAGTGAATGGAACACTGGACATACAGCAACATTTAAATATGGTTTGTTTGTGATTGATCACCCACCAATCACCAAGCTAATCCCAGCTCACATTCATATCGCAGTGTAAGACTGTATATTCCAAATTATTCTTGTCAAATCAAGGTATAACCAGGTGTCACACAAACAATCATCGTTGCAGTGTTCCTGGTTTTGTGAGTCTAGAAGGTGACCTGTGGCGCTGCTGGAGCTTGTGGAAATTAAAATACATCAAAAACAGACCTGGTTTCAAGTCGCCTAAAGTTGCTGATTAAGTGGTTATTTATATATTTGAGACGCATCGCATCAGTTTCGAGACTAAAACATGCTTGGTTACTTGTAAACAATGGCAAGTTGGATGTCATCAGTCACCACCAGGGCCCAGGTACCTGACTTGGGAGTACCTGCTCCACTCAAGATGTAGGTTTTACACGAGTGATAATCATCACCAATGCCTAGAACTTAGTGTACCTGCTTACTTCTGGTGTGGCGACTGACGTTACCTGCCTCAAATACCTTGTTGATTAAGTAGTTATCTATACATGATTGTCCTTACAAGTGGAAAGCAGCAGTTGAGGATGGGGTGTCTTCTCTGGGTTAAATCCCTTGTACCGTAAAAACAATTACCTGTAGCAAAGTTAGTGCATTCTGTCATTGATGCCATAACTGAACCTGCCAGTAGTTGTCACCTGGTAATCCCGTCCATCACCCTTCTTGTTACTGTTGTCACCTGGTAATCCCGTCCATCACCCTTCTTGTTACTGTTGTCACCTGGTAATCCCGTCCATCACCCTTCTTGCTACTGTTGTCGTGACAACTAGACCAACTCACCTCACTACTTAAACAGAGCAGCAAGTCTGCCAGACAGAAGTAAAACAACCTGGTGGTTGTGATTATAAAGGTAGTGTGAGACAGTGTGTTTACACTATATCAATGAAAGGTTCGTGACATCATTGCTACGGACATAAACTTGAATATCTGCAGCAGTTTCAGAGTGAATGGATAAACTCCAGAACACTGGACATACAGATAAATGGCAACTGGAATTTAACAAATTTAAATGTGGTTTGTTTGTGATTGATTACCCATCAATGCCAAAGCTTATCCCAGCTCACATTCATATCGCAGTCATGTGTAAGATTGTATATATATTCCAAATTGTTCTTGTCAAATCAAGGTATAACCAGGTGTCACACTAACAATCACCGATGCAGTGTTCCTGGTTCTGTGAGTCTAGAAGGTGACCTGTGACGCTGCTGGAGCTTGTGGAAATTAAAATACATCCAAAACAGACTTGGTTTCAAGTCGCCTAAAGTTGTTGATTAAGTGGTTATTTATATATGTGTGGTACCTGACTTGGGAGTACCTGCTCAACTCAAGATGTAGATTTTACAGGAGAGATATATAACCATAGATTTGTTGAGGCTGACTTTTCCAGAATCCAAGCTGAGAAGGTGGTGATAAATGAACTACTATGCTATTATTGATAAGATAGACATCTTGCCACAAGAGACTATCATGCAGCTATGCAGTGACCATCACAATGAAGAAACAATCTTTACTGCCAAGTGTGTGTTGTATGATTTATGTGAGAATGACCGACAAACTGATGTCCCACAAGTGCAGTCCACATTGCTGAAGGTGCAGCCAACTCACAGTGACTAGAGCACTGTCAGAAAGTCTTTGATCTTGTTATTTCACCGGCCGATCTCTCTCAACCAGGTAATTACCCCATTTGTTTGAGCACTTTATACCTTACCCACTGATGACAACAGTTTGTGACAGTCTCCACTGAGTTTATGTTGTCATGTGGCGTTTGTTTGCAAGACAAATTGTCACTTTATTTATTGTTCTTATTCCATATAATGCTCTTTTTTAAGATACTATTTTTTGACATGCAGAGCCATAATATCTGTGTTGAAATATTTACTGGGTCTCCACATTTCAAATGTGACATGTTCGACCGGTACCTAAATTGTAAGGGGTTACTTAATGGCCACTGTTGGGTGTGGGATCATGTCACATCACATCTTTGGGCCATATTTCCTCCAAGATGAGGAAGGTCAAGTAGTCAGTGTGAATGGCCCATGTTATCGCCAAATTCTCATGACAAGTCTTCCAGCCACTAATGGAAAGACATGAGGCCAGCAATCCCTTGATGGATTCGTTTAAAGATTCGTGTTTTATGTAGTCTCCGTAGTTCCGTTGTGCCAGAGTTCGTCTTTTATATGGGGCAGTGGCCCACCATCTATAAATAAACGTAGCGTGTTCAACTGGCATTGAGACTGTCGTTTGAGTAATTCTGCCTGTTAGCAGACCAGTAATAATCGTTACTATACGCAGTGATCAACAGATTCGTCTAACTTCAAGTTTACTACTGATGACACAAAGAAGTGTCTTTCATACTTGACCGACCTATAGCGGGAGTCAGCACTGCACAAGTACACTGCAGCGAACAGTGACCTCAAACATCGTAGGACATTTGTTTTCAGCAGGATGACGCAAAATGCCTCACTGCCAGAGAAACTATGCCCTTGCTTAAAGAAATGTTTTTGGAATGCCATGATTTGGTGATGTCTCCTGGCCTCCACCCCCCCAACCTCTTATGATAGCGAGAGAGTTGTTACTACAAATTAGCACCATGGTAACAAAACAAAGACTGCCAAGTGTGTGTTGTATGATTGATGTGAGAATGACGACACTGACAAACTGATGCTGTCCACATTGCTGAAGGTGCAGCCAACTCACCGTGACTAGAGCACGTCTGGTAAGTCTTTGATCTTGTTATTTCACCGACTAATCTCTCTCAACCAGGTAATTACCCCATTTGTTTGAGCACTTTATACCCTACCCACTGATGCCAACAGTTTGTGACAGTCTCCACTGAGTTTATGTTGTCAAGTGGCTTTTGTTTGCAAGACAAATTGTCACTTTATTTATTCATATTAGTTTGTTGTTATTTCATATAACACTCTTTTTTTAAGAGATACTATTTCTTGATATGCAGAGTCACAGTATCTGAATTTAAATATTTACTAGATCTCCACATTTCAAATGTGACGCACACGATTGTCCATTATTACAGCAGGACCTTGACGCCTTGGAGGTCAACATGATTGAGGCTGTCCTGCCATTTAGGGTAGACAAGGATGACGCGGTAGTAATTTCAAGCGAGGAGGAAGAGATCATGACATGACAAGGCTAGGTAAATAGGGTTTATAAGAAAGATAACAAACAACATCCAGGAAAAGAGAAAACTGCTTCAGTTCTAGGTACTGTGATACTTCTCTGAAGAACCATCAGCTGTATGACATCTCTGCGGAAGTTGCGCCCACAGAACGAGGATGAAACGTTCAATTGGTGGACAGCGGACACATTCCTGCCAGAGTCTGCAGCTGATGCTGTAGAACCAGCTGAATTAGACTTGCAGTGGTCGTGGTATCTGTATAATAGCATCAGGAAGTTAGTGAAAGGACACATTGTGCTCAGTTCCTTCTGTGCCCAACACCTGCTAGTTTAGAGCTGGTACGACAGCAAAGTCAAAGTTGAGGAGAGATGGTTCACTCTCCCATCTCCTCAGCTGCGATCCATGTCCTGTGGAATAGAGGAATCTGCCAGAACGTCTGCATCAGTTTCAGAGTGAATGGAACACTGGACATACAGCAACATTTAAATATGGTTTGTTTGTGATTGATCACCCATCAATCAGCAAGCTAATCCCAGCTCACATTCATATCGCAGTGTAACACTGTATATTCCAAATTATTCTTGTCAAATAAAGGTATAACCAGGTGTCACACTAACAATCACCGTTGCAGTGTTCCTGGTTTTGTGAGTCTAGAAGGTGACCTGTGACGCTGCTGGAGCTTGTGGAAATTAAAATACATCCAAAACAGACCTGGTTTCAAGTCGCATAAAGTTGTTAATTAAGTGGTTATTTATATATATATATATATATATATATATATATATGAGTACATGCTCAACTCAAGATGTAGATTTTACAGGAGATATATAACCATAGATTTGTTGAGGCTGACTTTCCCAGAATCCAAGCTGAGAAGGTGGTGATAAATGAACTACTATGCTATCATTGATAAGATAGACATCTTACCACAAGAGACTATCATGCAGCTATGCAGTGACCATCACAATGAAGAAACAATCTTTACTGCCAAGTGTGTGTTGTATGATTTATGTGAGAATGACGCACTGACAAACTGATGTCCTACAAGTGCAGTCCACATTGCTAAAGCTGCCGTAAACTTGCCGCGACTAGAGCACCTCCAGTAAGTCTTTCATCTTGTTATTTCATCTCTATCGACCAGGTAATTACCCCATTGTTTGAGCACTTTATACCCTACCCACCGATGCCAACATTTTGTGACAGTCTCCACTGAGTTTATGTTGTCAAGTGGCGTTTGTTTGCAAGACAAATTGTCACTTTATTTATTCATATTAGTTTGTTGTTATTTCATATAACGCTCTATTTTTAAGAGATACTATTTCTTGATATGCAGAGTCACAGTATCTGAATTTAAATATTTACTGGATCTCCACATTTCAAATGTGACGCACACGATTGTCCATTATTACAGCAGGACCTTGACACCTTGGAGGTCAACAATATTGAGGTTGTCCTGCCATTTAGGGTAGACAAGGATGACGCGGTAGTAATTTCAAGCGAGGAGGAAGAGATCATGACATGACAAGGCTAGGTACATAAGGTTTATAAGAAAGATAACAAACAACATGGGTGATGGCATCCAGGAAAAGAGAAAACTGCTTCAGTTCTAGGTACTGTGATACTTCTCTGAAGAACCATCAGCTGTATGACATCTCTGCGGAAGTTGCGCCCACAGAACGAGGATGAAACGTTCAATTGGTGGACAGCGGACACATTCCTGCCAGAGTCTGCAGCTGATGCTGTAGAACCAGCTGAATTAGACTTGCAGTGGTCGTGGTATCTGTATAATAGCATCAGGAAGTTTGTGAAAGGACACGTTGTGCCCAGTCTCTTCTGTGCCCAACACCTGCTAGTCTAGAGCTGGTACGACAGCAAAGTCAAAGTTGAGGAGAGATGGTTCACTCTCCCATCTCCTCAGCTGCGATCCATGTCCTGTGGAATACAGGAATCTGCCAGAATGTCTGCATCAGTTTCAGAGTGAATGGAACACTGGACATACAGCAACATTTAAATATGGTTTGTTTGTGATTGATCACCCACCAATCACCAAGCTAATCCCAGCTCACATTCATATCGCAGTGTAACACTGTATATTCCAAATTATTCTTGTCAAATCAAAGTATAACCAGGTGTCACACTAACAATCACCATTGCAGTGTTCCTGGTTTTGTGAGTCTAGAAGGTGACCTGTGACGCTGCTGGAGCTTGTGGAAATTAAAATACATCAAAAACAGACCTGGTTTCAAGTCGCATAAAGTTGTTAATTAAGTGGTTATTTATATATATATGAGTACATGCTCAACTCAAGATGTAGATTTTACAGGAGATATATAACCATTGATTTGATGAGGCTGACTTTTCCAGAATCCAAGCTGAGAAGGTGGTGATAAATGAACTACTATGCTATCATTGATAAGATAGACATCTTACCACAAGAGACTATCATGCAGCTATGCAGTGACCATCACAATGAAGAAACAATCTTTACTGCCAAGTGTGTGTTGTATGATTTATGTGAGAATGACTGACAAACTAATGTCCCACAAGTGCAGTCCACATTGCTGAAGGTGCAGCCAACTCACTGTGACTAGAGCACCGCCAGAAAGTCTTTGATCTTGTTATTTCACTGGCCAATCTCTCTCAACCAGGTAATTACCCCATTTGTTTGAGCACTTTATACCCTACCCACCATGACAACAGTTTGTGACAGTCTCCACTGAGTTTATGTTGTCATGTGGCGTTTGTTTGGCAAGACAAATTGTCACTTTATTTATTGTTCTTATTCCATATAATGCTCTTTTTTAAGATACTATTTTTTGACATGCAGAGCCATAGTATCTGTGTTGAAATATTTACTGGGTCTCCACATTTCAAATGCGACATGTTTCGACCGGTACCTAAATTGTAAGGGGTTATTTAACGGCCACTGTTTGGTGTGGGATCATGTCACATCACATCTTTGGGCCATATTTCCTCCAAGACGTGGAAGTTCAAGTAGTAAATGTGAATGGCCCATGTTATCGCCAAATGCTCATGACAAGTCTTCCAGCCACTAATGGAAAGACATGAGGCCAGCAATCCCTTGATGGATTCGTCTAACTTCAAGTTTACTACTGATGACACAAAGAAGTGTCTTTCATACTTGACCGACCTATAGCGGGAGTCAGCACTGCACAAGTACACTGCAGCAAACTGTGACCTCAGACATCGTAGGACATTTGTTTTCAGTAGGATGACACAAAATGCCTCACTGCCAGAGAAACTATGCCCTTGCTTAAAGAAATGTTTTTGGAATGCCATGATTTGGTGATGTCTCCTGGCCTCCATCCCCCCAACCCTGGCCACCTCTTATGACAGCGACAGGGTTGTTACTACAAATTAGCACCATGGTAACAAAACAAAGACTGCCAAGTGTGTGCTGTATGATTTATGTGAGAATGACAGCACTGACAAACTGATGCTGTCCACATTGCTGAAGGTGCAGCCAACTCACCGTGACTAGAGCACTTCTGGTAAGTCTTTGATCTTGTTATTTCACCGACTAATCTCTCTCAACCAGGTAATTACCCCATTTGTTTGAGCACTTTATACCCTACCCACTGATGCCAACAGTTTGTGACAGTCTCCACTGAGTTTATGTTGTCAAGTCGCGTTTGTTTGCAAGACAAATTGTCACTTTATTTATTCATATTAGTTTGTTGTTATTTCATATAACACTCTTTTTTTAAGAGATACTATTTCTTGATATGCAGAGTCATAGTATCTGAATTTAAATATTTACTAGATCTCCACATTTCAAATGTGACGCACACGATTGTCCATTATTACAGCAGGACGTTGACGCCTTGGAGGTCAACATGATTGAGGCTGTCCTGCCATTTAGGGTAGACAAGGATGACGCGGTAGTAATTTCAAGCGAGGAGGAAGAGATCATGACATGACAAGGCTAGGTAAATAGGGTTTATAAGAAAGATAACAAACATCATCCAGAAAAAGAGAAAACTGCTTCAGTTCTAGGTACTGTGATACCTCTCAGCAGAACCATCAGCTGTATGACATCTCTGCGGAAGTTGCGCCCACAGAACGAGGATGAAACGTTCAATTGGTGGACAGCGGACACATTCCTGCCAGAGTCTGCAGCTGATGCTGTAGAACCAGCTGAATTAGAATTGCAGTGGTCGTGGTATCTGTATAATAGCATCAGGAAGTTTGTGAAAGGACACGTTGTGCCCAGTCTCTTCTGTGCCCAACACCTGCTAGTCTAGAGCTGGTACGACAGCAAAGTCAAAGTTGAGGAGAGATGGTTCACTCTCCCATCTCCTCAGCTGCGATCCATGTCCTGTGGAATACAGGAATCTGCCAGAATGTCTGCATCAGTTTCAGAGTGAATGGAACACTGGACATACAGCAACATTTAAATATGGTTTGTTTGTGATTGATCACCCACCAATCACCAAGCTAATCCCAGCTCACATTCATATCGCAGTGTAACACTGTATATTCCAAATTATTCTTGTCAAATCAAAGTATAACCAGGTGTCACACTAACAATCACCATTGCAGTGTTCCTGGTTTTGTGAGTCTAGAAGGTGACCTGTGACGCTGCTGGAGCTTGTGGAAATTAAAATACATCAAAAACAGACCTGGTTTCAAGTCGCATAAAGTTGTTAATTAAGTGGTTATTTATATATATATGAGTACATGCTCAACTCAAGATGTAGATTTTACAGGAGATATATAACCATTGATTTGATGAGGCTGACTTTTCCAGAATCCAAGCTGAGAAGGTGGTGATAAATGAACTACTATGCTATCATTGATAAGATAGACATCTTACCACAAGAGACTATCATGCAGCTATGCAGTGACCATCACAATGAAGAAACAATCTTTACTGCCAAGTGTGTGTTGTATGATTTATGTGAGAATGACGCACTGACAAACTGATGTCCTACAAGTGCAGTCCACATTGCTAAAGCTGCCGTAAACTTGCCGCGACTAGAGCACCTCCAGTAAGTCTTTCATCTTGTTATTTCATCTCTATCGACCAGGTAATTACCCCATTGTTTGAGCACTTTATACCCTACCCACCATGACAACAGTTTGTGACAGTCTCCACTGAGTTTATGTTGTCATGTGGCGTTTGTTTGGCAAGACAAATTGTCACTTTATTTATTGTTCTTATTCCATATAATGCTCTTTTGTAAGATACTATTTTTTGACATGCAGAGCCATAGTATCTGTGTTGAAATATTTACTGGGTCTCCACATTTCAAATGCGACATGTTTCGACCGGTACCTAAATTGTAAGGGGTTACTTAACGGCCACTGTTTGGTGTGGGATCATGTCACATCACATCTTTGGGCCATATTTCCTCCAAGACGTGGAAGTTCAAGCAGTCAATGTGAATGGCCCATGTTATCGCCAAATGCTCATGACAAGTCTTCCAGCCACTAATGGAAAGACATGAGGCCAGCAATCCCTTGATGGATTCGTCTAACTTCAAGTTTACTACTGATGACACAAAGAAGTGTCTTTCATACTTGACCGACCTATAGCGGGAGTCAGCACTGCACAAGTACACTGCAGCAAACTGTGACCTCAGACATTGTAGGACATTTGTTTTCAGTAGGATGACACAAAATGCCTCACTGCCAGAGAAACTATGCCCTTGCTTAAAGAAATGTTTTTGGAATGCCAAGATTTGGTGATGTCTCCTGGCCTCCATCCCCCCAACCCTGGCCACCTCTTATGACAGCGACAGGGTTGTTACTACAAATTAGCACCATGGTAACAAAACAAAGACTGCCAAGTGTGTGCTGTATGATTTATGTGAGAATGACGGCACTGACAAACTGATGCTGTCCACATTGCTGAAGGTGCAGCCAACTCACCGTGACTAGAGCACTTCTGGTAAGTCTTTGATCTTGTTATTTCACCGACTAATCTCTCTCAACCAGGTAATTACCCCATTTGTTTGAGCACTTTATACCCTACCCACTGATGCCAACAGTTTGTGACAGTCTCCACTGAGTTTATGTTGTCAAGTGGCGTTTGTTTGCAAGACAAATTGTCACTTTATTTATTCATATTAGTTTGTTGTTATTTCATATAAAACTCTTTTTTTAAGAGATACTATTTCTTGATATGCAGAGTCACAGTATCTGAATTTAAATATTTACTGGATCTCCACATTTCAAATGTGACGCACACGATTGTCCATTATTACAGCAGGACCTTGACGCCTTGGAGGTCAACATGATTGAGACTGTCCTGCCATTTAGGGTAGACAAGGATGACGCGGTAGTAATTTCAAGCGAGGAGGAAGAGATCATGACATGACAAGGCTAGGTAAATAGGGTTTATAAGAAAGATAACAAACAACATCCAGGAAAAGAGAAAACTGCTTCAGTTCTAGGTACTGTGATACCTCTCAGCAGAACCATCAGCTGTATGACATCTCTGCGGAAGTTGCGCCCACAGAACGAGGATGAAACGTTCAATTGGTGGACAGCGGACACATTCCTGCCAGAGTCTGCAGCTGATGCTGTAGAACCAGCTGAATTAGACTTGCAGTGGTCGTGGTATCTGTATAATAGCATCAGAAAGTTTGTGAAAGGACACGTTGTGCCCAGTCTCTTCTGTGCCCAACACCTGCTAGTCTAGAGCTGGTACGACAGCAAAGTCAAAGTTGAGGAGAGATGGTTCACTCTCCCATCTCCTCAGCTGCGATCCATGTCCTGTGGAATACAGGAATCTGCCAGAATGTCTGCATCAGTTTCAGAGTGAATGGAACACTGGACATACAGCAACATTTAAATATGGTTTGTTTGTGATTGATCACCCACCAATCACCAAGCTAATCCCAGCTCACATTCATATCGCAGTGTAAGACTGTATATTCCAAATTATTCTTGTCAAATCAAAGTATAACCAGGTGTCACACTAACAATCACCATTGCAGTGTTCCTGGTTTTGTGAGTCTAGAAGGTGACCTGTGGCGCTGCTGGAGCTTGTGGAAATTAAAATACATCAAAAACAGACCTGGTTTCAAGTCGCATAAAGTTGTTAATTAAGTGGTTATTTATATATATATATGAGTACATGCTCAACTCAAGATGTAGATTTTACAGGAGATATATAACCATAGATTTGTTGAGGCTGACTTTCCCAGAATCCAAGCTGAGAAGGTGGTGATAAATGAACTACTATGCTATCATTGATAAGATAGACATCTTACCACAAGAGACTATCATGCAGCTATGCAGTGACCATCACAATGAAGAAACAATCTTTACTGCCAAGTGTGTGTTGTATGATTTATGTGAGAATGACGCACTGACAAACTGATGTCCCACAAGTGCAGTCCACATTGCTAAAGCTGCTGTAAACTTGCCGCGACTAGAGCACCTCCAGTAAGTCTTTCATCTTGTTATTTCATCTCTATCGACCAGGTAATTACCCCATTGTTTGAGCACTTTATACCCTACCCACCGATGCCAACAGTTTGTGACAGTCTCCACTGAGTTCATGTTGTCAAGTGGCGTTTGTTTGTATTTGTCACTTTATTTATTCATATTAGTTTGTTGTTATTTCATATAATGCTCTTTTCTTCTGAGATTCTATTTCTTGATATGAAGAGCCATATTATCTGTGTTGAAATATTTACTGGGTTTCAAATGTGACACATGTTTCGACTGGTCCCTAAATTCTAAGGGGTTACTTAACGGCCACTGTTGGGTATTTGATCATGTCACATCACAGGACATTTGTTTTCAGCAAGATGACGAAAAAAATGCCTCACTGCCAGAGAAACTATGGCATTGCTTAAAGAAATGTTTTCGGAATGCCATGATTTGGTGATGTCTCCTGGCCTCCACCCCCCCAACCCTGGCCACCTCTTATGACAGCGAGAGGGTTGTTACTACAAATTAGCACTATGGTAACAAAGCAAAGACTGCCAAGTGTGTGTTGTATGATTTATGTGAGAATGATGACACTAACAAACTGATGCTGTCCACATTGCTGAAGGTGCAGCCAACTCACCGTGACTAGAGCACGTCTGGTAAGTCTTTGATCTTGTTATTTCACCTCTCTCAACCAGGTAATTACCCCATTTGTTTGAGCACTTTATACCCTACCCACCGATGCCAACAGTTTGTGACAGTCTCCACTGAGTTTATGTTGTCAAGTGGCGTTTGTTTGCAAGACAAATTGTCACTTTATTTATTCATATTAGTTTGTTGTTATTTCATATAACGCTCTTTTTTTAAGAGATACTATTTCTTGATATGCAGAGTCACAGTATCTGAATTTAAATATTTACTGGATCTCCACATTTCAAATGTGACGCACAGTCTCCTGGCCACCTGGGTCTCCTGGCCACCTGGGTCTCCTGGCCACCCGGTCTCCTGGGGGAAAGTGCTCAATAAGTAATGTATATCTACTTTCTCCTTTTTTCATTTGAAAATATCTTGTTACTCTAAAAAATCTCTATAGCTGCAGAGCATAATAAACTTGCTCTCAGCACAAGCATAAGATCTATGACATCTGTGTGGAAAAGATCTATGACATCTGTGTGGAAAAGATCTATGACATCTGTGTGGAAAAGATCTATGACATCTGTGTGGAAAAGATCTATGACATCTGTGTGGAAAAGATCTATGAGATCTGTGTGGAAAAGATCTATGAGATCTGTGTGGAAAAGATCTATGAGATCTGTGTGGAAAAGATCTATGAGATCTGTGTGGAAAAGATCTATGAGATCTGTGTGGAAAAGCAAAAGAAGCTTGTGTTGCTCTCAGTAGAAGCATCAGCTGAATGACATGACAGTAGACATGACAGTAGACATGACAGTAGACACTGTAGTACCTTAGCTACATTAATGTAGGCGAGTCATCTTCTCATTTTCCTACTCTTGATTCATTTATTGAGACTGGTGGTCATTTCCATCAGGGTGTCATTCCCAGCACTATGGGAAAAAATACTCGTTAACTTTTCAATACTGCTACCATAACTGCTCTCTTTATAATTATTACTTTGTTTATTTGTTTTTGTGCTGTGATTGGGTCATTCCAGCACAGGATAACTGTTTTCAAGAAGAACCTCTCCACTGCCATCTCCGATGCCAAAAAACCAGTTGCCGTTGCGCATCCATTCCCGGAGACATTTTACGCACCAGTGGCGGAAGGGGTTTTAGCTCCACTTGGAGCAGTGTACATAATCAAGTCCCCTAACCTTCGACAATACGTAAATACAGAGATTATAGTCCAGCGAATAAATATTTACAATACTGAGATAGCACTATTGAGGGTGAAGCGTGACATGAGCTATTGCAAGAACCATGCCATGCTCTTTGTTGCACTTGATGTTTTAGTAGCATTCGACACCACTGATCATGTAAACTTGATGACTCTCATGCAAGACAAATATGGTGTGCGTGAAACAGCAGTAGTGTGGTTCCAGACGTACTTAACAAGTGGAAACAGAGAGGCGACTCACAGACTGCATTGGGGAAGTCAGACGGCTTTGCATGCTGAAGCTAAATGAAGACAAAACAAGATCTGTGTTCTATTTCAGCTGTGAAAACACACGATTGTCCATTATTACAGCAGGACCTTGATGCCTTGGAGGTCAACATGATTGAGGCTGTCCTGCCATTTAGGGTTGAAAAGGATGACACGGTAGTAATTTCAAGCGAGGAGGAAGAGATCATGACATGACATGTTGTGGTGTCACGTTTCCATTTACATTCTTACCACCATGTCCTGTCGTATCTCGCATGGAGGGTAGCTGTGTCAAACATCTTACAAGTGTGAACACAGTCCAGTTGGTTGGTGGGAAGACATCTTGGTGCTTGTAGGGAACTGACAAACCCACCACAGCCAAGTTGGTTGGCAGGGAAGACATGTTTGGTGGCTGTTGGGAACTGGAAAATCCACTTTACACCCTTCTGTAAAGCATTTTGTGGCATCAAGAAATATTACCACTTCTGGTAAATACTAACAAAACCGTCATGTTTGTATCTATAAGGAGAACCCTCGGCTATACTATCACATTATTGCTGAGTTGGCAGGCAAACCCAAGGCTAGGTAAATAAGGTGTATAAGAAAGATAACAAACAACATGGGTGATGGCATCCAGGAAAAGAGAAAACTGCTTCAGTTCTAGGTACTGTGATACCTCTCAGAAGAACCATCAGCTATATGACATCTCTGCGGAAGTTGCGCCCACAGAACGAGGATGAAACGTTCAATTGGTGGACAGCGGACACATTCCTGCCAGAGTCTGCAGCTGATGCTGTAGAACCAGCTGAATTAGACTTGCAGTGGTCGTGGTATCTTTAGGAAGTTTGTGAAAGGACACGTTGTGCTCAGTTCCTTCTGTGCCCAACAGGAACGACACCTGCAGTGACATTTGGTCGCCACTACTATCCATAGAAAGAAATCAGTGTTGATGAGGCTATGGTGTGCCTCAAGGGACAACTCTACATGCCACAAAGGAAGGGCTTCTGTTGTCATGGACTTGCTGGCACCGTTTCTTCATGCTGTCCGCCATATCTACTGTGACAACACGTCAGTTCCCATGAACAGGATAAGTTTGCCAACAACCATAAAAAAGTCAAGTTGACTGACCTTTATGTTTGAGACAACAGTTTACACAATGTACAAAAAGAAACACTGTTCACATGTGTTAATATTTGAAACAGGGTTTATTGTGTTGCAAATGCCATCCTGCAACAACAGTTAGTGTAGTTCAGGGTCTTACACCACCTGTCATTAACCCATTAGGCCCCAGGATTTTATTAAAACATGCTCCCCTGTTCCCAGGATATCTGGCAAATTTCGAGCGATTTTACCTCATGTTAAAAAATCTGTAGAAAAAACTATTCAATATTGACAATTACAAGTTGTATTTATTTTGAAGAGTAGTAATTTCTCCACATGCATGTATACATATAAATAGGATATATTAATAAAATGTTGACATTTGATCACAATTTGCAAAGACAAAATAGTAAGTTTGTCAAAACTTTGAAAGTTAGTCTACATTGCGACTGACATTTGACAATGATCCCATGCTATAACCCTATGCAACCCAGTTATTAAAATTCTGACGGTTATTTTTTAGGTTACACCATATTTTATCATGACAAATATAGAAATAAAAATGTTCAACATAACAAAACCAATGAAAATCAAGATTTCCGAAAGGGCAACTCATGCACGTAACGAGCTGTTGTTGTTGAAAATGTATCCGCTAGAGTGTGGCAAAATTTGGTAGCGTTTAGTTAAGTAGTTATTCGCGAGGATTTTTTTTAATAGAGGGTCCTGTATGCGGCCGGTGGCGGCCGTTCCAGGACTGCACAGAGCAGCCAGCCACGGCCGTTGTAGGTCTAATGGGTTAAGCTTGTTTACTAATTTACAGTTACCTCAAAGTATTCAACAAGAGAGGAAAAAAAGGCTGTCACTGCTGCCAGCATGCAGGTTGAGAACGATGTCGAGTGCACAGACTGTGTGCAGCGTGAACAAGAAACTTAACCCCGCATTATTAACGAATCCAGGAACATCAGATTGCAAACCCACTGAATTTTACCAGAAGTACCAACATCGTGGCGAATACATGTTCAATTCTGACGCAGAGTGAGACCATTTATCAGACAGTGCAGTGGAAGACGATGAAGAATTGGTGTGGCCTATGCACTAAATCCAATAATTCTTGTCATTAGTTTTTCACACCATCTCTCTCTCAACACAAGCACAACCACTGAATATGACGGCGTGGACAATGAAGACTATCGTCCTTGATGAGACTTAAACAGGGACAAACAAATTCCAGGCCCAGAACATTTTTTTTGGCTGATTTGGTTGTGTTATCTTTATATATATAATTTATATTAAATATATATATATATATATACATAAATATAACACACATTAAATGCAATATCAGCTTTCAACTATGTATATATATATATATATATATATAAATGCAACATCAGCTTTCCTCTATATATATATATATATATATATATATATATATATACATAGTGTATATATATATATATATATATACTGTATATATATATATATATATATAGAGGAAAGCTGATGTTGCATTTAATGTGTGTTGTAAAGCAATTTTAGTGTTTGTTGACCAACAGTCAATAGTTTTTTATTTTGGTAAGCATCACGATACATTTCATATCTCATGTATCGCAATACGTATAATGTGGGTACACCCCTACTAAAGAGACAGCGTACTGGCTTTTGCAGTGCCCCGCAGAGAGGTTGGCAAAACTGAATACACGTCAGTGCTAAGAAAAAAAAATTGGACGAAGCAATTGAAACAGGATCTCCAGTGTCACCTCACATTCGTCAGCCAAGAAACATTCCTGCACCAAGTCCTGCTGAACTCGAAATTTTTTTGTCATGGACTCAGCATAGGTGAAACAAAGCTTGTGGCTTTGTCTCTTCTGTCACTGTACAGTGATGGGTTTGTTCCCAAACAGGCCCAAGTAGCTTTTCCTGTGGTGTTTCCAGATGTATTCTAGGATGACACGCAGCAACAGACTGAGGCAGTTGATATGGCAACAAGAGCTCAGGCCAACTCACGACTATGGATGAAGGTCAGAGCTGGCAGGGTGTCCCTTCTTGGTACGCGGTGAAGACCTGTTCAACGTGAAAGAAGGTGCGATGTGTCTGCCAAAGGATGAAGATAGAAAGTTGCATCTGAGTAAGACACACACCTACTACTACTACTACATGCAGTGCCAGCTGTTTGTGTGTGTCGCCACGTAATCAGGCGATACAAATTACAATGGCTGATTGGCTCAGCTAGAAAAGTGCATGCGCAATCACTCGCAACATTGGAATGTGACATATATCCCGACACAAAGCCATGATTGCTTTGGTTTGAGTTTGACTACTTTGGAGACTGTTATTTTATTATATAAAATATATGTTTATTAATTGATTACTTAGTTGTCGTTGGCATGTTCAGTTTCATAAATCTGCTTAGTGGCAAAGTGAGACATAGCATGGTTGATGAACAGGAGCACAATTTCGAAATTGACTTTTGAGATGCGGAAGGTAATGTTGGTGCTAGTCGAAGAGTATTGTCTGGGGAACTTAATTGAGTCAGGCAGCGACAGTGAAATGAGCGTCATTTCTGAGAGCGAAAATGTCGAGGAAGACCATGTTCGTGCGACAGTTGACACTGACAGCTCTGAACAAGTACGCGGACAGCTTGACAGCAATGTTGCCAAGAAAGAACTCGACCGTGTTCAAGGATTCGCGTTCTGCTGCAGATCTATTCATGTTGGGGCTTGCTGAAGTTCCCAGAAGCAATGCCCTCGAACAAGGATCTTCTACATCATTGAAGGCACAAAAGTCTGCTGCAACTTTCCGATATCTGCATGCGTGAGTATAAGTTTCATTTAAAACTGCCCTTAAATGTTGCATGAGCTAGAGATGGATGTATGCCATTTTGTTTGATTGTGCTAATAACAAAATGCTAATGACAAAAATGGAATGACCCTGTCAGTTTAAAAATGGCTGTTAACCGATTAGATCACACGTGCCCGACCTAGTTTTCCCCGCAGCGTCCGGGTCATCGGTTGGATTGATGTGAAACTAAAACCAACAGGATTCTACATGATTATATTACTTTCAAAATGTATCATGAATAGATGTCACCACTCTTGTTGTAAGCAATATTTGAAAAAAGTTTAAAAAATATGGAGTTACATATTAACCCCTAACACTGAAAAAAAATTAGATTGTGCATTTTCATACACTCATAACATTGCTTTAGCATCAATGACAAGTCTACGTGAACTAGCGTAAGAATTAGTTAGTCAAGTAGAACACATGACTGTTGTTACAGGTTGTATTGGCGTGATCTCTGCTCCCACTGACCGCCGTCTCGGTCGCACTTACTCGTGGGGGCCAACAACTTGAAGTCCTCAAGTAAGAACACATTTGTATATTCACCAACAAATGTCAAATAGTTATGAAGATTGTCATTGTATGTGATGATGAGCCCTGTCAATAAATGAATTCATGTGACAGCGGCACATAAAGGATTACATGTGAAATAACAAGGCAGTGGCATTATTTATCAAGATAACTTATTCACATTTTTACCAGTGTATCTTGATTATAAGGTCCTCAGGAACATAGAACCATTTCCCTGAATAATGACATAATTTATCTTAGCTATGAATTGAACATACGGCCGTATTGAAAGTTTCAATCGCGTTTAAAGTAGAGCAATGGTGGGCTTTAAAAATGGCTACTTCTCATAGAACAGATACGTTCACTGCAGATGAAGTTTGTGCAATGTTGGAGGATGAATATTTGGATGAAATTGCTTCTGAGATGGATGTGCATGTATGATTTACATGTGGCTCAATCTGTGACTGAGTGAGCGATAAATTGAAGATTGCATGGGTCAGTTTTCTTTGTCCAAGAGCAGCGTGGTCACTGTCTCATTCAGCTTGTTGACTGTGTCAACACTGACATTGTGTGTTTTGTGTCATTTACTTGGCTGAGATTACATGGCTAGTCGTGTATGTTGTTATATAAAGCAAATATGTAAATGAAACAGAAAAATCTGGCCTGACGCTCACGTCTGGGACTTGGACTTAGTCGATTGTGCAGCGTGTAAACATTCGAGCTCTGGGCGGTGCTGCCTAAACGGTGCCTGGATGGGTGGTATTGTTGCTTTGGACATTGTTTTCAATTTTATTATGTTGACAGTGTCAGTGTACTCATCTTTGTAACCAATTATATTTATCTACATTTCAGATATTAGTGCTTTTTAAAAAAGTGATGTAATTACTGGCTGCTTGTAAAAGGATGACAGCACAGAAGATGCTGTTGTTGGCCGTCCACTTGTGCAACTGGATGGCCGAAAACAGCTTGTCAGTTGTGTCACGAAAACGAGGTGAAGCGGCCATATGGACATGCGATTGAGACATGCTTTGGATGTCTGACATGCAATGTGCATTTGTGCAAAGTGAGACATTTCCTTGTGTGGAACCAGCAGTTGGTGATTATTGCAATAAAATGTGACTATCATGTCAAACTTCACTCTCAATATTTATTCAAAAATGTATTTCCAAAGTTTCACAATATTCATACATGTGCAATACGGTGTGTTCGTTGGAATGCTTATTTCTTAAAATGGTGTATATTTCTCTACAATTTTGTTGTAATTCTTGTTTTATATTTTTCTAATATGATATGATTAAATATTTTTTTTTTATTGGAATGAATAAAATATGACTATGATTTGTTGATGTTTTCTTGTTAATGTTTGATCGTGGACATCTAAGCAACTAAATATTAATATAACGTTATTTCAAAAACAGCAGTGTGTTTTCAGAATTAGCAAGGACAAACTGAGTGGTGTGCGGAAGTGATACAGAGAGAAAGGCATGACTCCTCGGTGAAAGAAATCTGGTGGAAGGATAGAGTGAGAGGACGTTGTCGTATGATGGTACACTATTCAGGGTGGTTTTTGCTTTATGTAATATATGTCGTTTTCACAAAATGCAGAAGACACTTTTGCGCATGGGATCGATATTCAAAATAAGTACCAGTTATTTAATCTATGAAGTGTGAAGAAGTCATAAAAGTTGTTTTCAGTTAACGACTGACCAATATCGAACTACGGAAATGCAGCTCTCAAAACGAGGTTAATACCAGAATTTGCATTTAAATGTATAAAAAATGATGAGGCTGTTCGATTACTTTCCTGTAATTATTATTACAAACAGTTGTGGACATTTTCATCCGATAAAGTGAAATATATCAGAATTGTTTAAGTGAGAAGAAAATCTGAAGGCATATAAACATGTCCTTTCTAATTCTCTTAGCACTAGCCAAGGCAAAGTTATTAAACATATCAGTCAGTCTTTAAATAACGTGATTTGAATTTGAGACAGGAAAGAAAACTGTAACATCCGTCACATGTAACGTCCGTCACAGAAAAAAGTGGATTCAGTAATGTCCGTCACATTCCTATAAGACATGGAAAGTCTGTACTATTGTCTTAGTCATTCAGCATCTTTAGAACAAAAGGTGGTTTCACTAATTACCACTAGATGGCAGCTGCACCATATTTTACCAACAATTCTTCAGTACTTCCTCCTTGTTCATTTCCTGAGCTATTTTCAAGAAAAATCAATTCCAATTTCACCAGGCAACATCCTCAAAAATAATGGTATGTATTAAATTTTTCTAGAGACTGTTGGTTTAACAACTGCGAAAACTGCAAGGACGGGAAAGTTTTCTTGGCCATGACTGACATGGATGATGCAGCGGAAGTGACTTGGTATGTCTGGAAGAATGATTCGGATGAGAGACTTTCAAAGATAGTGGAAGAGGGAACAACTGATGATTTGCGCACCTACATTTCCTCCATATTGCCCCAATTTATGGAGCACTGCTACAGTAAACGAGAGCAGGCAGCAGCTTATAAATTGGAGCGGGGGCAATTGAAAGTAGTGAGAATGAGGCATTCCTGCAGGTTGACTTTTCAAAAAACTATACGTGTCAATACCAGGATGAGACACAATGTGCTCATTGGCAGCAACATCAAGTGAGCCTTTTTACAGCAGCGCTGTGACATACTGGCATGCTCCACTCGATTGTGATAGCATCCGATAATCTTGCACATTCGAAAGACACTATCATAGCATACCTTGACATGCTCCTGGAAATGATCCCTAACGGTGCTGGTCCTAAGACGGACCAGCATTGCAATCAAAAAACTGCTTCATAGCAACTGCTATGATCTCACTACAGGAAAAACACAACATGAATATTCACTAGAATTTCTTTGCCACGTCTCACGGCAAGGGGCCTGTCGGTTGGACAGGTGGCGCTGTAAAATGATAGTGAAACAAAGGAAGGAAATAGTGGCATCTTCCTTTGTTGAGGTGGCTGGGGGCATGCCACATGTCAGTGTCCTTGAAATGACAACATCCAATATATAAAAAAGAAATGAGGCCCTCAAATTGAAAGAGGTGTTCGCCGATGCCCCAGCCATCAAAGAAATTGCTCGGTTCCACTACCTCACCATTGAGGATGGTCGCTGTGTCCCCTTCGTTCTGACAAATGATACAGTTGAAACTTCCAAAGAAATTCATCTGCCTGCTGATGAGCCCTCTACTGACACGACAGAAGAAAAGCCGATCCAAGTTGGTGACTGGTGGGTTGTTGAATATGATGATAAACTCTTTCCTGGAGAGCTAAAGCAGATTCGTGATGGGAATTACGAAGTGAGCTTTATGCACCAAGCTGGTACCACTTGGAAATGGCCATCCAAAGAGGACAAGACCTTCTATGTTAGAGAGAAGGTGAAGAAAAAGCTGCCGCCACCCACCATGATCAATGAAATGGATCACTGGGGGGGTTTCTCCATTTTTATTAACCGTAGATTTTGATACAAGGCCACAGTAGTCCTGAATATTATAGAAGATGGGCATCAAAATCCACATCATGATATTCATCATGCATTAAAATGCTATTATCTTCACAGCAGTGGACAATGTACTGCTTTTTATGGACACAGAACTTCATTTTATGTCAGTGGACAAAATGTAACGTCCGTCACATAACGTCCGTCACGCACAATTATGTAATAATTTTCCTTATACTCTTGTTTTCAAGCTGAATTATAATTGATAGTCTTCTATAGCCAGGCTACCTTCACTCCAAGGGCAAAGATTTATTTGTACACTCCAAGGGCAAAGATTTATTTGTACAATTTAGAAATAAAGTTAGTTGGTTTTTATTCATGTCCTTTTTGAAATAACGTCCGTCACGCATATATTTCTGATTACACACCAAGCCATAGATATTCCTAGGCACTTTTCCCTGTGGCACCAAATAGACTTAGACATTGGCAAGTCTCATACACAGGGCCAAGTTCCTGTGGGTACCACTCTAGCAATCAGGGCAGTTGGAATGACCTCCGACCTCTCTGAATGTAACGTTCGTCACGGTGTAATTGCCCTTACGTTTTTTAATTACCGAAGCATTCTCACTGCCCACATCTCTTCTTGGCTTAAATGCAAAAGCAAAGGGCTTACGATTGCTTATTAATGTAATTAGCAGGATTGATTCTTAGTAAATAATCATGGTCATTGTAGTACAAGTTTTCCAATTTTAACTGGGTGCACTTTCGGTGCCACTGCTGTCGGCCTGTCGCTACTGATTTGTGTGGGCAGTCCGGTTTGGGCCGGTTCTACGGCGCACGCTGGCACCTCTGCCCATGGTTTGTGTTTCATTGTTGTCGCAAACAAGTTTTCCGTGGTTTGGACATCTTTAATGAAGGTAAAACCATCTATACATAATTGGTTCTTACCACGCCAGTAACCCTTTTGTAAAACGTGCCGAGTGTATTACTACATGAAACAATTAAAATGCATGTGTTTATAAAATGTAGGGTGCTCTTGGTTCACGCCGCAACAGTGGCAGGTCGGTGGAAGCCAAGTGTTGGAACAGCCAACTTGAAGTCAAAATTAACTGCGTTCAAGAGAGATATTAGCTACATCAGTAGTAGTTATGCATGGACTAGTGCTTTAGCAAGATTAGTTGTTACGGGAAAATAACTACCTTGAAGTCACCGAACTTGAACACTGTGTACTATATAATTATTGCTGTAACATGACATTGTTGACAGTTGATTTTCTATGTTTAAGACATGATTATCACTGATTTGTTATTCAGGATTCTTATTAGAACATCCATATTAATCAATGAATGTGTATTATAAGATCAGCAATTATGTATATGTTTAGTTAACACTAGGAGACGTTTGCTAATAATTTGTCTTGTACCCATGCAGTGTGTCTTGTCGTTCTTTACCACTCGCAATAAATTACCTTACAACTACGGTGTGGTGTATTTATGCGTTCCATCATCAAACATCACTCGGTGGTTACTACACAATGATATTGTAGAACGTGTATTGCGATAATGCTGGACCACCTGCTTATTTATGCTATTGCACAGTAACCGAGTCATTGAAGCATGTAAACAGTTTTAATTAACTACAAAATGTTTGCACATTAAAACTAGTCTTTGTCATACATATATGATATACTGAAGGTTCACATCCACCCTTTAACAGGGGTGGGTGTCGAGTGGGGGGGTTATGTTTTACCAGGGGTGGGTGTCGAGTGGGGAGGTTATGTTTTACCAGGGGTGGGTGTCGAGTGGGGGGTTTATGTTTTTATAGGGGCATTCTTTTTTAAGTTTTTATTTTGACTTCAAAATGCCCCAGCTTGTAAATTATTAGTTTGCTTTTGTCCTAAATCGACACCCAGACCCCCTCTTGATTTGTTCTTTCACGTGAATGCATGAGACATGAGCTGTTTGTGTGACATCAGAAGATCTCCATTCCCGCAGGTGATGCACCATGTTGGTTCCACTTTTCATCTAGCAAATTCCCGAGTCTAACTTCATATCCGATAGATCCCCAAAGGCTAATTAAACCTGATGTTTAACATCGATAAATAATGTATTGTAATAAACAACCACTGATTCGGAAATGTCTTGGTTTATGCCACATTCTTCGGGGTTTGTATTCTCACTAAAGGATCTTCACTCGAAAGGTATGTTAATCAACCAAGTGGCTCTTTCTTGCAAGACGAATTACAAAGCCAAAAACAAGCCTGTGATAACTTAGCAAGGGAATTATCAAGAATGAAACAGTCCTGCAATACCCTAAAGAGTACCCTTGCAAGCACCAAAGACAAACTTACAAAAGTGAGACTTTATAAAGCCGTGTTTCAGAGAAACAAACTCATGCTGGCAAGAAGGGAAAAAAGACATATCAGCTTTGAGCAAAACGAATGGCCGCTTGAAGGATGAAATAGGCTGGAAACGTTCAGAACTGAAAAGTGTCTGCAGTAAATTATCTAGATAAGAAGATAGCAAAGCTCACTTTTCAAAGTAGAGAGGGAAGCTGAAAGGACAACAGAGGTGGAGGGAAATACAGTACTCTACAGAGATCTAGCAGAAAACAACAAGAAATGAATGACACATTTGATGAAAATGACTGGCTAAGGGAGGTGGTAGAAAAACTTACTACTACAGACAATGCCAGACAGTATTGAGATGAAACAATGCCAGACAGTACACTGTTGAGACGAAACAATGCCAGACAGTACACTGTTGAGACGAAACAATGTGTTTGTAAACTTACTACTACAGACAATGCCAGACAGTACACTATTGAGACGAAACAATGTGTTAGCAAACTGCTCAACCACAATGTTCCTACTAGCCAGATTGCTCCCGTTATAGAATCTGTACTAAAGATGGCTGGCAAGAAGGCAAGTGACTTCCCTAGTAAGTCAACCGTAAATGACTGGAACATTATGAGACTTATAATGGCACGAACAGCTATCAGAAGAACCGCACAGAAAGACTACATGGGCCTGCTAAGTGATGAGATGTCTAAGTTTGGGCAGAAATTTGAAGGATTCCACCCAAGTGACTCAGCTGGACGTATGTATGTGCTAGGCTTGTGTGACATTGCATTAAAATCTGGACAAGACGGCCTTAGTACATTTCAGCAGATACTTTGTGACATCACATATGTCTCTCTCCAAGCTAACAGTGAGATATCAAAGAAAATTCTTTTGTACATTACATGCATCCAGTGATGTAGGCGTAGCTATACGCAGTTATACGCATATGCTCTCTGCTTTATTGAAGACAAACTTTTTTCTCACCAGAATTTATTGTCGACTGTATGTGGTAAATTGAATAAAGCGTGTTCAAATAGACTGATTATGACATGATGTAGTCAGATGACATGATGTAGTCAGATGACATGATGTAGTCAGTGCCTAGGAAGCAGCCAACCGTTCATCTGTTAGCTTAAGCTACCTTAATAACTGATTATGACATGATGTAGTCGGTGCCTAGGAAGCAGCCAACCCTTCATCTGTTAGCTTAAGCTACCTTAATAACTGATTATGACATGATGTAGTCAGTGCCTAGGAAGCAGCCAACCGTTCATCTGTTAGCTTAAGCTACCTTAATAACTGATTATGACATGATGTAGTCAGTGCCTAGGAAGCAGCCAACCGTTCATCTGTTAGCTTAAGCTACCTTAATAACTGATTATGACATGATGTAGTCAGTGCCTAGGAAGCAGCCAACCCTTCATCTGTTAGCTTAAGCTACCTTAATAACTGATTATGACATGATGTAGTCAGTGCCTAGGAAGCAGCCAACCGTTCATCTGTTAGCTTAAGCTACCTTAATAACTGATTATGACATGATGTAGTCAGTGCCTAGGAAGCAGCCAACCGTTCATCTGTTAGCTTAAGCTACCTTAATAACTGATTATGACATGATGTAGTCAGTGCCTAGGAAGCAGCCAACCCTTCATCTGTTAGCTTAAGCTACCTTAATAACCGATGTAGTAAATACATATACTTAAGTTGATTCACATATAACGATATACGCAGTTTCAGCACAACCGCATGTACTACGCAGCCAGCAGAACCGAACGTACTTCGAACACATCATATCATAAAAACGACAAATTACAATTGCTGGAATGTATGATCGGTGAGTATCATAATTACTCTGTAGTATAGGCTAGTATTTGAGTATCGTTCATTGTCAAAATATTACTAATTATAGATGCTGAGAGACAACCATTCTCGACCATAAAATATGCGCAATCTCGTCCATTTCAGATGGCAAGAGAAACGAGCGAAAACTGTACCAACAGCAACGGTATGTGTGTATATTTAAAAGGTAGAAAATGGCACTTTCAACTTTGTTATGGAAACTCGGCGATAGCAAAGAACATAAATTACATCGTCCATATTGAACAAAATTGAGAGAACATTATATGCGTGCTGTAGGCAAAAGTAGGGGCCTACCAATAAGTAGCTGCACACTGAATGTTGTTTGGGATGTATCAAACCAACAATTAATCTCATGCATTCGAGGTTGGTTCCTATTACCATATTCTTTATTGACCAATTGCATTCAGATGAGATATGCATACATCACACATGTAGGCAAGTAATATTACTTAGCTAGAATTCTCATCTCTCCACCACCGCTTTAAAATTAAAGTCAAGGTCACGCTTATCCTAACAATTTGTACTGATCACACTCATAGACTGAACATTCTACGTCTTATGATTAGGTTCTGCCAGTGATTCCACCACAGATTCTGTCAACGACTCAGCATACTTTTGCCTCATTGGATACCCCACCAGAGACTATCACAGTGCTACCAGATGGCTGGACCTCACAAGATGCTGCAGCTCACCTCCGAAATCGTTCTTGGTTGAGGATATGGGATGACGAAACCCTTGTATGCTCAACGTGTAGTGGACTAGATTCTCTCAGTACAGAAGATGAGAATTTTTACATCCTACTCAATGCCATATATAATTGAGATTACATTGCACTACCTGACAAACACTACAATTTGAATCAGCTACAAGAATGGAACAAGATGGTGGTGAACCACAGATAGGACCAGGTGATACAGCAGTCGGAGCTGTAGCATTAGGCAATTTACAACCAAGTCATGCAGACACTGCTGGAATAAGAACGCTTAGTTTCAGCAGAACATTTCAACATTACCTACAAAACACAGAAAATGCATTCGGAGTATGGCATTACACACCAATGACGGGAGCTACTGACGGTGATTTGGCAATGTTGTCCATACATTACACACCAATGACGGGAGCTACTGACGGTGATTTGGCTATGTTGTCCATACATTACACACCAATGACGGGAGCTACTGACGGTGATTTGGCAATGTTGTCCATACACCACACATGCGTTGAAATACCATACGGTTACCTAAATGGGTCAATGACTAGAGCCGAAATAGAAACGCATCTGACACCGTCTACGTCGTGGCGTGTCACTTCGGCAGGGTTCAAAGTAACAAACGTGCTGCCATTAATAGATCAGAAAACACAAGTGGGAGGAAACATACACACGAGTTTCCTGTTCGACAGTAGGCCACAGCTGTTGACGTATGTCGACAGCAAACAGGGGTTGTTTCAACAAAGTAACTCGCAGCAAAATGGTCTGCCTAACCATAACCTACAACACAACATACCGAGTACGCGCGAGGAGGGCCAGCTTAAGCACATAAGCAGTCAGAGGATAGTGCACAGGGAATGGTTCAAACAGCAATTCAACAAAGACATGAACGCAGAACACCAGTCCCTGCATCTGGACGAATTAGTATCGCTGTGGAATACACAGGAAATAAAATTCCTGAATCCTGGCGAAACTTGGCAGTACACGTGGATGAACAGTAACCCGTACTGGTTCAACAACATGTCGTTCACTATGCACGGCGACACACTAGTCGATGGGCCTATAATTAGCATAGACAGGCTAATACCCGTCGAAGTGGCAGGTTCAATGAGAAATATGTGGCGACCGGATATAAATACACTTAATTTCTCCAGACGTCCGGGTCCAAACTACGACAGTGAAAAAAAGTACGGATCAGAGCAAACGCCGACACCCGGCCGTAGTGTGTTGTCACAAATGCCGATGTATCCCAGCGCACCGCCTCCGATAGCGGTCCTGGAGATACCACCGATACTGAATGCCGAAAACAAAACAGGCAACATATGTTGGCAATTATCCGTAATGTACGAGTGTACTATCCAGATAGAAACACTCAGTGGGTCGCCACAATACGCCGGTTTCACTCCGCAACAAACCGACTTCTACCGAGACAAATACAATGCGGTTTTCAATCACAGACGCACTCAACTCTGCCAATGGCCTACAGGTCTCCGTAATTACAGTTCCAATGTAAGCACTTCAGACACGTCTCATAAACTTAACATGATGTACAATCGTTGATTGCAGGTGCGGGAAGAAGAACACGACGTGTTGTAGCAGTTGGATATAGTGTAGTACAACTGTACGCAATAATACGTTTAATACAAGAATTAATAAATATGATGTGACTTGTAGATCATGGTCTCACCATGTACCAAGCGGTATACCCGTGGCTTGTAAGAGATCAATTCTCTCTGCAAATTCCACGCCAACACAACAACGGCTTCTGGAATGCGCCTATGCAACAAATGGTTGATGTGCTACGTGCAGAAGAACCGGACAGAGTGTCTTTCGTCGACAAAGGAAGACATGCATTGTTGCGCTGCGAATACGGTGAAGACGACTGCATAATCGCTGGTCCAACCATTCAAAGTGCCAGTCAGAAATTTCTAAATTTTGCAAGTAAGAGAGATGTTCATCTCGTGTACCATGGCCCTGACACGTGTAACGACAAAAAACGATGGGCAAAGTATGAACATTTCCATGTCACCTTTGTCAGCAAAACTAGACCAGGTCTTGACACGGTATGGGCAAATGTTGTATCACAGCACAAGGCTGTTGCCAGGGGTTGCCAGATACCATTCACCCAAATCACTAAGTTCCCCGGAAGTTGGGCCAACTACCTAGCTCAGGCGCCTAGAATAACTTGGCGCGTACCAGTTGCTCCGATCATGGAGTCTTTCAGTCACTGGGTCTTTGCACAGCATGTCGAAAAAGAACAAGTTCCGGCCACTCGTTCTTTGGTCGATGAAGCTGTCGCAGGACCCAGTGGCCGTTCACCCAATGATTTTCAGCTGCCATGTGGCAAGTCAATGAACTTGTATAAGTATATAAAGTGGCTCATAACGACATTCGGTTATTGCACTAGAGAAAGCCTAATCGAAGGGGCACTGGCTGCAGCTGATACATCAACGTTCAAACGTGCACTAACGCATCCTATTGTAAGATATATGCCTCCCTCTTCTTGTCTTCTTCGGGGCCGCACGCAATGGTCCAGGAGGCATTTCTCACAACGAAGGATATTTTGATTGTCCGTCGTTTTTGCGCTCGCCAGGTCGAGATTTATAACTGAATTTGTACTCACTCGACCAATGAGTACATAGAGTACTACAGAAGTGTAGTCAACGCATTGTTCTCCAGGTTCGAAACGATTTTAATCTTGGCATCAGACGGCTATGTACATAGTAGCAATATAATCACTCATGATGACAAATAAAAATAACAGTGAAGACATCTATCACTGTAAACCGTAAAGAAAAGTAGTGAATGTAAACATCACTCAAACTGTATACAGATTCTTAAAATCTAGAAGATTTGACAATAAAATTCTGGCCGGAAATTTTTAATTCTAATGCTAAAGCAGGTATGGCCCGCCAGGACCACCCTTACTGAAAATTTGGATGCCTAAAATTCAGCATGACTACACACCTAAGTGTGAATTTAAAATAGTCTTGCCGCCCCCTTGTAAACGCTCCTCCGGGGTATTTATACTCCCAGTTTTCCAAAATCAGACGCCGTCACTAGAGGCGCTGTGGTTGCTTAAATACCCAATACGCTTTACTATTGGTCAACTTGTTAAATCCACCCACCCTCTCAACCGCTGGACAATGACGTCTGCCAATCTTCCTTTCCCAATTTTGCAAGTTAAACTTTGAACTCTTGGAGCTGCGCCAATTCCAGGGTTCCCAGGGCTCCTTCTCGGTTCCCCAATTACGTTGACCCTCGGGTCAGAGCAACAAATGTCAGGATTAAAGGGAAGGCTGAAGTGTCTAAACAGTACCATCAATCTTTGACACCATATGGATTGTGTCCATATCCACTTGGGTGGTTTAATTATAAACCTTTAGAAACCTGTTTTTCTGTTGTTAATCTAGGCTTAACACATCGAATAAACTTCCAAATGACTTACTAAACATTAGCGCATAAAAACTAATTAAAATCAAACAGGCCTATACTTTACACTATGTTCGATTCGGTATGTTTCAAAGCGTTTTCGGTTGACAAATCCTTGGAAGTCATGCAAGGTTTCAAATCTCGTTTCGAACAAATCAAATGGGAGAAATTTGAGGGAAACGACGCATACTTGAACGTTGATGTCTCAATGAGACTGCTTCGCCACCTCCTGACACACCATGACTACAATGTCGAGTCATTTGTCGATGACGTGTGGCGTATACTGACGCTGCAATTGCCCAAAACGAACCTGTTGTTCGTACATGGCGTACCAAATAGCGGCAAAAGCTACATCATCCGCAGCGTTGCAGCCCTGTATAAATACTCTGCAACGATACAGGGCACCACCAACTTTCCATTCATGGAACTAGCCCAAGCATCGATGGGTCTCATAGAGGAACCCTCTTTCACGGATGAAACCCTCCAGACTTTTAAGAAACTGGCTGAGGGTACACCCACTGAGGTGTCAGTAAAGAACAAGGGGGCTGCCAGAATTGGCAGAATTCCACTAGTCATCACGGCCAATTATCCATTCTCGAAAGATGGTGGTGCCCTAGAGAGGCAAGCGTTCTCGACTCGAATGATCGAGTACAAGTTCACGAAGCCAGCCGGGTTTCTGAAAATGGCGAAGAAGCCGCTTAACCCAGCCATTTGGCGAACATTGTTCGCTAAAAATGCGTATCCGGACACAGACGACGGATCCAGCTCCAGTGACGACGAACTGCTAGATTTCCTGGACGTGGTGCAGCCAGTCAAGAAGAGGCGTCTCGAGATCACGGCAGTTGATTCTGATGAAATCACGCAAGAAGACATTGTGTTGCTGGAGCTAGAGCAAGAAAAGTGACTAAAAGACAACACAAAGTTTGTCGAAAGCAGTGACAGTGAAACTGACAATGAAATAGGTATAGATGATTACTATGACATGAGTAGATATCCGAAATAGTAGTATGAATATGTACCATATGATATGCGTGATGGACAGCGTTATAAGTAAGAAAGGAGTATGTAGCACATTTAGGGTGCTACATAGCTATGCACAGCTATGGTGCTATGGGTATACCCGGAGCCTATCCGACCGGTCTGGGATGTGATGAACAAATCACGTCCAAAGCTGAACCTGGTATTCCTTGAAGGAGTGCCCAACTCAGGGAAATCGTACATAGCACGAAGCGTGATAGCACTCTTCAAGTACAGCGCTACTATCCAGGGAACTACGACGTTCCCGTTCATGGAGTTGGCACAGGCAAGCGTTGCACTGATAGAGGAGCCTGTATTCACGTCAGAAACCCTGCAAACCTTCAAAAAACTTGCAGAGGGAACCCTAACGGATGTGGCAGTCAAAAACAAGGCTAGTGCACGCGTGCCACGACTGCCGATACTCATCACGGCCAACTATCCGTTCTACAGTCAAGGCGGATCTACTGAGCGTGATGCCTTCCGGTCCAGGATGATACACTATCGCCTGACGACACCAGCAACCTTCCTGAAGATGATCAAAAAACAACTCAACCCAGCGATGTGGCAGCTGCTCTGGGCGCACAAGATATCGCCAGACATCCAAAAAGAGAGCAGCTCCGACGAAGGAGAATTCCGCGACTACTTGAACGAAGCAACCAAAAACAAAACTCCACCAGCACTTCCGGTCAAACGCAAAGCACCGGACGCACCAAAGAAAGCGGTCCCACACAAGAAACGACTGGCCTTCATGGACGAAGCACTATCAATAGCGAACATAGCAGGCGTTGCTAGCAGAGCACCAGAGCGAGGCGTGGCTGGCAGTGCACCCTAGCAGGGTTATGTGCTACCTATACATTCAGTAGAAGAGACTAAATTTAATGAGTTAGCAGGAACCAATCACAGCCATCCTTACAACCGCCATTCATATCCATTGATACATGAACCAATCAGCACACGAACACGTTGGAACTGCTTTGAGTGAGTTATGGCTTTTGCTCCCTATATAACACGAAGGGAGGCAGTGTATTTATAACTGACATTGGTATTGCAGCCGAAGGCCCTACAGCATGGACCGGATACGCAAGAATTCGGATGACCTGAAAACAAAGCTACGCGGTAAGTATGCCATTACACTTTCCTGGTCATAACTACTGTGGGCCATTCACTGTCGATTTAAATGCAGAACCTGTTAGTGACATAGACGCATGTTGTAGAACACATGATATTCAATACGGCGACGCTTCTATAACAACTAGAGCAGCAGACGCCGAATTAGTTGACTGTTTAAGAAATACAGAGAGTACAAGTGGTTCAGTAATAAGCGCGATAATACAAGGTAAAGAACTAGTAGACACTTTAACAAACTATGCTAGCGATGGTATGTTAAGAAGAGCAGCTAAACGGCAAGCAGAAGAAGAACAACAAGCAGCTGCTGCTAAAAAAGCAAAAGCTAATTCAGATGCCGCAAATGTTGTAGGTAAAGATGACCCCACTGATTTAGATATAAGAATAAATTCGAGAGGAATATTTCATAAAGACGGTACACCCTATCCTGGACGTTCAGTTCAAGGAGAAAACGTATCATTTGGTGGTTGCGCAATAACTATGCAGCACGACGGGGGTGAGCCACAAGTGGGGCCTGGTGATACATCAGTCGGAGCAGTCACACTAGGTAATTTACAACCTAGCCATGCAGACACAGCCGGTATTCGGACTTTGAGTTTCAGCCGCACTTTCCAGCACTACATAACAAACAGTCAGAATGCATTTGGGACATGGGATTACGAACCATTACCAGACGCAGTTACATTGGCTAAAATAACTATGCACCATACTTGCTTTGAAGTGCCGTACATGTTCCTGAATGGGTCAATGACAAGAGCGGAAATGGAAACATTCCTAATGCCTGCAACGTCGTGGAGAATAGCCTCAGCGGGATTCAAAATTACAAACGTTGCACCACTTCTGGACCAAAAAACGCAAGTGGGAGGGTCAGTACATTCGACATTTCTGTTCGACAGTAGACCACAATTGCTAACGTATGTTGACAGTAAGCAGGGATTGTTCCAGCAATGTCAGTGGGACCACGAAGACCTTCCTAATACTAATCTCCGACACAATATTCCCAGTACGAGAGAGGAAGGCCAGTTGCGGCCAGTAACGAGTAGTAGAATCATACACAGACTATGGTTCAAAAACCAATTCCATTTGGACGAAGACAGTAAACACGAGTCACTGCACTTAGACGAACTGTTGTCCTTGTGGAATACACATGAAATCAAATTCCTAGATCCGGGACAAACATGGGAGTACACATGGATGAACTCTAACCCTTACTGGTACAACAACATGCCATTCAGTATGCACGGAGACACCATGGTAGATGGGCCCATTCTCTGCATAGACAGGTTAATTCCAATAGAAATACATGGCGCACGCAATGGGCATTTCTTGCCAGACGAAAAGTCGGCGTATTTCTCAAAAAGACCTAGTCCAAATCATGACAATGCGCATGTGTATGACAGAGAATGCACGCCACAGCCGGGGCGAAGCTGCTTAACGCAAATGCCGATGTTCCCTAGCGCACCGCCTCCGATAGCGGTCCTAGCGATACCACCGATTTTGAATGACCAGAATAAGGCGGGAAACATTTGCTGGCAGGTCACATGCATGTACGTGTGCACAATTCAAATCGAAACGTTAAGTGGGTCACCGCAGTACGCGGGCTTTACGCCAACGCAAGACGTGTTTAACACTGCAATGTATGGTGCGGTGTATGGCAACAAACGCACACAATTGTGCCAGTGGCCAACGGGACTGCGTAACTACGAGGGTAACATAACGAATGCAGCAAACTTCCACAAAGCTAACAATGTATATATGCGTTGATTTCAGGTCGTGTCAAGAGAATAAAACAAGTGGTAGTGATAGGCTATACAGCTGTACAGGTATACGCTATATATAAGATGTTGATAGAAATATTCGATTTGTAGATCACGGCCTGACTATGTATCAGGCCGTCTACCCATGGTTGACACGCGACCAGTTTCATCTGTATGTACCAAGGGTGGTTAACAACACCCACTGGAGTGAGGCAACACGTACAATGGTTGACAGAGTACGAGAAGAAAAGCCAGAAAATGTCACATTCGGTGACAAAAGTTTGCATTGTAATATACTCACGCAGTATGATGCCTACGATGTGACCATTCCCGGTGCTAACATACACACTGCCAGTATGAAGTTGATAAACTTTATCAACAAACGCGATGCTCATGTCGTGTTCCACGGTGCAAATGCTTGTACAGACAAGAAACCGTGGTCACGATATGAACACTTTCATTTGACGTTCATTTCGAAGTGTAGACCGGGACTGGACACAATGTGGGCAAATGTTGTTGCGCAACATAAAGCAGTCACTAAAGGTTGTCAAATACCTAACACGCAGATCACTAAATTTCCGGGTAGCTGGGCAAACTACTTGACACAATCACCGCGCATCACATGGCGTGTACCAGTATGCCAGTTAATGGACGAGTTCAGTGGGTGTTTGCAGAGTACATAGAGAAAGAACCTGCAACAACAATTGTAGATGATGGTGAAGTGGCAACAACAAGTACTGCCACTAGAGAGTTGAACCAGTACGACTTCAAACTGCCAAGTGGCAAGAGCATGAATCTCTACAAGTATCTTAAATGGCTTGTCACAACATTTGGTCACTGTAACAGAGAAAGTTTGATCGAAGGAGCGTTGGCAGCTGATACGTCGACATTCGAACGCGCTCTCACACATCCAATGTTTGACTCAATGTGCACAAAGGTGTTTGCAGTGGACAAAGCCTTAGAAGTAAGGCAGGGATTCAAAGCCCGGTTCAGTCAAATTGTGTGGGAGAAGTTCGAAACTGATGACGCGTATCTGGATGTCGACGTATCAATGAGACTGATACGCCACCTCCTGACCTTCCATGGGTATGACTTGCAGACGTTTGTAGCAGATGTATGGGCAATACTCACTTTGCGTCTGCAAAAACGCAATTTGATGTTCTTCCAGGGAGTGCCGAACAGCGGCAAGAGTTTCATAGCTAGAACCATAGCTGCTTTGTACAAGTATCCGGCAACAGTCCAGTGAACCACCAGCTTTCCATTTATGGAACTCGCACAGTGTTCGTTTGGTTTGATTGAAGAACCTAGCTTCACAGACGAAGCGCTTCAAACATTCAAGAAGCTAGCGGAAGGCACTGAAACGGAAGTGTCGGTAAAGAACAAAGGCGCTGCGCGAGTTCCCAGAATTCCGTTGTTTGTCACGGCAAACTACCCGTTTTGGAAAGACGGTGGGGCCCTGGAACGACAGGCTTTTGCAAGCCGCATGATCGAATACAAGTTCACCAAACCGGCTGGGTTCTTAAAAATGGCTAAAAAGCCACTGAACCCAGCCATTTGGAAAAACTTGTTGCATGGCATGATGTATCCAGTAAACGAGGATGTAGCCTCTAGTTCGAGTGACGATGAACTTTGTGATTTCCTTGATGTTGTCGAACCAGACAAAAACAAACGCTCGGCAACTGGTACAACAGATGATAGCAGTGGGGGCAATAACCTTGGGTAATTTACAGCCAAGCCATGCAGACACGGCGGGAATAAGAACATTAAGCTTCAGTAGAACGTTTCAACACTACTTGTCAAACACTGAGAATGCATTTGGGACATGGGACTATGATCCTATGGCGGCTTCGACAGACGCGGATCTTGCAAAGATCACAATGCACCACACGTTTTGAAATACCGTATGGTTACCTAAATGGGTCAATGACACGGGTGGAAATGGAGACGCATCTGACACCGGCGTCGTCGTGGCGCATAACATCCTGCGGGTTCAAAGTCACGAATGTGTTGCCAGTCATAGACCAAAAAACACAAGTGGGGGGAGCAGTGTACACGGGGTTCCTGTTCGACAGTAGACCACAGCTGTTAACGTATGTCGACAGCAAACAAGGGTTGTTCCAACAGAGCAATTGGCAGGCGGGAACTTTGCCAAATACAAATTTAACACACAACATACCCAGAACGAGAGAAGAAGGACAGTTAAAGCACATCACCAGTCAGCGAATAGTACACAGGGAATGGTTCAAACAACAATTCAACAAAGACATGAACGCACACCACTCAGACCTGCACTTAGATGAACTCATGTCACTCTGGAACACACAGGAAGCTAAATTCCTGAACCCGGGGCAGACATGGCAGTACACGTGGATGAACGGGAACCCGTATTGGTTCAACAATATGGCGTTCACCATGCACGGGGACACTTTGGTAGAGGGGCCAATAGTAAGCATAGATCGGTTAATACCAGTAGAAGTACAAGGGACAATGAGAAACGTTCAATCCAGACATACAAACACCAAACTTCTCCAGACGTCCTAGTCCGAACTATGACACTCTGAAAACGTATGGAAACGAACAAACGCCAACTCCTGGCAGAAGTGTCCTGTCACAAATGCCAATGAATCCCAGCGCACCGCCTCCGATAGCGGTTCTGGCGATACCACCAATACTGAATGCAGAAAATAAAACCGGCAACATATGTTGGCAGTTAACCGTGATGTATGAATGTACAATCCAGGTCGAGACACTAAGTGGGTCACCACAGTATGCTGGCTTCACGCCAATGCAAACAAACTACTACCGCGATAACTTCAATGCCGTGTTCAACCACAGACGAACACAACTGTGCCAATGGCCAACTGGTCTGCGCAACTATAGTTCAAACATAACAACCGGTGCAGGTGGTCAAAAGACTAACATGCTGTATAATCGTTGATTTCAGCCTCAAGACGGAGAGCCAGGAGGATGATAGTATTCGGTTACAGTATAGTACAATTATATGCGATAATAAGAATGATTCAAGAAATTGTTAATGCCTTGTAGATCACGGCCTGACAATGTACCAGGCCGTATATCCGTGGCTGTGCCAAGATCAGTTTGCCTTAGAAGTTCCAAGGCAGCAGAATAACTCAATGTGGAGTGATCCAACCAGGAAAATGGTTGACACGTTGAGGGATACAGATCCAGAAAGGGTGACGTTTACCGACAGGGGGCGCCACATCAATATGACGTCAACCTATGGAGAGGATGATTGCTTGACAACTGGACCAACCATCCAAACGGCAAGCCACAAGCTGCTCAACTTCCTGTCCAGACGCGATGTCCATGTGGTCTACCACGGTGCAGACACCTGTAGCGACAAAAAGCCGTGGGCTCGCTACGAACATTTTCCGAGAATAAAGGCGCCGAAATCACGTGGCAAGTTACCGTAATGTACGAGGTTACGATTCAGACCGAGACTCTAAGCGGCTCTCCGCAATACGCCGGTTTCACTCCGGTTCAAACGGACTACTTCCGGGACAAATTCAAATCCATCAGTAGTCACCGACGCACTCAGTTAGGCCAATGGCCGACTGGTCTGCGCAACTACGCTTGTAATGTGAACATTACAGCCGGTAAACCTACTAGAAATAATATATATAATCGTTGATTTCAGTTACGGCGAAACGTCTAAGAAAATGTCTACTATTGGGTTACTCGGCTGTTCAATTGTATGCTGTTATACAACTCGTGAACGAACTGATACGTGCTTTACAGATAGCGGCCTGACTATGTATCAGGCTGTCTACCCATGGCTCGTGCGCGACCAATTCAAACTACTGATACCGGATAAACAGAACAATTCCAACTGGAGTACTGCTGAAAAAAAGATGGTCACCGTGATGCGCAGAGAACGTCCGGAACACGTGGAATTCACCGAAAGTGGAAGACATTGTGACATTGTAACTAAATATGTAGATGATGATGGTGTCACTTGTGGCCCGACTCTTCAATCTGCTAGTCAGAAATTGTTGTCGTTCATTACTCGTCGCGATGTGCATGTCGTGTATCACGGTCCAGATACCTGCGGCGATAGAAAGCCTTGGTGTAAGTACGAACACTTTCATCTGACTTTCATATCGAAGGTACGTCCTGGTCTAGATACTGTATGGGCAAATGCTGTGCACCAACACAAGGCTGTTTCTAAGTCGTGTCACATACCTAACACGCAGGTTACGAAATTCCCCGGCAGCTGGGCAAACTATCTGACCCAGCTACCGCGCTTAACATGGCGAGTGCCCATCTGCCAATTGATGCACTCGTTTTCCATGTGGATATTCGAACCGTATGTCGTACGTGACACTCCGACCGAAGCAGCGCCTGTTGCTAGTACGAGCCGACAAAGTCCGAATGACTTCCAACTGCCTAGTGGCCGCACAATGAATCTGTATAAATACATACGTTGGCTTATCAAAGAGTACGATTACGAAGATCAGGTTGCCATGACTAAAGGTGCTATGCTCACGCATGATCATTCGACTTTCGAGAAAGCTTTAACGCATCCGATGTTCAATAGCGTGTGCGCTAAGGCTTTCTCTGTCGACAAAGCAATGGAAATCATTCAAGGTTTCCAGGCTAGATACGAGTCCATAGATTGGGCCAAGTATGAACAAAACGAAAAGTACTTCCCAGTGGACGTGTCATTGAACCTGTTCCGTCACCTATTGACGCATCATGACATTAGCGTCGATGCTTTCGTGCAAGACGTCTGGGATATTCTCACGTTCAAACGTCCCAAAACAAATTTGATGTTTCTGCACGGTGTACCGAACAGCGGTAAGAGTTACATTGTCAGGAGTTTCTGTGTGCTGTTCAAATTCTTGGCAACTGTCCAAGGTTCTTCTAGCTTTCCTTTTATGGAGCTAGCTTCCGCCAGTTGTGGACTGATAGAAGAACCGTCCTTTACGGACGAAGCTCTTCAGTCGTTCAAGAAATTGGCTGAAGGTACGCCCACTGAAGTGTCTGTAAAGAATAAGGGAGCAGTTAAAATTTCTCGCATTCCCTTGTTCTTGACTGCAAACTATCCTTTCTGGAAAGATGGAGGTGCGTTAGAGAGACAGGCTTTCTCGACGCGAATGATCGAGTATCAGTTCAAACAGAGTGCTGGGTTTCTGAAACTAGCTAAGAAACAGTTGAATCCGGCAATGTGGAAGCAATTGTTTGCTCCGTTCGTCTATCCACGTTCTAGCGATGATAGTGGCACTTCCGGTGACGATGAGTTGTTAGAGTACTTGGCTCTAGTGACTCCTCCTTCAAAGAAAAGCAGACTAAATGTACCCGAGGCAGAGGAAGATACCCTCACTATGGAGGATGTTGTGTTGGCAGAAATTCATGATGAAGTTGATGAAGATTTCGATACATGAACCGAAAGTGAAAGTAGTTATAGTGATGAAGACACTTTTGACTATACTAGAATGTATTGGGAGAATAATAAATTCAGAAGTGATATATTTACTGTTAACAATAGAAAAAAAGGTGATTTGTCTTTTCGTAAAATTATTTGAGAAAGACGAGTAAGGCTTACGTAGCACAGTTATATAGCTATATACTTACGCCTGCTCCCTTTGCTATATATATATATATCTACCTACCGGACAGTTTAAATGCTACTATGCTATGCTAGTATATACTGCTGTACGTATGTGTTTAACTAGAAACAAGTTCATACACGCACAACCAATACTGTATAAGTATCCTGCTACTGCACAGGGCACAAGCTCCTTCCCATTTATGGAGCTCGCTAATGCATCAATGGGTCTCATCGAAGAACCAACCTTCACACCCGAGACACTGCAGACTTTCAAGAAGTTAGCTGAAGGTACACCAACAGAAGTCGCAGTCAAAAACAAAGGCGCAGCACTCATACCCAGAATTCCACTCATCATCACATCCAATCAACCTTTCGACAAGTACGGCAGTACTGTCGACCGCAACTCATTCAAGACTCGCATGCACAAATGGAAACTCAACCGACCATGCGGATTCCTGAAGCTCGCAAAGAAAGCACTAAATCCTGGGATATGGGAAAGCATATTCCAAGACAGAGTACATCCTGATGCAGAAGGCGAGAGCAGCAGCGGCGATGAAGAACTAAACGACTTCTTGAATCAACAAGCATCTACACCGGGAGAACCACCGAGAAAGAGAGTGAGAGTGACGACACAAGTGCAAGAATCACTGGAAGAAGAGCCTGCACTCCACTGCACGGAGGCAATGCTGCCTCCATCCGACGAGGAAACAGATGAATGCAACGACGATGAACTTTTGGAAGGCCTGCATATATATACATAGCAGTATATACATAGCAGTATATATATGCATAGCATAGTAGCTAAACAAATCACGTCCAAAGCTGAACCTGCTATTCCTTGAAGGAGTGCCCAACTCAGGGAAATCGTACATAGCACGAAGCGTGATAGCACTCTTCAAGTACAGCGCTACTATCCAGGGAACTACGACGTTCCCGTTCATGGAGTTGGCACAGGCAAGCGTTGCACTGATAGAGGAGCCTGTATTCACGTCAGAAACCCTGCAAACCTTCAAAAAACTTGCAGAGGGAACCCTAACGGATGTGGCAGTCAAAAACAAGGCTAGTGCACGCGTGCCACGACTGCCGATACTCATCACGGCCAACTATCCGTTCTACAGTCAAGGCGGATCTACTGAGCGTGATGCCTTCCGGTCCAGGATGATACACTATCGCCTGACGACACCAGCAACCTTCCTGAAGATGACCAAAAAACAACTCAACCCAGCGATGTCGCAGCTGCTCTGGGCGCACAAGATATCGCCAGACATCCAAAAAGAGAGCAGCTCCGACGAAGGAGAATTCCGCGACTACTTGGACGAAGCAACCAAAAACAAAACTCCACCAGCACTTCCGGTCAAACGCAAAGCACCGGACGCACCAAAGAAAGCGGTCCCACACAAGAAACGACTGGCCTTCATGGACGAAGTAGAGAACATCTGCGTGACAGACAGCGAGGAAGAGGTCAACGACATTGATCTGCTGTGCAGCGAGAGTCTGGATGACATGCCATGACTAAATGAACATGAACTCATGTATATCGATGAGAACATTGGTAGAACTAGAATTAGACATATGTTATTAGAAAACTATATTAACAATCTCTAAAGTAGGTACTGCGTTGGCTGCGTCCATCGTCAGGAAAAAAAAATGGCTTAGGTAGACGTAATGTATGGCTGGGATGTGGCTTGCCATCTGGTGAGGCACATCTTATATATACATATATGCTATGCTGTAGTGCAACGTTACCGCTCGCAGCAGGCGTTGCATGCGCTGCACCATAGCAGGGTAATGTCAATAGCGAGGACATGAAGGCAAAGCTACGTGGTAAGCATGCCTTTGCATTATCCAGGACATAATTATTGTGGCCCTTTTACTACAGATCTAAATGCAGAACCACAGAGTGCTATAGATGAATGTTGTAGAATACACGACATACAGTATGGCAACAGCGACATTAGTACACAACATGCGGATTCAGAACTAATCGACTGTTTACGAGATACAGAAAGTACAAGTGGGGTTGTGATTAGTGCGATAATACAAGGTAAAGAACTAATAGATACACTTACCAATTACGCTAGCGATGGAATGTTAAGAAGAGACACAAAACGTAAACACGAGGCAGAAAAACAATTAGCAGCAGAAAAGAAAGCCAAATTGAATGCAGAAGATGACGGTGACTTAGATTTAACAGTAAGTAGTAGAGGATTATTTCATAAAGACGGTAGTGCTTACGACAGTAGTGTAATAGACGGAGAACGGTTAGGATTTGAATCAGCCAAAATGGAAACAGATGGGGGAGAGCCACAAATAGGACCCGGAGATACAGCAGTGGGGGCAATAACCTTGGGTAATTTACAGCCAAGCCATGCAGACACGGCGGGAATAAGAACATTAAGCTTCAGTAGAACGTTTCAACACTACTTGTCAAACACTGAGAATGCATTTGGGACATGGGACTATGATCCTATGGCGGCTTCGACAGACGCGGATCTTGCAAAGATCACAATGCACCACACATGTTTCGAAATACCGTATGGTTACCTAAATGGGTCAATGACACGGGTGGAAATGGAGACGCATCTGACACCGGCGTCGTCGTGGCGCATAACATCCTGCGGGTTCAAAGTCACGAATGTGTTGCCAGTCATAGACCAAAAAACACAAGTGGGGGGAGCAGTGTACACTGGGTTCCTGTTCGACAGTAGACCACAGCTGTTAACGTATGTCGACAGCAAACAAGGGTTGTTCCAACAGAGCAATTGGCAGGCGGGAACTTTGCCAAATACAAATTTAACACACAACATACCCAGAACGAGAGAAGAAGGACAGTTAAAGCACATCACCAGTCAACGAATAGTACACAGGGAATGGTTCAAACAACAATTCAACAAAGACATGAACGCACACCACTCAGACCTGCACTTAGATGAACTCATGTCATTCTGGAACACACAGGAAGCTAAATTCCTGAACCCGGGGCAGACATGGCAGTACACGTGGATGAACGGGAACCCGTATTGGTTCAACAATATGGCGTTCACCATGCACGGGGACACTTTGGTAGAGGGGCCAATAGTAAGCATAGATCGGTTAATACCAGTAGAAGTACAAGGGACAATGAGAAACATGTTCAATCCAGACATACAAACACCAAACTTCTCCAGACGTCCTAGTCCGAACTATGACACTCTGAAAACGTATGGAAACGAACAAACGCCAACTCCTGGCAGAAGTGTCCTGTCACAAATGCCAATGAATCCCAGCGCACCGCCTCCGATAGCGGTTCTGGCGATACCACCAATACTGAATGCAGAAAATAAAACCGGCAACATATGTTGGCAGTTAACCGTGATGTATGAATGTACAATCCAGGTCGAGACACTAAGTGGGTCACCACAGTATGCTGGCTTCACGCCAATGCAAACAAACTACTACCGCGATAACTTCAATGCCGTGTTCAACCACAGACGAACACAACTGTGCCAATGGCCAACTGGTCTGCGCAACTATAGTTCAAACATAACAACCGGTGCAGGTGGTCAAAAGACTAACATGCTGTATAATCGTTGATTTCAGCCTCAAGACGGAGAGCCAGGAGGATGATAGTATTCGGTTACAGTATAGTACAATTATATGCGATAATAAGAATGATTCAAGAAATTGTTAATGCCTTGTAGATCACGGCCTGACAATGTACCAGGCCGTATATCCGTGGCTGTGCCAAGATCAGTTTGCCTTAGAAGTTCCAAGGCAGCAGAATAACTCAATGTGGAGTGATCCAACCAGGAAAATGGTTGACACGTTGAGGGATACAGATCCAGAAAGGGTGACGTTTACCGACAGGGGGCGCCACATCAATATGACGTCAACCTATGGAGAGGATGATTGCTTGACAACTGGACCAACCATCCAAACGGCAAGCCACAAGCTGCTCAACTTCCTGTCCAGACGCGATGTCCATGTGGTCTACCACGGTGCAGACACCTGTAGCGACAAAAAGCCGTGGGCTCGCTACGAACATTTTCCGAGAATAAAGGCGCCGAAATCACGTGGCAAGTTACCGTAATGTACGAGGTTACGATTCAGACCGAGACTCTAAGCGGCTCTCCGCAATACGCCGGTTTCACTCCGGTTCAAACGGACTACTTCCGGGACAAATTCAAATCCATCAGTAGTCACCGACGCACTCAGTTAGGCCAATGGCCGACTGGTCTGCGCAACTACGCTTGTAATGTGAACATTACAGCCGGTAAACCTACTAGAAATAATATATATAATCGTTGATTTCAGTTACGGCGAAACGTCTAAGAAAATGTCTACTATTGGGTTACTCGGCTGTTCAATTGTATGCTGTTATACAACTCGTGAACGAACTGATACGTGCTTTACAGATAGCGGCCTGACTATGTATCAGGCTGTCTACCCATGGCTCGTGCGCGACCAATTCAAACTACTGATACCGGATAAACAGAACAATTCCAACTGGAGTACTGCTGAAAAAAAGATGGTCACCGTGATGCGCAGAGAACGTCCGGAACACGTGGAATTCACCGAAAGTGGAAGACATTGTGACATTGTAACTAAATATGTAGATGATGATGGTGTCACTTGTGGCCCGACTCTTCAATCTGCTAGTCAGAAATTGTTGTCGTTCATTACTCGTCGCGATGTGCATGTCGTGTATCACGGTCCAGATACCTGCGGCGATAGAAAGCCTTGGTGTAAGTACGAACACTTTCATCTGACTTTCATATCGAAGGTACGTCCTGGTCTAGATACTGTATGGGCAAATGCTGTGCACCAACACAAGGCTGTTTCTAAGTCGTGTCACATACCTAACACGCAGGTTACGAAATTCCCCGGCAGCTGGGCAAACTATCTGACCCAGCTACCGCGCTTAACATGGCGAGTGCCCATCTGCCAATTGATGCACTCGTTTTCCATGTGGATATTCGAACCGTATGTCGTACGTGACACTCCGACCGAAGCAGCGCCTGTTGCTAGTACGAGCCGACAAAGTCCGAATGACTTCCAACTGCCTAGTGGCCGCACAATGAATCTGTATAAATACATACGTTGGCTTATCAAAGAGTACGATTACGAAGATCAGGTTGCCATGACTAAAGGTGCTATGCTCACGCATGATCATTCGACTTTCGAGAAAGCTTTAACGCATCCGATGTTCAATAGCGTGTGCGCTAAGGCTTTCTCTGTCGACAAAGCAATGGAAATCATTCAAGGTTTCCAGGCTAGATACGAGTCCATAGATTGGGCCAAGTATGAACAAAACGAAAAGTACTTCCCAGTGGACGTGTCATTGAACCTGTTCCGTCACCTATTGACGCATCATGACATTAGCGTCGATGCTTTCGTGCAAGACGTCTGGGATATTCTCACGTTCAAACGTCCCAAAACAAATTTAATGTTTCTGCACGGTGTACCGAACAGCGGTAAGAGTTACATTGTCAGGAGTTTCTGTGTGCTGTTCAAATTCTTGGCAACTGTCCAAGGTTCTTCTAGCTTTCCTTTTATGGAGCTAGCTTCCGCCAGTTGTGGACTGATAGAAGAACCGTCCTTTACGGACGAAGCTCTTCAGTCGTTCAAGAAATTGGCTGAAGGTACGCCCACTGAAGTGTCTGTAAAGAATAAGGGAGCAGTTAAAATTTCTCGCATTCCCTTGTTCTTGACTGCAAACTATCCTTTCTGGAAAGATGGAGGTGCGTTAGAGAGACAGGCTTTCTCGACGCGAATGATCGAGTATCAGTTCAAACAGAGTGCTGGGTTTCTGAAACTAGCTAAGAAACAGTTGAATCCGGCAATGTGGAAGCAATTGTTTGCTCCGTTCGTCTATCCACGTTCTAGCGATGATAGTGGCACTTCCGGTGACGATGAGTTGTTAGAGTACTTGGCTCTAGTGACTCCTCCTTCAAAGAAAAGCAGACTAAATGTACCCGAGGCAGAGGAAGATACCCTCACTATGGAGGATGTTGTGTTGGCAGAAATTCATGATGAAGTTGATGAAGATTTCGATACATGAACCGAAAGTGAAAGTAGTTATAGTGATGAAGACACTTTTGACTATACTAGAATGTATTGGGAGAATAATAAATTCAGAAGTGATATATTTACTGTTAACAATAGAAAAAAAGGTGATTTGTCTTTTCGTAAAATTATTTGAGAAAGACGAGTAAGGCTTACGTAGCACAGTTATATAGCTATATACTTACGCCTGCTCCCTTTGCTATATATATATATATATCTACCTACCGGACAGTTTAAATGCTACTATGCTATGCTAGTATATACTGCTGTACGTATGTGTTTAACTAGAAACAAGTTCATACACGCACAACCAATACTGTATAAGTATCCTGCTACTGCACAGGGCACAAGCTCCTTCCCATTTATGGAGCTCGCTAATGCATCAATGGGTCTCATCGAAGAACCAACCTTCACACCCGAGACACTGCAGACTTTCAAGAAGTTAGCTGAAGGTACACCAACAGAAGTCGCAGTGAAAAACAAAGGCGCAGCACTCATACCCAGAATTCCACTCATCATCACATCCAATCAACCTTTCGACAAGTACGGCAGTACTGTCGACCGCAACTCATTCAAGACTCGCATGCACAAATGGAAACTCAACCGACCATGTGGATTCCTGAAGCTCGCAAAGAAAGCACTAAATCCTGGGATATGGGAAAGCATATTCCAAGACAGAGTACATCCTGATGCAGAAGGCGAGAGCAGCAGCGGCGGCGATGAAGAACTAAACGACTTCTTGAATCAACAAGCATCTACACCGGGAGAACCACCGAGAAAGAGAGTGAGAGTGACGACACAAGTGCAAGAATCACTGGAAGAAGAGCCTGCACTCCACTGCACGGAGGCAATGCTGCCTCCATCCGACGAGGAAACAGATGAATGCAACGACGATGAACTTTTGGAAGGCCTGCATATATATACATAGCAGTATATACATAGCAGTATATATATGCATAGCATAGTAGCTAAACAAATCACGTCCAAAGCTGAACCTGCTATTCCTTGAAGGAGTGCCCAACTCAGGGAAATCGTACATAGCACGAAGCGTGATAGCACTCTTCAAGTACAGCGCTACTATCCAGGGAACTACGACGTTCCCGTTCATGGAGTTGGCACAGGCAAGCGTTGCACTGATAGAGGAGCCTGTATTCACGTCAGAAACCCTGCAAACCTTCAAAAAACTTGCAGAGGGAACCCTAACGGATGTGGCAGTCAAAAACAAGGCTAGTGCACGCGTGCCACGACTGCCGATACTCATCACGGCCAACTATCCGTTCTACAGTCAAGGCGGATCTACTGAGCGTGATGCCTTCCGGTCCAGGATGATACACTATCGCCTGACGACACCAGCAACCTTCCTGAAGATGACCAAAAAACAACTCAACCCAGCGATGTGGCAGCTGCTCTGGGCGCACAAGATATCGCCAGACATCCAAAAAGAGAGCAGCTCCGACGAAGGAGAATTCCGCGACTACTTGAACGAAGCAACCAAAAACAAAACTCCACCAGCACTTCCGGTCAAACGCAAAGCACCGGACGCACCAAAGAAAGCGGTCCCACACAAGAAACGACTGGCCTTCATGGACGAAGTAGAGAACATCTGCGTGACAGACAGCGAGGAAGAGGTCAACGACATTGATCTGCTGTGCAGCGAGAGTCTGGATGACATGCCATGACTAAATGAACATGAACTCATGTATATCGATGAGAACATTGGTAGAACTAGAATTAGACATATGTTATTAGAAAACTATATTAACAATCTCTAAAGTAGGTACTGCGTTGGCTGCGTCCATCGTCAGGAAAAAAAAATGGCTTAGGTAGACGTAATGTATGGCTGGGATGTGGCTTGCCATCTGGTGAGGCACATCTTATATATACATATATGCTATGCTGTAGTGCAACGTTACCGCTCGCAGCAGGCGTTGCATGCGCTGCACCATAGCAGGGTAATGTCAATAGCGAGCAGCAGGCGTTGCTACTATCAATAGCGAACAGCAGGCGTGGCTGGCACTGCACCAGGGCAGGGTAATGTTACCCTGCCCTGGTGCAGTGCCAGCCACGCCTGCTGTTCGCTATTAATAGTGATGATGTTACCGCTCACCAGGCTAAGGCTGGCACTGCACCAGGGCAGGGTAATGTGCATTGTGAGAGGTTTGAAGAACTCTTCGAATGCAAATGAGCAACCAATCACAGCCGAGCATACATCTACCAATGAATGAAGGCGACCAATGACAGCCGTCGTAAGAGAAATATTTGAGTGACAGCTGTCAGAATCTCCAACGGCTATATAAAGAAAACGCGGGAAGGAGGAACAGAGCAGCCGTAAGACAGCAGCCGAAGGCCACGCCACAATGGACAGAATACGAAAGAATAGCGAAGAGATGAAGGCGAAGCTACGTGGTAAGCATGCCGTTGCATTATCCAGGACATAATTATTGTGGCCCTTTTACTACAGATCTAAATGCTAAACCACAGAGTGCTATAGACGAATGTTGTAGAATACACGACATACAATATGGCAACAGCGACATTAGTACAAAACATGCAGATTCAGAACTAATCGATTGTTTACGAGATACAGAGAGTACAAGTGGAGTTGTGATTAGTGCGATAATACAAGGTAAAGAACTACTAGATACACTTACCAATTACGCTAGCGATGGAATGTTAAGACGAGACACAAAACGTAAACACGAGGCAGAAAAACAATTGGCAGCAGAAAAGAAAGCCAAATTGAATGCAGAATATGACGGTGACTTAGATTTAACAGTAAGTAGTAGAGGATTATTTCATAAAGATGGTAGAGCTTACGACAGTAGTGTAATACAAGGAGAACAGTTAGGTTTCGAGTCAGCAAAAATGGAAACAGATGGTGGGGAGCCACAAATAGGGCCGGGGATACAGCAGTGGGAGCAATAACATTGGGTAACTTACAGCCAAGCCACGCAGACACTGCTGGAATAAGAACATTAAGCTTCAGCAGAACATTTCAACACTACTTGTCAAACACGGAGAATGCTTTCGGAACATGGGACTATGATCCTATGACAGGTTCTAATGATGCGGATCTCGCAAAGATCACTATGCACCACACGTGTTTTGAAGTACCATATGGTTTCCTAAATGGGTCAATGACAAGGGTGGAAATGGAGACGCATCTGACACCGTCGTCGTCGTGGCGTGTCACATCCTATGGGTTCAAAGTCACCAATGTCTTGCCAGTCATAGACCAAAAAACACAAGTGGGGGGGGGCAGTGCACACGGGGTTCCTGTTCGACAGCAGGCCACAGCTGTTAACATATGTCGACAGCAAACAAGGGTTGTTCCAACAAAGTGAATGGCAAACGGATAGTCTGCCAAATACAAACTTAAAACACAACATACCCAGAACGAGAGAAGAAGGCCAGTTAAAGCACATCACTAGTCAGAGAATAGTACACAGAGAATGGTTCAAACAACAGTTCAACAAAGACATGAACGCACACCACACGTCACTGCACTTAGATGAACTCATGTCACTCTGGAAGCGAAATTCTTGAATCCAGGGCAGACATGGCAGTACACTTGGATGAACGGAAATCCGTACTGGTTCAACAACATGTCATTCACAATGCATGGGGATACACTAGTAGACGGGCCCATAATCAGCATAGACAGGCTAATACCCGTAGAAGTACAAGGGACAATGAGAAATATGTTCAATCCAGACATACAAACGCCAAACTTCTCCAGACGTCCTAGTCCAAACTATGACAACAAGAAAACGTACGGAAATGAACAAACGCCAACTCCTGGTAGAAGTGTCCTGTCTCAGATGTCAATGAATCCCAGCGCACCGCCTCCGATAGCGGTTCTGGCGATACCACCAATACTAAATGCAGAAAAAAAGACCGGCAACATATGTTGGCAATTAACGGTGATGTACGAATGCACAATTCAGGTTGAAACACTCAGTGGCTCGCCACAATATGCAGGGTTCACTCCAATGCAAACCGACTTCTACCGTAATAACTTCAATGCGGTGTGTAACCACAGACGCACGCAGTTGTGTCAATGGCCGACGGGTCTACGTAATTACAGTTCAAACGTAACAACTGCCCCGAATGGATACAAAATGAACATGATTTACAATCGTTGATTTCAGGTGCACGTCGCAGAGCTCGAAGAATGATAGTATTCGGTTATAGTTTTGTTCAGTTATATGGTATAATTCGCATGATCCAAGAATTAATTGATGCGTGTAATTTGTAGATCATGGGTTGACCATGTATCAAGCGGTTTATCCGTGGCTGGCGCAAGACCAGTTTTCTCTCCAAATTCCACGCCAAATGAACAATTCCATGTGGAATGACCCAATGCGTAACATGGTCGATGTACTTCGCGAGACCGAGCCAGAAAAGGTGACCTTCGTTGACAGAGGTCGTCACGCTGTACTGCTGTCTACGTACGGCGACGATGACTGCATCGTGTCGGGCCCTACTATTCAGACGGCCAGCCACAAGTTGATCAATTTCCTCAACCGAAGGGATGTGCATGTAGTGTATCATGGGCCGGATACATGCAACGACAAGAAGCCATGGGCTCGTTATGAGCACTTTCACCTGACCTTTTTATCCAAATGTAGACCAGGTGTAGACACGGTCTGGGCTAACGTAGTGTCCCAGCATAAGGCTGTAAGCCGCGGGTGTCAAATTCCATTCACTCAAATTACCAAATTCCCTGGCAGTTGTCTCAGAAGCCCAGAATAACCTGGAGGGTGCCCATTTGTCAAATGATGGAATGTTTCAGTGAATGGGTGTTCGCCGACTATATTGAGCGCGAACTTGTGCCAGAACGTAAAGTAGACGATGCTGTCGCTGGGCCTAGTAATGTGTCTGCGAATGATTTTCAGTTGCCATCGGGAAAGTCTATGAATCTCTACAAATACCTGAAATGGCTCATAACCAACTTTGGTCATGATAACAGAGAAAGTCTCATAAAGGGGGCGCTGGCTGCAGCAGACACTTCGACATTTGAGAAAGCGTTGACTCATCCTCTCTTTGATTCGGTTTGCTCTAAAGCCTTCGCAGTGGATAAATCACTGGAAGTGATGCAAGGCTTTAGAGCAAGATACGAGCAAATCAAATGGGATGAGTTCGACGGAGATGACAGCTATCTCAGTGTCGAGGTCTCTATGAGACTGATCCGCCATCTCCTAGACCATCATGAATATGGTCTGAATCAATTTATTGATGATGTGTGGAGTATCCTAACGCTCCAAAGAGCGAAAACGAACTTGTTGTTCGTTCATGGTGTGCCCAATAGTGGCAAGAGCTTCATTATCCGTAGTCTTGCTGCTTTGTACAAATACTCAGCCACTGTACAGGGCACCACCAGCTTCCCGTTCATGGAACTCGCGCATGCGTCCTTGGGCTTGATCGAAGAACCATCATTCACCGATGAGACCCTGCAGACCTTTAAAAAGTTGGCAGAAGGTACTCCAACTGAGGTGTCGGTCAAGAACAAGCGCGATGCTCATGTAGTGTATCACGGCGCAAATACTTGCTCAGACAAGAAGCCGTGGTCGCGATATGAACACTTCCATCTGACGTTCATTTCGAAGTGTAGACCGGGACTGGATACAATGTGGGCAAATGTTGTTGCGCAACACAAAGCAGTCACTAAAGGTTGTCAGATACCTAATACGCAAATCACTAAGTTCCCGGGTAGCTGGGCGAACTACTTGACACAATCACCGCGCATCACTTGGCGTGTGCCAGTATGCCAGTTGATGGATGAGCTCAGTATGTGGGTGTTCGCAGAGTACGTAGACAAAGAACCGACAACAACTATTGTAGATGACGGTGAAGTTGCAACAACCAGTGGTGAACCTAGAGAGTTGAACCAGTACGACTTCAAACTGCCTAGTGGCAAGAGTATGAACCTCTACAAATATCTGAAATGGCTTGTCACGACATTTGGTCATTGTAGTAGAGTCTGATAGAAGGAGCGTTGGCGGCAGCTGATACGTCGACATTCGAACGCGCACTAACTCATCCAATGTTTGACTCGATGTGCAGCAAAGTATTTGCTGTGGACAAAGCCTTAGAAATAAGGCAGGGATTCAAAGCCCGGTTCAGTCAAATTGTGTGGGAGAAATTCGAAACGGATGATGCGTATCTCGATGTCGACGTATCAATGAGACTGATTAACCACCTCCTGACCTTTCATGGGTATGACCCGCAAACGTTCGTTGCAGATGTGTGGGCAATTCTGACTTTGCGTTTGCAGAAACGCAATCTGCTGTTCTTTCAGGGAGTGCCGAATAGCGGCAAAAGCTTCATAGCTAGAATGATCGCTGCGTTATACAAATATCCAGCAACAGTTCAGGGAACCACCAGCTTTCCATTCATGGAACTCGCGCATTGTTCGTTTGGTTTAATAGAAGAGCCTAGCTTCACTGATGAGGCACTCCAAACGTTCAAGAAACTAGCAGAAGGCACGGAAACGGAAGTGTCAGTAAAGAACAAAGGCGCAGCGCGAGTTCCCAGAATTCCGTTAATCGTAACGGCAAACTATCCGTTTTGGAAAGACGGTGGGGCCCTTGAACGTCAGGCTTTTGCGAGCCGTATGATAGAATACAAGTTCACCAAACCGGCTGGATTCCTCAAAATGGCTAAAAAGCCACTGAACCCAGCCATTTGGAAGAACTTGTTGCATGGAATGATGTATCCAGTAGATGATGACGTGAGTACTAGTTCCGGTGACAATGAACTGTGCGATTTCCTTGATGTTGTCGAACCAGACAAACGCAAATCGGGGACTTCTTCGGGCGATGAACCACCAGTCAAGAAGACGAGATGGGAACCGGAAGACGATGATACACTGACGATCGAGGACGTCATACTGGCAGAGGCGGAAGAAGACTTCAACAAATGACTGAAATGCAATGAACTGCCATGTGATGAATGCAATGAAGTGCATAATGTGACAATTGACATTGAATATTCAGATGAAGAGACATTTAATTATGATAGATTGTATTATGAGAACAATAAGTTCAGAGATAACTTGTGTAAATTTCTGTGAAAAGGATACGCGGCACAGTTTAAACAGCTACTGCCTGTATTCACGTCAGAAACCCTGCAAACCTTCAAAAAACTTGCAGAGGGAACCCTAACGGATGTGACAGTCAAAAACAAGGCTAGTGCACGCGTGCCACGACTGCCGATACTCATCACGGCCAACTATCCGTTCTACAGTCAAGGCGGATCTACTGAGCGTGATGCCTTCCGGTCCAGGATGATACACTATCGCCTGACGACACCAGCAACCTTCCTGAAGATGACCAAAAAACAACTCAACCCAGCGATGTGGCAGCTGCTCTGGGCGCACAAGATATCGCCAGACATCCAAAAAGAGAGCAGCTCCGACGAAGGAGAATTCCGCGACTACTTGAACGAAGCAACCAAAAACAAAACTCCACCAGCACTTCCGGTCAAACGCAAAGCACCGGACGCACCAAAGAAAGCGGTCCCACACAAGAAACGACTGGCCTTCATGGACGAAGTAGAGAACATCTGCGTGACAGACAGCGAGGAAGAGGTCAACGACATTGATCTGCTGTGCAGCGAGAGTCTGGATGACATGCCATGACTAAATGAACATGAACTCATGTATATCGATGAGAACATTGGTAGAACTAGAATTAGACATATGTTATTAGAAAACTATATTAACAATCTCTAAAGTAGGTACTGCGTTGGCTGCGTCCATCGTCAGGAAAAAAAAAATGGCTTAGGTAGACGTAATGTATGGCTGGGATGTGGCTTGCCATCTGGTGAGGCACATCTTATATATACATATATGCTATGCTGTAGTGCAACGTTACCGCTCGCAGCAGGCGTTGCATGCGCTGCACCATAGCAGGGTAATGTCAATAGCGAGCAGCAGGTGTTGCTGGCACTGCACCAGGGCAGGGTAATGTACAGAGAGTACAAGTGGAGTTGTGATTAGTGCGATAATACAAGGAAAAGAACTACTAGATACAGTTACAAACTATGGTAGTGATGGAATGTTAAGACGAAGTACTAAACGGAAACACGAAGAAGAAAAACAGGCAGCCGCAGAAAAGAAGGCAAAGGCCAATACAGAATACGACGGTGATTTAGATTTAACTGTAGATAGTAGAGGATTATTTCATAAAGACGGTCGAGCATACGACAGTAGTGTAATACAAGGAGAACAGTTAGGCTTTGAATCAGCAAAAATGGAAACAGATGGCGGAGAACCGCAAATAGGACCGGGGGATACAGCAGTAGGGGCAGTAACGTTGGGTAATTTGCAACCAAGTCACGCAGACACTGCTGGAATAAGAACATTGAGCTTCAGCAGAACATTTCAGCATTACTTAACAAACACAGAGCACGCTTTCGGAGAATGGGACTATGATCCTATGGCGGGCTCTAATGATGCAGATCTGGCTAAGATAACCATGCACCATACGTGTTTTGAAATACCGTACGGTTTCCTAAATGGGTCAATGACCAGAGTGGAAATGGAGACACATCTAACACCGGCGACGTCATGGCGTGTTACATCCTGTGGGTTCAAAGTCACAAACGTGCTGCCATTATTAGACCAAAAAACACAAGTGGGGGGCACTGTACACACTGGGTTCCTGTTCGACAGTAGGCCCCAGCTGTTAACATATGTCGACAGCAAACAAGGGTTGTTTCAGCAGAGTGAGTGGCAAACGGATAGTCTGCCAAATTCAAACTTAAAACACAACATACCCAGAACACGCGAGGAAGGCCAGTTAAAGCACATAACCAGTCAAAGGATAGTACACAGGGAATGGTTCAAACAACAGTTCAACAAAGACATGAACGCACACCACGTATCACTGCATCTAGACGAACTAATGTCCCTATGGAACACACAGGAAATGAAATTCGTGAATCCTGGGGAGACATGGCAGTACACGTGGATGAACAGTAATCCCTATTGGTTCAACAACATGTCGTTCACAATGCATGGGGACACAGTAGTGGACGGGCCAATAATCAGCATAGACAGGCTAATACCCGTAGAAGTACAGGGGACAATGAGAAACATGTTCAACCCAGACGTACAAACGCCAAACTTCTCCAGGCGTCCTAGTCCAAACTATGACAATAAGAAATTCTACACAAACGAACAGACGCCAACTCCTGGCAGGAGTGTACTGTCGCAGATGCCCATGAACCCTAGCGCACCGCCTCCGATAGCGGTTCTAGAGATACCACCAATACTAAATGCGGAAAACAAAACAGGGAACATATGTTGGCAATTGACTGTGATGTATGAATGCACTATTCAGATTGAAACACTCAGTGGCTCGCCGCAGTATGCCGGCTTCACGCCAATGCAAACCGACTTCTACCGTAACAACTACAAAGCGGTGTGTAATCACAGACGTACTCAGCTGTGTCAATGGCCAACGGGTCTGCGCAACTACAGTTCCAACACATCAACTCACCCAGATGCATACAAAATGAATATGATTTACAATCGTTGATTGCAGGTGCACGAAGAAGAGCAAGACGTCTAATAGTATTTGGTTATAGTATATATCAGTTATATGCCATAATTCGTATGATACAAGAATTAATTCGTTCGTATGAATTGTAGATCATGTGCTCACCATGTATCAGGCTGTATACCCATGGCTGGTGAGGGACCAGTTCTCGCTTCAAATACCGAGAACGATGAACAATTCCTTTTGGAATGATCCTATGCAGAAAATGGTAGATGTTATCCGTGAACAAGAGCCGGAGAAAGTCAAGTTCGTAGACAGGGGCAGACATGCTCTTCTGGTGTCTGAATACGGAGACGACGACTGCATCGTAGCTGGGCCGACCATTCAGAGTGCCAGTCATAAGTTGTTGAATTTTTTGACTAGACGAGATGTGCATGTTGTGTACCATGGCCCCGATACTTGCAACGATAAGAAACCCTGGGCCAGATATGAGCATTTCCACTTGACCTACAAAGTGTAGACCGGGCGTAGATACTGTGTGGGCTAATGTCGTGTCACAGCACAAAGCTGTCAGCAGGGGGTGTCAGATTCCGTTCACGCAAATAACGAAATTCCCGGGCAGTTGGGCCAACTACTTGTCCCAGAGGCCGAGAATAACTTGGTGTGTCCCAATTGCACAGCTGATGGAATCATTCAGCGACTGGGTCTTTGCGGATTACGTCGAAAGAGAACAGGTGCCAGACACGAGTTCGAAAGTAGACGATGCTGTAGCAGGGCCCAGTCAGCAGTCGGCGAATGATTTCCAGCTTCCGTCAGGGAAATCGATGAACCTGTATAAGTACTTGAAATGGTTGATAACAAACTTCGGCCATGCCAACAGGGAGAGCCTGATAAAGGGAGCTCTGGCTGCAGCTGATACTTCAACGTTCGAAAGAGCGTTGACTCATCCCATGTTTGATTCCGTGTGCTACAAAGCGAAGAACCCTCCTTCACTGATGAAACTCTGCAAACTTTCAAAAAGTTGGCAGAGGGGACCCCCACTGAGGTGTCCGTCAAGAACAAAGGAGCTGCGAGAGTTGGCAGAATTCCACTGTTCATAACAGCGAACTATCCATTCTGGAAAGATGGTGGTGCACTGGAAAGGCAGGCGTTTGCGTCTCGTATGATCGAGTATAGGTTTGAGAAACCAGCTGGTTTCTTGAAGATGGCAAAGAAACCGTTGAATCCTGGCATATGGAGAGAACTGTTTGCCAAACATGTGTACCCGACTGTGGAAGATGGATCCAGCTCGAGTGATGATGAATTGGTGGACTACTTGAATGTAGCAATGCCAGAGAAGAGACGACGGCTGGAAATAACAGCGATCGACGATGATGACATCACACAAGAAGACATTGTGTTACTTGAACTGGAGAGAGACAAATGACTAAAAGACAACACAATGTGTGTCAGTAGTGATGAGAGTAGCGTGCACAGTGAACTTGGTGTGTTTGATTACTATGATATGGATAGGTACCCGAAATGGGACTGAAATGTAACTTTAGTGGTGCAGGGTAATGTGCATTGTACGAGAGTTAAACCTCTCTTCGTATGCAAATGAGCAACCAATCACAGCCATGTATACATCTACCAATGAAACAAGTCGGCCAATGACAGCCGTCCACACAACAATATTTGAGTGACAGCTGTCAAAAAATCCAACGGCTATATAAGCGAAAACGCGGGAAGCTGTTTCAGACTCTCTAGTCTGCAGCAGCCGAAGGCCACGCCAAAATGGACAGGATAAGGAAGAACAGTGATGACCTAAAAGCAAAGCTACGGGGTAAGCATGCCTTTACATTATCCCGGCCACAACTTCTGTGGACCATTTACTACAGATTTAAATGCTGAACCACAGAGTGCTATAGATGAATGTTGTAGAATACACGACATACAATACGGCAATAGTGCCATTACTACAAGAGAGGCAGATGCAGATTTAGTCGATTGTTTAAGAAATACCGAAAGCACAAGTGGCGCTGTAATTAGTGCTATAATACAAGGTAAAGAACTACTAGATACAGTAACAAACTATGCTAGTGATGGAATGTTAAGAAAAGCCGCTAAACGCAAACAAGAACAAGAAAAACAAGCAGCGTCATTGAAAAAAGCTAAAGCTAATACTGAGCACGACGACGATTTAGATTTAACTGTAAGTAGTAGAGGCTTATTTCATAAAGATGGCACAGCATATGATGGTAGTGTAATAAACGGAGACACGCTACAATTCGATTCAAATAAAGCAATGGAGCAAGATGGGGGTGAACCACAAATAGGACCAGGGGACACTGCAGTTGGAGCTGTAACATTAGGCAATTTACAACCAAGTCATGCAGACACTGCTGGAATAAGAACGCTTAATTTCAGCAGAACATTTCAACATTACCTACAAAACACTGAAAATGCATTCGGAGTATGGCATTACACACCAATGACGGGAGCTACTGACGGTGATTTGGCAATGTTGTCCATACACCACACATGCGTTGAAATACCATACGGTTACCTAAATGGGTCAATGACTAGAGCCGAAATAGAAACGCATCTGACACCGTCTACGTCGTGGCGTGTCACTTCGGCAGGGTTCAAAGTAACAAACGTGCTGCCATTAATAGATCAGAAAACACAAGTGGGAGGAAACGTACACACCAGTTTCCTGTTCGACAGTAGGCCACAGCTGTTGACGTATGTCGACAGCAAACAGGGGTTGTTTCAACAAAGCAACTGGCAACAAAATGGTCTGCCTAACCATAACTTACAACACAACATACCCAGTACGCGCGAGGAAGGCCAGCTTAAACACATAAGCAGTCAAAGGGTAGTGCACAGGGAATGGTTCAAACAGCAATTCAACAAAGACATGAACGCAGAACACCAGTCCCTGCATCTGGACGAACTAGTATCGCTGTGGAATACACAGGAAATAAAATTCCTCAATCCTGGCGAAACTTGGCAGTACACATGGCTGAACAGTAACCTGTACTGGTTCAACAACATGTCATTCACTATGCACGGCGACACACTAGTCGATGGGCCTATAATTAGCATAGACAGGCTAATACCCGTCGAAGTGGCAGGTGTCATGAGAAACATGTGGAGACCAGATGCAAATACACAGAACTTCTCCAGACGTCCGGGTCCAAATTTCGACAGCGGTAAAAACTACGCGGCTGAGCAAACGCCGACACCCGGACGTAGTGTCTTATCACAAATGCCGATGTATCCCAGCGCACCGCCTCCGATAGCGGTCCTGGAAATACCACCGATACTGAATGCCGAAAACAAAACGGGCAACATATGTTGGCAATTAACCGTCATGTACGAGTGTACTATCCAAATAGAGACACTCAGTGGGTCACCACAATACGCCGGTTTCACTCCACAACAAACCGACTACTACCGCGACAAATTCAATTCAGTGTACAATCACAGATGCACTCAACTCTGCCAATGGCCTACAGGTCTCCGTAACTACAGTTCCAATGTGTCCACTGCAGACAAGCAGTATAAACTTAACATGATATATAATCGTTGATTTCAGGTGCCGGAAGAAGGACAAGACGCGTGATAGCTATTGGTTATAGTGTAGTACAAATGTATGCAATAATACGTGTAATACAGGAAATAATAAGCATGCTATGAATTGTAGATCATGGTCTCACCATGTACCAAGCCGTGTACCCGTGGCTTGTGAGGGATCAGTTCTCTTTACAAATTCCAAGAACAAGCAACAACTCTTTCTGGAATACACCAATGCAAAAGATGGTGGCCGTACTGCGTGAACAAGAACCGGAAAAGGTGTCGTTCACAGACAAGGGGAAGCATGCACTGATTCGTTGTGAATACGGCGAACACGACGCAATTGTAGCGGGGCCCACGATTCAAAGCGCTAGCCACAAATTCCTTAATTTCGTTAGCAAACGAGATGCTCATCTCGTGTATCACGGTCCAGATACGTGTAGTGATAAGAAGCCGTGGGCCAAGTATGAACACTTTCATGTAACCTTTGTATCGAAACACAGGCCAGGAGTTGACACTGTGTGGGCAAATGTTGTGTCTCAACATAAGGCGCTTGCCAGGGGATGTCAGTTACCATACATTCAGATCACAAAGTTTCCTGGAAGTTGGGCCAACTATTTGACCCAGCCGCCAAGAATAACTTGGCGTGTTCCGATTGCACAAATCATGGAGTCATTCAGCATGTGGGTCTTTGCTGAGCACGTCGAAAGAGAGCAAGTTCCGGCCACTCGCTCTGTGGTAGACGATGCGGTAGCAGGACCCAGCATGCAATCGACTAATGATTTTCAACTGCCTTGTGGAAAGTCTATGAACTTGTACAAATACATCAAATGGTTGATTACTACGTTTGGGCATTCCACTAGGGAAAGTCTCATTGAAGGAGCACTGGCTGCAGCTGACACATCAACGTTCGAACGTGCATTGACACACCCCATGTTCGACTCAGTGTGCTTCAAGGCATTTGCCGTAGACAAGTCACTGGAGGTCATGCAGGGGTTCAAGGCGAGGTTTGAACAAATCAAATGGGACAAATTTGAGGGCAATGACGCCTACTTGAGCGTTGATGTGTCAATGAGACTGATTCGCCACCTCCTGTCGTATCATGAGTACAGTCTAGAATCGTTTGTCGATGATGTTTGGCGCATTCTGACACTGCAGCTGCCAAAAACGAACCTCTTGTTCGTGCACGGTGTGCCGAATAGCGGCAAAAGCTACATAATACGTAGCATCGCAGCCCTGTACAAATACTCTGCTACTATACAGGGCACCACCAGTTTTCCATTTATGGAACTAGCTCAGTCCTCTATGGGCCTCATAGAGGAACCGTCTTTCACTGACGAGACCCTCCAAACATTTAAGAAATTAGCGGAGGGAACCCCCACTGAAGTATCAGTTAAGAACAAAGGAGCTGCACGCATTGGCAGAATACCGTTGGTTATAACAGCCAACTATCCCTTTTGGAAAGACGGTGGTGCCCTTGAGAAGCAAGCTTTTGCTTCTCGAATGATCGAGTACAAATTTCAGAAACCTGCAGGTTTTCTGAAGATGGCGAAGAAGCCGCTCAACCCTGCCATTTGGCGACAACTCTTCTCGAAGAATGCGTATCCGGACACGGACGATGGGTCAAGTTCAAGTGACGATGAACTGATCGACTTTCTTGACGTGGTAAAGCCAGTAAAGAAAAGACGTCTGGAAATCACAGCGGTTGACGTTGATGATGAAATCACACAGATAGACATTGTGTTGCTCGAACTTGAACAAGAGAAATGACTACATGACAACACAAAGTTTGTCGAAAGTAGTGACGATGATGCGTACGATGACATTGGTGTAGATGATTATTATGATTTGAGTAGATATCCTAGATTGTAGACGAAAATGTAACACTATATTATGAGTGATGGACAGAACTAGTTCGAGGTAAGAAGGAAGTACGTAGCACATTTAGGGTGCTACATGGCTATGCTGGCCACTAACGCTATATGCATACACGGCGCCCCCCGGCCGGCCATGGGCGCCGTAATGTGCATTGTATGAGAGTTTAAACTCTCTTCATATGCATATGAGCAACCAATCACAGCCGTGTATGCATCTACCAATGAAACACGTCGGCCAATGACAGCCGTCTACACAAGATTATTTGAGTGACAGCTGTCAAAAAATCCAACGGCTATATAAGAGAAAACGCGGGAAGCTGTTTCAGACTCTCTAGTCTGCAGCAGCCGAAGGCCACGCCAAAATGGACAGGATAAGGAAGAACAGTGATGACCTAAAAGCAAAGCTACGGGGTAAGCATGCCTTTACATTATCCCGGCCATAACTTCTGTGGACCATTTACTACAGATTTAAATGCTGAACCACAGAGTGCTATAGATGAATGTTGTAGAATACACGACATACAATACGGCAATAGTGCCATTACTACAAGAGAGGCAGATGCAGATTTAGTCGATTGTTTAAGAAATACCGAAAGCACAAGTGGAGCTGTAATTAGTGCTATAATACAAGGTAAAGAACTACTAGATACAGTAACAAACTATGCTAGTGATGGAATGTTAAGAACAGGGGCTAAACGCAAACAAGAACAGGACAAACAAGCAGCATCAGTTAAAAAAGCTAAAGCTAATACTGAGCACGACGACGATTTAGATTTAACTGTAAGTAGTAGAGGCTTATTTCATAAAGACGGTAGAGCATACGATGGTAGTGTGATAAACGGAGAAACACTACAGTTCGAATCAAATAAAAGAATGGAGCAAGATGGGGATGAACCACAGATAGGACCAGGTGATACAGCAGTTGGAGCTGTAACATTAGGCAATTTACAACCAAGTCATGCAGACACTGCTGGAATAAGAACGCTTAGTTTCAGCAGAACATTTCAACATTACCTACAAAACACAGAAAACGCATTCGGAGTATGGCATTACACACCAATGAAGGGAGATAACGATGCTGATTTGGCTATGTTGTCCATACACCACACATGCGTTGAAATACCATACGGTTACCTAAATGGGTCAATGACTAGAGCCGAAATAGAAACGCATCTGACACCGTCTACGTCGTGGCGTGTCACTTCAGCAGGGTTCAAAGTAACAAACGTGCTGCCACTGATAGATCAGAAAACACAAGTGGGAGGAAACGTACACACGAGTTTCCTGTTCGACAGTAGGCCACAGCTGTTGACGTATGTCGACAGCAAACAGGGGTTGTTTCAACAAAGTAACTGGCAGCAAAATGGTCTGCCTAACCATAACCTACAACACAACATACCGAGTACGAGAGAGGAAGGCCAGCTTAAGCACATAAGCAGTCAGAGGATAGTGCACAGGGAATGGTTCAAACAGCAATTCAACAAAGACATGAACGCAGAACACCAGTCCCTGCATCTGGACGAATTAGTATCGCTGTGGAATACACAGGAAATAAAATTCCTGAATCCTGGCGAAACTTGGCAGTACACGTGGATGAACAGTAACCCGTACTGGTTCAACAACATGTCGTTCACTATGCACGGCGACACACTAGTCGATGGGCCTATAATTAGCATAGACAGGCTAATACCCGTCGAAGTGGCAGGTTCAATGAGAAATATGTGGCGACCGGATATAAATACACTTAATTTCTCCAGACGTCCGGGTCCAAACTACGACAGTGAAAAAAAGTACGGATCAGAGCAAACGCCGACACCCGGCCGTAGTGTGTTATCACAAATGCCGATGTACCCCAGCGCACCGCCTCCGATAACGGTCCTGGAGATACCACCGATACTGAATGCCGAAAACAAAACAGACAACATATGTTGGCAATTATCCGTAATGTACGAGTGTACTATCCAGATAGAAACACTCAGTGGGTCGCCACAATACGCCGGTTTCACTCCGCAACAAACCGACTTCTACCGAGACAAATACAATGCGGTTTTCAATCACAGACGCACTCAACTCTGCCAATGGCCTACAGGTCTCCGTAATTACAGTTCCAATGTAAGCACTTCAGACACGTCTCATAAACTTAACATGATGTACAATCGTTGATTGCAGGTGCGGGAAGAAGAACACGACGTGTTGTAGCAGTTGGATATAGTGTAGTACAACTGTACGCAATAATACGTTTAATACAAGAATTAATAAATATGATGTGACTTGTAGATCATGGTCTCACCATGTACCAAGCGGTATACCCGTGGCTTGTAAGAGATCAATTCTCTCTGCAAATTCCACGCCAACACAACAACGGCTTCTGGAATGCGCCTATGCAACAAATGGTTGATGTGCTACGTGCAGAAGAACCGGACAGAGTGTCTTTCGTCGACAAAGGAAGACATGCATTGTTGCGCTGCGAATACGGTGAAGACGACTGCATAATCGCTGGTCCAACCATTCAAAGTGCCAGTCAGAAATTTCTAAATTTCGCAAGTAAGAGAGATGTTCATCTCGTGTACCATGGCCCTGACACGTGTAACGACAAAAAACCATGGGCAAAGTATGAACATTTCCATGTCACCTTTGTCAGCAAAACTAGACCAGGCATACTTGAACGTTGATGTCTCAATGAGACTGCTTCGCCACCTCCTGACACACCATGACTACAATGTCGAGTCATTTGTCGATGACGTGTGGCGTATACTGACGCTGCAATTGCCCAAAACGAACCTGTTGTTCGTACATGGCGTACCAAATAGCGGCAAAAGCTACATCATCCGCAGCGTTGCAGCCCTGTATAAATACTCTGCAACGATACAGGGCACCACCAGCTTTCCATTCATGGAACTAGCCCAAGCATCGATGGGTCTCATAGAGGAACCCTCTTTCACGGATGAAACCCTCCAGACTTTTAAGAAACTGGCTGAGGGTACACCCACTGAGGTGTCAGTAAAGAACAAGGGGGCTGCCAGAATTGGCAGAATTCCACTAGTCATCACGGCCAATTATCCATTCTGGAAAGATGGTGGTGCCCTAGAGAGACAAGCGTTCTCGACTCGAATGATCGAGTACAAGTTCACGAAGCCAGCCGGGTTTCTGAAAATGGCGAAGAAGCCGCTTAACCCAGCCATTCGCTAAAAATGCGTATCCGGACACAGACGACGGATCCAGCTCCAGTGACGACGAACTGCTAGATTTCCTGGACGTGGTGCAGCCAGTCAAGAAGAGGCGTCTCGATATCACGGCAGTTGATTCTGATGAAATCACGCAAGAAGACATTGTGTTGCTGGAGCTAGAGCAAGAAAAGTGACTAAAAGACAACACAAAGTTTGTCGAAAGCAGTGACAGTGAAACTGACAATGAAATAGGTGTAGATGATTACTATGACATGAGTAGATATCCGAAATAGTAGTATGAATATGTACCATATGATATGCGTGATGGACAGCGTTATAAGTAAGAAAGGAGTATGTAGCACATTTAGGGTGCTACATAGCTATGCACAGCTATGGTGCTATGGGTATACCTGGAGCCTATCCGACCGGTCTGGGATGTGATGAACAAATCACGTCCAAAGCTGAACCTGCTATTCCTTGAAGGAGTGCCCAACTCAGGGAAATCGTACATAGCACGAAGCGTGATAGCACTCTTCAAGTACAGCGCTACTATCCAGGGAACTACGACGTTCCCGTTCATGGAGTTGGCACAGGCAAGCGTTGCACTGATAGAGGAGCCTGTATTCACGTCAGAAACCCTGCAAACCTTCAAAAAACTTGCAGAGGGAACCCTAACGGATGTGGCAGTCAAAAACAAGGCTAGTGCACGCGTGCCACGACTGCCGATACTCATCACGGCCAACTATCCGTTCTACAGTCAAGGCGGATCTACTGAGCGTGATGCCTTCCGGTCCAGGATGATACACTATCGCCTGACGACACCAGCAACCTTCCTGAAGATGACCAAAAAACAACTCAACCCAGCGATGTGGCAGCTGCTCTGGGCGCACAAGATATCGCCAGACATCCAAAAAGAGAGCAGCTCCGACGAAGGAGAATTCCGCGACTACTTGAACGAAGCAACCAAAAACAAAACTCCACCAGCACTTCCGGTCAAACGCAAAGCACCGGACGCACCAAAAGAAAGCGGTCCCACACAAGAAACGACTGGCCTTCATGGACGAAGTAGAGAACATCTGCGTGACAGACAGCGAGGAAGAGGTCAACGACATTGATCTGCTGTGCAGCGAGAGTCTGGATGACATGCCATGACTAAATGAACATGAACTCATGTATATCGATGAGAACATTGGTAGAACTAGAATTAGACATATGTTATGAGAAAACTATATTAACAATCTCTAAAGTAGGTACTGCGCTGGCTGCGTCCATCGTCAGGAAAAAAAAAATGGCTTAGGTAGACGTAATGTATGGCTGGGATGTGGCTTGCCATCTGGTGAGGCACATCTTATATATACATATATGCTATGCTGTAGTGCAACGTTACCGCTCGCAGCAGGCGTTGCATGCGCTGCACCATAGCAGGGTAATGTCAATAGCGAGCAGCAGGCGTTGCTACTATCAATAGCGAACAGCAGGCGTGGCTGGCACTGCACCAGGGCAGGGTAATGTGCATTGTACGAGGTTTGAAGAACTCTTCGAATGCAAATGAGCAACCAATCACAGCCGAGGATACATCTACCAATGAAACAAGGCGACCAATGACAGCCTTCGACACAAGAATATTTGAGTGACAGCTGTCAAAAAGTCCAACGGCTATATAAGAAAAGAGCGCGAAGGAATTCCAGAGCAGCCATAGAACAGCAGCCGAAGGCCACGCCACAATGGACCGGATACGTAAAAATAGCGATGACCTAAAAGCGAAGCTACGTGGTAAGCATGCCTTTACATTATCCAGGACATAACTATTGTGGCCCTTTTACTACAGATTTAAACGCTACACCACAGAGTGCTATAGACGAATGTTGTAGAACACACGACATACAATATGGCAACATTAGTACAAAACAAGCAGATTGACTGTTTACGAAATACAGAGAGTGCAAGTGGAGTTGTGATTAGTGCGATAATACAAGGAAAAGAACTACTAGATACAGTTACAAACTATGCTAGTGATGGAATGTTAAGACGAAGTACTAAACGTAAACACGAAGAAGAAAAACAGGCAGCAGCAGAAAAGAAGGCTAAAGCTAATGCAGAATATGACGGTGATTTAGATTTAACTGTAGATAGTAGAGGATTATTTCATAAAGACGGTCGAGCATACGACAGTAGTGTAATACAAGGAGAACAGTTAGGCTTTGAATCAGCAAAAATGGAAACAGATGGCGGAGAACCGCAAATAGGACCGGGGGATACAGCAGTAGGGGCAGTAACGTTGGGTAATTTGCAACCAAGTCACGCAGACACTGCTGGAATAAGAACATTGAGCTTCAGCAGAACATTTCAGCATTACTTAACAAACACAGAGCACGCTTTCGGAGAATGGGACTATGATCCTATGGCGGGCTCTAATGATGCAGATCTGGCTAAGATAACCATGCACCATACGTGTTTTGAAATACCGTACGGTTTCCTAAATGGGTCAATGACCAGAGTGGAAATGGAGACACATCTAACACCGGCGACGTCATGGCGTGTTACATCCTGTGGGTTCAAAGTCACAAACGTGCTGCCATTAATAGACCAAAAAACACAAGTGGGGGGCACTGTACACACTGGGTTCCTGTTCGACAGTAGGCCCCAGCTGTTAACATATGTCGACAGCAAACAAGGGTTGTTTCAGCAGAGTGAGTGGCAAACGGATAGTCTGCCAAATTCAAACTTAAAACACAACATACCCAGAACACGCGAGGAAGGCCAGTTAAAGCACATAACCAGTCAAAGGATAGTACACAGGGAATGGTTCAAACAACAGTTCAACAAAGACATGAACGCACACCACGTATCACTGCATCTAGACGAACTAATGTCCCTATGGAACACACAGGAAATGAAATTCGTGAATCCTGGGGAGACATGGCAGTACACGTGGATGAACAGTAATCCCTATTGGTTCATCAACATGTCGTTCACAATGCATGGGGACACAGTAGTGGATGGGCCAATAATCAGCATAGACAGGCTAATACCCGTAGAAGTACAGGGGACAATGAGAAACATGTTCAACCCAGACGTACAAACGCCAAACTTCTCCAGGCGTCCTAGTCCAAACTATGACAATAAGAAATTCTACACAAACGAACAGACGCCAACTCCTGGCAGGAGTGTACTGTCGCAGATGCCCATGAACCCTAGCGCACCGCCTCCGATAGCGGTTCTAGAGATACCACCAATACTAAATGCGGAAAACAAAACAGGGAACATATGTTGGCAATTGACTGTGATGTATGAATGCACTATTCAGATTGAAACACTCAGTGGCTCGCCGCAGTATGCCGGCTTCACGCCAATGCAAACCGACTTCTACCGTAACAACTACAATGCGGTGTGTAATCACAGACGTACTCAGCTGTGTCAATGGCCAACGGGTCTGCGCAACTACAGTTCCAACACATCAACTCACCCAGATGCATACAAAATGAATATGATTTACAATCGTTGATTGCAGGTGCACGAAGAAGAGCAAGACGTCTAATAGTATTTGGTTATAGTATATATCAGTTATATGCCATAATTCGTATGATACAAGAATTAATTCGTTCGTATGAATTGTAGATCATGTGCTCACCATGTATCAGGCTGTATACCCATGGCTGGTGAGGGACCAGTTCTCGCTTCAAATACCGAGAACGATGAACAATTCCTTTTGGAATGATCCTATGCAGAAAATGGTAGATGTTATCCGTGAACAAGAGCCGGAGAAAGTCAAGTTCGTAGACAGGGGCAGACATGCTCTTCTGGTGTCTGAATACGGAGACGACGACTGCATCGTAGCTGGGCCGACCATTCAGAGTGCCAGTCATAAGTTGTTGAATTTTTTGACTAGACGAGATGTGCATGTTGTGTACCATGGCCCCGATACTTGCAACGATAAGAAACCCTGGGCCAGATATGAGCATTTCCACTTGACCTACAAAGTGTAGACCGGGCGTAGATACTATGTGGGCTAATGTCGTGTCACAGCACAAAGCTGTCAGCAGGGGGTGTCAGATTCCGTTCACGCAAATAACGAAATTCCCGGGCAGTTGGGCCAACTACTTGTCCCAGAGGCCGAGAATAACTTGGCGTGTCCCAATTGCACAGCTGATGGAATCATTCAGCGACTGGGTCTTTGCGGATTACGTCGAAAGAGAACAGGTGCCAGACACGAGTTCGAAAGTAGACGATGCTGTAGCAGGGCCCAGTCAGCAGTCGGCGAATGATTTCCAGCTTCCGTCAGGGAAATCGATGAACCTGTATAAGTACTTGAAATGGTTGATAACAAACTTCGGCCATGCCAACAGAGAGAGCCTGATAAAGGGAGCTCTGGCTGCAGCTGATACTTCAACGTTCGAAAGAGCGTTGACTCATCCCATGTTTGATTCCGTGTGCTACAAAGCCTTTGCAGTTGACAAATCACTTGAGGTCATGCAAGGGTTCAAAGCCCGGTACGAACAGATCAAATGGGATGAGTTTGACGGTGATGACAGTTACCTAAGCGTTGAAGTGTCAATGAGACTGATCCGCCATCTCCTGGAACATCACGAGTACAGCTTGAATGCATTTGTTGATGATGTATGGAGCATACTAACGCTGCAAAGAGCAAAGACGAACTTGTTGTTCGTGCATGGTGTGCCAAATAGTGGCAAGAGTTATGTTGTGCGTAGCATTGCAGCCCTGTTTAAATATTCTGCTACCATACAGGGCACCACCAGCTTTCCATTCATGGAACTCGCGCAGTCGTCCTTGGGTCTGATCGAAGAACCCTCCTTCACTGATGAAACTCTGCAAACTTTCAAAAAGTTGGCAGAGGGGACCCCCACTGAGGTGTCCGTCAAGAACAAAGGAGCTGCGAGAGTTGGCAGAATTCCACTGTTCATAACAGCGAACTATCCATTCTGGAAAGATGGTGGTGCACTGGAAAGGCAGGCGTTTGCATCTCGTATGATCGAGTATAGGTTTGAGAAACCAGCTGGTTTCTTGAAGATGGCAAAGAAACCGTTGAATCCTGGCATATGGAGAGAACTGTTTGCCAAACATGTGTACCCGACTGTGGAAGATGGATCCAGCTCGAGTGATGATGAATTGGTGGACTACTTGAATGTAGCAATGCCAGAGAAGAGACGACGGCTGGAAATAACAGCGATCGACGATGATGACATCACACAAGAAGACATTGTGTTACTTGAACTGGAGAGAGACAAATGACTAAAAGACAACACAATGTGTGTCAGTAGTGATGAGAGTAGCGTGCACAGTGAACTTGGTGTGTTTGATTACTATGATATGGATAGGTACCCGAAATGGGACTGAAATGTAACCTTAGTGGTGCAGGGTAATGTGCATTGTACGAGAGTTAAACCTCTCTTCGTATGCAAATGAGCAACCAATCACAGCCATGTATACATCTACCAATGAAACAAGTCGGCCAATGACAGCCGTCCACACAACAATATTTGAGTGGCAGCTGTCAAAAAATCCAACGGCTATATAAGCGAAAACGCGGGAAGCTGTTTCAGACTCGCTAGTCTGCAGCAGCCGAAGGCCACGCCAAAATGGACAGGATAAGGAAGAACAGTGATGACCTAAAAGCAAAGCTACGGGGTAAGCATGCCTTTACATTATCCCGGCCATAACTTCTGTGGACCATTTACTACAGATTTAAATGCAGAACCACAGAGTGCTATAGATGAATGTTGTAGAATACACGACATACAATACGGCAATAGTGCCATTACTACAAGAGAGGCAGATGCAGATTTAGTCGATTGTTTAAGAAATACCGAAAGCACAAGTGGCGCTGTAATTAGTGCTATAATACAAGGTAAAGAACTACTAGATACAGTAACAAACTATGCTAGTGATGGAATGTTAAGAAAAGCCGCTAAACGCAAACAAGAACAAGAAAAACAAGCAGCGTCATTGAAAAAAGCTAAAGCTAATACTGAGCACGACGACGATTTAGATTTAACTGTAAGTAGTAGAGGCTTATTTCATAAAGATGGCACAGCATATGATGGTAGTGTAATAAACGGAGACACGCTACAATTCGATTCAAATAAAGCAATGGAGCAAGATGGGGATGAACCACAAATAGGACCAGGGGACACTGCAGTTGGAGCTGTAACATTAGGCAATTTACAACCAAGTCATGCAGACACTGCTGGAATAAGAACGCTTAATTTCAGCAGAACATTTCAACATTACCTACAAAACACTGAAAATGCATTCGGAGTATGGCATTACATACCTATGAAAGGAGCTGAAGATTCTGATCTCGCTATGTTGTCCATACACCACACATGCGTTGAAATACCATACGGTTACCTAAATGGGTCAATGACTAGAGCCGAAATAGAAACGCATCTGACACCGTCTACGTCGTGGCGTGTCACTTCGGCAGGGTTCAAAGTAACAAACGTCCTGCCATTAATAGACCAGAAAACACAAGTGGGAGGAAACGTACACACCAGTTTCCTGTTCGACAGTAGGCCACAGCTGTTGACGTATGTCGACAGTAAACAGGGGTTGTTTCAACAAAGCAACTGGCAACAAAATGGTCTGCCTAACCATAACTTACAACACAACATACCCAGTACGCGCGAGGAGGGCCAGCTTAAACACATAAGCAGTCAGAGGATAGTGCACAGGGAATGGTTCAAACAGCAATTCAACAAAGACATGAACGCAGAACACCAGTCCCTGCATCTGGACGAATTAGTATCGCTGTGGAATACACAGGAAATAAAATTCCTGAATCCTGGCGAAACTTGGCAGTACACGTGGATGAACAGTAACCCGTACTGGTTCAACAACATGTCGTTCACTATGCACGGCGACACACTAGTAGATGGGCCTATAATTAGCATAGATAGGTTAATACCCATAGAGGTGTCGGGTGCAATGAGAAACATGTGGAGACCAGATGCTAGTACGCAGAATTTCTCCAGACGTCCGGGTCCAAACTACGACGGTGACAAAAACTATGCGGCAGAGCAAACGCCGACACCCGGACGTAGTGTGTTGTCACAAATGCCGATGTATCCCAGCGCACCGCCTCCGATAGCGGTCCTGGAAATACCACCGATACTGAATGCCGAAAATAAAACGGGCAACATATGTTGGCAATTAACCGTCATGTACGAGTGTACTATCCAGATAGAGACACTCAGTGGGTCACCACAATACGCCGGGTTCACTCCACAACAAACCGACTACTACTGCGACAAATTCAATGCAGTGTTCAATCACAGACGCACTCAACTCTGCTAATGGCCTACAGGTCTCCGTAATTACAGTTCAAATGTGTCCACTGCAGACCAGCAGTATAAACTTAACATGATATATAATCGTTGATTTCAGGTGCCGGAAGAAGAACAAGACGTGTTGTAGCTATTGGTTATAGTGTAGTACAGATGTATGCAATAATATGTTTAATACAGGAAATAATAAGCATGCTATGAATTGTAGATCATGGTCTCACAATGTATCAAGCTGTGTACCCGTGGCTTGTGAGGGACCAGTTCTCGTTGCAAATTCCGAGAGAATTCAACAATGGCTTCTGGAATGAACCAATGCAGAAAATGATTGCAGTGCTGCGTGAGCAAGAACCCGAGAAAGTGTCGTTTACAGACAAGGGAAAACATGCGCTAATATTATGGTGACGACGACTCCATCGTAGCTGGTCCCACAATTCAGAGCGCTAGCCATAAGTTTCTGAATTTTGTTAGTAAGCGAGATGCGCATCTGGTGTATCATGGCCCAGATACATGTAACGATAAGAAACCGTGGGCCAGGTACGAGCATTTTCATGTGACCTTTGTGTCAAAATGTAGGCCAGGAGTTGACACTGTGTGGGCTAATGTTGTGTCGCAGCATAAGGCGGTTGCCAGGGGGTGTCAAATACCGTACACGCAGATAACGAAGTTTCCGGGGAGTTGGGCAAACTACTTGACCCAGCCGCCAAGAATAACTTGGCGTGTACCTGTGGCTCAAATCAGTCGGTGGGTCTTCGCTGAGCACGTCGAAAAAGAGCAAGTTCCGGCCACTCGCTCTGTGGTAGACGATGCTGTAGCTGGACCCAGCGGGCAATCGACCAATGATTTCCAGCTTCCGTGTGGCAAATCCATGAACCTGTACAAGTACATTAAATGGTTGATCACTACGTTTGGTCATTCCACTAGGGAGAGTCTCATTGAAGGAGCGTTGGCTGCAGCTGACACATCAACATTCGAGCGTGCATTGACGCATCCTCTGTTTGACTCAGTGTGCTTCAAGGTGTTTGCCGTCGACAAGTCACTAGAAGTCATGCAGGGATTCAAGGCACGGTTTGAGCAGATCAAATGGGAAAAATTTGAGGGAAATGATGCCTACTTGAACGTTGATGCGTCAATGAGACTGATTCGCCACCTCCTGTCACACCATGAGTACAGTGTAGAATCGTTTGTAGATGACGTTTGGCGCATACTTACACTGCAGCTGCCAAAAACGAACCTACTGTTCGTGCACGGTGTGCCGAATAGCGGCAAAAGCTACATAATACGTAGCATCGCAGCCCTGTACAAATACTCTGCTACTATACAGGGCACCACCAGTTTTCCATTTATGGAACTCGCACAGTCCTCTATGGGTCTCATAGAGGAACCGTCTTTCACAGACGAAACCCTCCAAACATTCAAAAAATTAGCAGAGGGTACACCCACTGAAGTATCAGTGAAGAATAAAGGAGCTGCACGAATTGGCAGAATTCCATTGGTAATCACAGCCAACTATCCGTTTTGGAAAGACGGTGGTGCCCTTGAGAAGCAAGCTTTTGCTTCTCGAATGATCGAATACAAATTTCAGAAACCTGCAGGTTTTCTGAAAATGGCAAAGAAACCGCTGAACCCTGGCATTTGGCGACAACTGTTCTCAAAGCATGCGTATCCTGACACAGACGATGGATCCAGTTCGAGCGACGATGAGCTGGTAGACTTCCTGAACGTTGTACAGCCAGAGAAGAAAATGCGTCTGGCAATCACTGCGGTTGATGTTGATGAAATTACACAGGAGGACATTGTGTTGCTCGAACTTGAGCAGGAGAAATGACTGCATGACAACACGATGTTTGTCGAAAGCAGTGACGATGAAACTGACAATGAAATAGGTGTAGATGATTACTATGATATGAGTAGATATCCCAGGTAAATATGTAGTAGAAATGTTAAACATGTATTATGAGAGTTGGACAGAAATAGTTCGAAGTAAGAAGGAAGTAGGGTGCTACATAGCTATGCTTTGCAATATTGCTATGTATATATACGGCGCCTATCCGCCATCTTATATATACATATATGCTATGCTGTAGTGCAACGTTGCACTACAGCATAGCATATATGTATATATATAAGATTGGCTCTCCTGGCGCTGCGACCGCCTCCTAAGAAAGTAAGTGTATTCTTGGAGAACGAAGTACACTTAGACATGTGTCAATCACAAGCACCGACAACCAATCAACAATAAGCATACAACAACCAATCAGAACACTTTATCTAGAGTATATAACAGGCTGCACAGGCACGATAGGTCAGTCGGGAGCTCGATATTCAAGACTACCAATCAGCAGCGGCGAAGATGGATGAAATCCGCCAGCGAAACAGCATGATGCAGAAGGCGCTGAGTGGTGAGTACAATGCCGTTACACTTTCCAGGACATAATTACTGTGGACCGGGTACCTGGGACTTCAGCAGAGTAGCAGTAGGAGATGTAGACGAATGTTGTAAGACACATGATAAGCAATATGGGGATGCCGATATTTCAACAGCAGCAGCAGACGAAGAACTAACATATTGTTTACAGGAAACACAGTCAGCATCTGGGTCACTCATAGCGGGAATAATACGAGGAAAAACATACATAGACAAAGCAACAGGTTATGCTAGCGATTCAATGCTACGGAGAGGAGAAAAACGACAACACGAAAGCAAACAGCAAGAAGCAGCAGACAAACGTGCCAAAATTACACAAGAGAGTAGTAGTGAAAAGGAGCTATATTACGACCCAAGAGACGCAGATCTTAGACCAGTACTCATGGACGATCCGGGAGAACCAGCAGTGGGTCCGTCAGGAGTCATTTCGGGAGTGGTTATACCGGGTGATACGCACGCTAATCACGGGGATACAGCAGGCATTAGAACACTACATTTCAATAGAACACTACAACACTACATAGCGACAGACACCGACAAATTCAACACGATAGACTATGCACCGTTAGTAGAATATAAGAACGATAAATACGGAAAACTCAGATTCAATCATGCCGGGTGCACAGTACCTTACAACTATCTGAATGCGGCGATGACACGAGCAGAAATAGAAACACATTTAATGGGGGCAACAGCATGGAGAGTACAGTCATGTGGCTTTAAGCTAACAAACGTAATCCCACTAACAGACACAGTGAATCAGGTGGGAGGAACAGTAAACACAGACCTAGCAATCAACACACGACCGTGGTTCGTCGGCTACATCGACAGCAAACACAACTTCTTCAAACAGAGTCATTTCATGCACAAAGAACTACCAAACTCAAACATGACAATGAACATAGCAACAAGCAGAGAAATGGGCATGCTTAGGGGCATAAAACAAACACGCATAGTGGCTCGAAACTGGCTAAAACATCAGACAAACTTAGATGGAAACTCGGCAGCGTCTGGCATAGCTATGGACAACTTCATGTCCATCTGGAACACGGACAACCTGAATTACATATATTCGGGTGACACATGGCAATATGCATGGCATAACAAAAACCCATTCTGGTACAACGGAATGTCTTTCGCACATGGGCACGGGGAGGTATGCGAGGGAATGCCACTTAACATCTGGAAAGCAATCCCAGTAGAAATTGGATCTAACGTCATGCAGACATTCAACTGGGTCCCAAACGGGAGAGGCATATCATCTTCCAAACACACGGGGGGAACATACGAAGCCGCAAACGTATCAAACAGTAATCAGAACACAGCGATACCCGGGCGCAGTTGTCTGACACAAATGCCGATGGAGCCATCAGAGGCGCCACCGGTAGCGTACATAGAAATAGCACCAATGTTAACAGCATCGAACGAACCAACAAAATCACTCTGGGTCTGCACAATAGTCTACGAGTGCACCATACAAATAGAAACTATGTCTGGAAATCCGCAATACGCCGGATGGCACGTACCGCGCGACGACACACACTTGACAACAGACTTGTGGTCCCGGGAACGAACAACACTCTGCCAGGGTCCGGTGGGAATGCGACACTACGCACTAAACAATCATGCATCAGGCACAAATCCATGTCTAATGTGTTAAATCTGTTTCAGCCAAACGACGAATGAAAAAGTGGATACAAGCTGCATATCCAATATTACAAGCATATGTGATAATGAAGATGATGTATGAAGTAATACAATCTATCTAATTTGCAGACAGCGGGATGATGATGTACCAAATCGTCTACCCGTGGCTAGATCCAACGCAATTTCAAGTTACCATACCTGTGGAACAAAATCCACTCTGGGATCGTAACACCGCCCAGGCTTACGAAAACCTAGAATTATCCAAATTAACAACATTGAATCCACAAATCAAGTACGCTGACAACGGGCTGTGGCGATTGTCACCCGACGAAGACCTTCAAGATGACGGAACTGTCACCTTGTACTCTGCGGCACAGAAACTCTACCAGTTCGTGGAAAAGAGAGATGTGAACGTCGTTTTTCATGCACCAAACGAGTGCTCTGAAAAAAAGTATTGGAACCGCTATCATCATTTCCACTTGACGTACGTGAACCAGACAAGACCGGTATGCGATAAGATTTGGATGTCAGCCACGGCCCAGCACCACGAATTAGCCGGCACCGCGGGAAACATTCCTGCTAGTCAGCAAACCAGATTTCCCGCCAGCTGGGCTGATTATCTCGCCCAGAAGCCTCACACCGCGTGGGTCTTGAGCCGGAACCCACTGATGGATCAATTTCAGACTCAGATGTTATCTGAACATGTTCCCAAGCCAGATTTGCCTCCCCGCAGCGAATGGTTCCGGGAGACACCGGACGAGGGGGCACGAAGCAAAAAAGAGCCGGTGCTTCACCTCGGGCAAACATGTCACTCTTTCGCTACTTGAAGTAGCAAGTCACCACGCACAATTATCATACGAGACAAGAAATAATGACAGGAAGTGTGGTTGCGCCTAACCAAGAGAACTTCGAGAGAGCACTCGTCCACCCAATGTTTGAGTACACCTTACAAAAGGTATTCGCCATGGACCGGACATTGGAAATACAACATTCATTCAAACACTGGCTCCTTCAAACAAACTGGCTTCAGTTCACTGAAAATCCGACCTATCTGACGGTGGACGAATCCATCCAGACGTTCACAGTCTGGTGCAGCCTGCACGGAATTGTGCAAAACGCCTTCGTCAACGACATGTGGACGATAATGGCCAAGACGAAACCCAAACAGAACTTGATGTTTCTGGAGGGAGTTCTAAATTCGGGAAAGTCTTTCATTGCCAGAAGCGTAGTGGCGTTGTTTAAATATAACGCCACGATCCAGGGCACGACGACTTTTCCGTTTATGGAGCTCGCCCAAGCGAGTGTCGCGCTCATTGAAGAACCGGTGTTTACCGGAGAAACACTCCAAACGTTCAAGAAGTTGGCAGAGGGAACACCTACAGATGTCAGTGTGAAAAATAAAGCCAGCGCGAGGGTGCCCCGTCTACCAATTCTCATCACCGCCAACTACCCGTTCTGGCATCAGGGAGGGTCAACTGAAAGAGACGCATTTCGAAGCAGTATGATACACTACAAACTCAACGTGCCGGCGCCATTTCTCAAGATAACAAAGCGGCAACTAAACCCGGCGATGTGGAAAGTGCTTTGGGCAGACATGATCAGTCCAAACATTCAATGTCAATCAAGCTCTGACGAAGATGAATTCCGGGAGTACTTGAAGAAATCGGCAAACAGCAAAACACCACCGGCGATGCCTGCAATGAAACGCAAAACACCGAGCGCACCAACAAAGAAAGACAAGAAAAAGGTAAAGAAAACACTGGCGTTCATGGATCCAGTCGAAAGTATCTGCAAGAGCGACACGGAAGAATATGACAGCGCAACAACAGACACTGACATTGATTTGTTGTGTGCTGAGGACATAAACGAAATGCCATGACTAGAAACTGTAGAAAATGACAGATAGAGCGAGAAATGTCATGGACTTGTGTAGTATGAATGAAGCTAGAGCTAGAATTGGAGCTGTTCTCTTAGAGAATTTTGTTAACAATTATTTGTAGAAATGTAGAATAGGGACGAGCTTTGGCTGTGCCCATCGCTAGGAGAAAAAAAAAGGATTTAGGTAGGGAGAAATTAGTCGGAGGTTGCACTACAGCATAGCATATATGTATATATATAAGATTGGCTGCGCGCGCAACCGGAAGTCGTTCAGACACATGGCCTCCGGATTTGCTCAGTCAAAAACTTCCACTAACTACTCTGGAAGCCGTGCTTCGCGCCTTGCCAGACGACCCTGCAGTTGAGCGCCTGGTCATCGACTTCGAGGCAGCAATGTGGCGGGCAGCGGAACAGGTACTGCCCGAAGTCGCGAAGCAGGGCTGCGCCTTCCACTGGACACAGGCGGTGTGGCGAAAGGCACAAGAGTGTGGACTGGCTATCGCCTACCGCGAAGAACCGGGCACACGGGACGTATGCAGGAAACTGCTAACGCTGCCGCTTCTGCCGCAAGAGGAAATTCCCGGCGTCTTTGCACGCTTGAACGAGAGAGCGACAACACCGGCTCTTTGTCAGCTCTTCACGTACACCCTGCACACATGGATTGAGCGCGCCTTGTGGCCGCCCAGTGCATGGTCACAGTTTGGTCGGGCGATCCGCACCAATAATGACGTCGAGGGCTGGCACAGGCGCCTGAACGAGCGAGCAAAGAACGGCTCAACTTGTATTTGCTCACTGATCTGCTCTTCCAAGAAGCGCAACTCGTAACCATTCAGGCACGCCTTGTGTCAGAGCGAAAGCTTAAGCGCCACCAGCGGGTGACATACCTGCGCTATCAAGCTCGTTTGTTTAAGCTGTGGAACGAATACGTAGCGGAGGAGCGCTCCATCGACCAGCTCGTGGCAGCGTGTGCAAAGGTGCACGGACCAGTGTAGTGCAGTCCCAATTGCTGAAACCAGTAAATGAAATGGCAAGAACATATCTTTGTTTAGGAATTGGAAAGTTCTTCGAATTATTTTGTTTACAACTTGGTTAATGTGACTTTCAAAGGACAGCTTTGTGTCTACAATGACTCCTAAATCCATGTTTTTCAATTTTGTTGATTGTATGATGTAATTTGGTGGCGCACAATATTCCATTGCTCATTTTTATATGTAATAGTTCTAAAAGTCTCGATATCATTTGCAAATAAAAATGTTTCAGAGTCTCTTAGTTCTGGTAAGTCATTTATATATAACACAAATAGTAGTGGTCCTAAAACAGAACCCTGAGGAACGGAGAAGTCACTTTGTGCCATTTTGATTCTTGTCCATTCACAGCCACCTTTTGTTTTCTATCTGTGAGAAATGCTTCAATCCAATGTATTATTTCGTTCCTAATGTTGAAGCTACCCAATTTACTTATTAATCTCTTATGTGGCACAGTTTGGGTTCATACAGAAAGCATAAATCAGCATAAAGTCTAACAGTTTGATAGGATGCTAAATAGAAATGGTATAGCCTCAAAAAAATTATATTATTATCACAAGTTGTTCGTGTTCGTTAACGTTACGGTTGAAATAATTCGCGTAATGAAACCTATAATGTCAGTTAAGGGGGCTCTATACTTTCAAAAGTGAAATTTCATAAATAATTTCCAATTTTATGTTTTATATTTTTTTAAATGCTATATCCTTTGGTAAAACATTTGTCAAGTTGCTGTTTCCCTAGAAGCTCCTATTAAAACAAAAAAAAACATTATTTCTACCCCATCCGCAGGTGAATTGTTATTTAATTATCCTGCTATTACATAAAATACTATAACTTTCTTATTATTAAAGATTTTAATTTAATTTTTTGTGTATTGCCACGTTTGGTCACCATACTTGCCATGTTAACATGTGGGCCTAATGGGTTTAATCAAGGAATTTCATTGGCTAAGATACGCCAAAGTTAATGATATACAGCCCGATTGGCCAATCACGGCAGTTCTTACAAGCTGCGTTGGCATACTGGTACTTCCTGTTTACCAGCACAAGCAAACCATTTCTGCCGTGTTTACACTGTTCTAATCAAGTTTTTCTCTTATTTTACCACATTTACCATGCCTCCAACAAAACACAGATCAAGAAGAAAGGCAAAGCGTAAGTTCTATGGTAATAGACACACAATTCAGCCACAATTTGATAGTAGTAATATGAGTGAGACAGAGTCGCCGACAACCAGTGCCAGCACTGACACTGACAGGCAGGTTGTGCCGGATGGTAATGTTGATAATGACAATAGCACTAGTGGCATACCTGCATCTCAAATGAAACTTGCCAACACTGACTGGTCCGATTTTTGAGAAAATACTTCCAACTTTGGAATATTTGACATATCAATACTGTGCTCTGTAATAAACAGCTGTGCCATGTGTTCTGTGTGCAAATGTGGGCATTTGTGTCTGACAGAAAATAGCCAAGTTAAAATGGGACTGTCACGGCAATTCATTCTGGCATGTAATGACGAGAGTTGTGACTTTGAAGTAAAGTTTTTCTCATCACAGAGATGTAGAGGATCACGTGCATTTGAAGTAAACCGCCGATTCGTTGCTGGGATGCAGATGGTTGGAGCAGGATTCTCCGACATGGAGACATTGTGCGGAATCCTAAACATGCCGCCAGCTATGACGCCTAATGCTTATGCAGACACACTACACGACATTGCAGATGCTACTCATCTGGTTGCTCAAGAGAGCATGCAGAATGCAGCCAAGGAGTTGCATGAAAAAGCACACGTTGACGAGGATGATGTTTTGGACATCGACTGCATGCAGGGTTGGCTTTCTTCCGGGAAGAAAGGTATTTCTTCCCTTCCGTGGGAAGAAACGTAGGAAAAAAGGGAAGAAACACCTTTCTTCCCGGAAGAAATGGAAGAAACTAGGAAGAAACTGGGAATAAAGGTGTGTTATTCTTTATTGCATCAATGTCAGCAACTATAATATAGTTTAATACAATAAACACACAACCCCTGACAGTGTTCATACTTCAAAGTATAACATTTACAGAAGTTAAGAGAATAATATTTACATTAAAATCAGCACAATGTTCTCACAATTAGCACAATGTTCGTATCAGGTCACACACAATCTTCACATCAGGTATATAGCACACTGTTCATGTCAAACAGCAGTTTAGAACTGATGAGAAAATAAATGTCAACTTGGTGATAAAGGTTTCCAGTTTAACGCAAAGGCACTGTCAGTACACGTTGGTCACTCACTAGCAGGAACGACGCCTGGCCGCTCATTACCAATTATATGCTGATTGCTGTCTTTTGTCAAAAATGAAATGAAATATATTATAAATTGAGCCACAGTTTTGATGCGAAATGCAAGCTGAATGACATTCGCAAAACCTTTCTGACCTACTGCTGTGCAAGTTATTGGCCTTTGTTTTATGCATGCACCACGGTTGTTTGGAATTACATTTTTGACTAATGAGCGACATAACAAAAAACCGGCGACAATCGAAACAGAGACACATGCCATAGCTATACATTTCTATTATTTATTTGTGTCACTTATAACATAATTTAATTTAACCAAGTGTACCTCACATCAGGGTTTATCCACATCGGGTATACGCACCATTATTATGTATTTATTTTTGCATGAGTACGCGACGCTTATACACGATGATTATTTAGTGTCGCCGTTTTGGTTTGTCGCCGTTTTGACCAGTGTGTCGCCGTTGAAAACTACCAGCAGCTATCTGAGACAGAGAGGCTTGCACTGGGGAAGTTGTGCAACTTTTTCTGTGGCCTACATGACTTTCGAATTTATTTTACCAAAGCCCGATTCTTTAATTGTTTTGGTCATAACTGTCAAAAAAAAGTTCCGAGTAAAATTCACGTTTCGGTTTCGTTATATCAATTATTCTACAGCCTAGAGGTGTATTACAAATTCTTTGCTTTCACTTACTTGCTACTTGTTTTATCCGCCGATGGTAGTCGATGTAACGGGTACCCGATGTAACACCGCAAAGATCATCAAACTAGTTCACGCCGTACGCGAGGACGCTCCCGGTGTAACCGAGTCTAACCAGCCCCTAACCAGCGCCATTTCTCGCACACTTGTAAACTAGTCATGCCTCTTTTTGGTCAGTCATTCGAACGACACATTCTTTTTGTCCACCTCAATAGCTGCGCAATGCATACATATTGACATATGCTAGATATGATATAATGTCCGTGTCAGTCAATTTAGAAGTACGGGCGGATTACGCAAGCAATTTCGAAAACCATAGATTACCGACACCACGTTAGAACATTAACTGAACGGTAAATCAACTGACCTTTTCTCGAAAACTCGCCACTAGTTGCGCCACTGTCGGGGAATGTGCTCTTCTCGTAGCCGCGATTACCCAAGCTCCGTGATGTGGCGCCACCGTTTATCGCGCTTGCGAGAGCCTGTGTTCACTTACGGGGGATTTCTCAAGACATCGTTTGGCTTCGTACACCGATGTATTTTCACCAGAAACATCGTTTATTTTCCAAGCACAGGTCATAAAGATATAAGGGTGTTGATCAGTTTTACGAACATATGACGGTAGAAGTAGGTATAGGTCACATAGGTACCATGGCACGCACCTGGCGCATACAAAGTTGCCAAAAATACACAGGTAGGCTCTACGTGCCGGGGGGGGGGGGTACTGCCATACCAAAGCGGTAAGGGTGTGCCGCCAGAGCCCCATGGAGCACATGGAGAGAGAGATAGAAATCAAGAAATGTATGGTCACCAAGAGAGAATTGTTGATTAATTTATATAGTATCTATAAGTGTAAGGTAAGCCCGGGCGGAACGTTTTCACTGGGAAATTTCCTCTTCGATGAAAGAGAGAATTATCGGGTTTAATTGGGGCACAAAGAGAGAAATTTAATTTTTTTCTTCGGACAGAGAGAGAGAAAAATGGCCAAAAACAGGGGCATTTGCGCGGCACATACATGTATACCTCAGTATAGGGAGTACCACCCCCCCCCCGGGCCTACGTGCTTCCACATCAATATGGCAAACAAATAGTTTTTAAATCCAAGCCGTTCCCATAAAGTGAATGGTCCATCCCTACTCTGTCTGGCATCCACCGTGGAGTGCAAGCACGAATCAGACAGCTGATATAGGGCCTACCCGGCGTCATCTATACTCACTTCAACGCCAGCAAAGAGCCACTAGTTAGAAATATGATGAACACAATTTAGCACATTGCCTTCTTCTTTCAGGCTGAGCTCGAGTTAGACGAAGATGCAAAAGCTGGTATGAACAACAAAACTAATCTTCAATCGTCTGTAAGATAAGATGGTTCATTCGTCTGCATTCATTGCTGTAGTCACTGCCCTGGAATATTTGGAAGAAGATGGGGATGCAACGCCAGACGATACTTGTTGTCCATCAAAGATGTTGACTTCATCATAACACTAGTACTCATTGAAGATATAGCCTTCGGCTTCGTCTGACCACATTTATAGAGTCCACTATCTACTACTACTACTACTACTACTACTACTACTACTACTACTACTACTACTACTACTACTACTGCTACTACTACTACTACCTACCTACCTATCTACCTACCTACCTACCTACCTACCTAATACTACTACTACTGCTACTACTACTACTACTACTACTACTACTACTACTACTACTACTACTACTACTACTACTACTACTACTACTACTACTACTACTACTACTACTACTACTACTACTACTAATACTACTACTATAGCCCAACTGCAGCCAGAGAAGGCCTACCCAGAAGTATGGAATGCTATTTTAACAGTGCTGTAGAGATAGCGGGAAGATTTTCGATTGAGGCGAGCACGCCGCGGAAGGCATGATGGGAGGTGGTGATTGTCGCTGAGAGACCCAACACAACCGATGACACGATGGCGTGAATACAGCAGTCGTGATCCTGCTGGTGATGTCTGTCTCCACTACCACGTGCCGCCACGATGACAACCGAGTGCTTGTCTCCACTACCACGTGCCGCCACGATGACAACCGAGTGCTTGTCTCCACTACCACGTGCCGCCACGATGACAACCGAGTGCTTGTCTCCACTACCATGTGCCGCCACGATGACAACCGAGTGCTTGTCTCCACTACCACGTGCCGCCACGATGACAACCGAGTGCTTGTCTCCACTACCACGTGCCGCCACGATGACAACCGAGTGCTTGTCTCCACTACCACGTGCCGCCACGATGACAACCGAGTGCTTGTCTCCACTACCATGTGCCGCCACGATGACAACCGAGTGCTTGTCTCCACTACCACGTGCCGCCACGATGACAACCGAGTGCTTGTCTCCACTACCATGTGCCGCCACGATGACAACCGAGTGCTTGTTGGGATTGGCCCTTGCGCATGTTCGCAAGGTCAAGGCGTTCGATGCAGAACGCATCATCCACCAGTCCAGTCGTTTAGCGCTAACATTCCACCCCAAATGGAGGGGAGGTTAGTAACTGCACCCTTTCTGTAGATTTGAAACATTCGTAAACACTTATGCTTTTTAATTACCGAAGCATTCTCACTGCCCACATCTCTTCTTGGCTTAAATGCAAAGGGCGTACGTTTGTTTATTAATGTCATTAGCAGGATTGATTCTTAATACATATGGTAATTTTAGTACAAGTTTTCCAATGATATTGTAGCACGTGTATTGCAATAATGCTGGACTACCTGCTTATTTGTGCTATTGCACAGTAAACGAGTCATTGAAGCATGTAAACAGTTTTAATAAACAGCAACATGTTTGCACATTAAAACTAGTCTTTGTCATACATATATGATGTACTGAAGGTTCACATCCACCTATTAACACCAGGGGTGGGTGTCGAGTGGGGGGGGTATGTTTTACCAGGGGTGGGTGTCGAGTGGGGGGGGTTATGTTTTACCAGGGGTGGGTGTCGAGTGGGGGGGTTATGTTTTACCAGGGGTGGGTGTCGAGTGGGGGGGTTATGTTTTACCAGGGGTGGGTGTCGAGTGGGGGGTTATGTTTTACCAGGGGTGGGTGTCGAGTGGGGGGGTTATGTTTTACCAGGGGTGGGTGTCGAGTGGGGGGGGTTATGTTTTACCAGGGGTGGGTGTCGAGTGGGGGGGTTATGTTTTACCAGGGGTGGGTGTCGAGTGGGGGGGGTTATGTTTTACCAGGGGTGGGTGTCGAGTGGGGGGGTTATGTTTTACCAGAGGTGGGTGTCGAGTGGGGGGGGTTATGTTTTACCAGGGTGGGTGTCGAGTGGGGGTGGGGGGAGTTATGTTTTACCAGGGGTGGGTGTCGAGTGGGGGGGGTATGTTTTATAGGGGCATTCTTTTTAAAGTTTTTTATTTTGACTTCAAAATGCCCCAGCTTGCAAATTATTAGTTTGCTTTTCTCCTAAATCGATACCCAGACCCCCTCTTGATTTGTTCTTTCACACGAATGCATGCCTAACTACGCCTCTGATGTAGATGTAGATGTAATTAAAAGTTTCATCTAGTGACCTATTGGCGAGAGGTATAGGCTGGTCTCAGGTTAAATCACACCGGTTTCATGTATTGTCATACATCGTTATTTTGAGATTATCCCTTCCCACTTTTCAACTATTACGAAAGATGTTTGCCCAGAAATTGGGTAACCGATAAAACTGACACTTACTTATAAGTCATAAGTAGCATTTTATAAGTGTAATACATACAATGCTTACAACACTTTTTTAAATTGGGCTTATATTGACACAACTCATGCACACGATTAGGAAACTAAATTATTTTGTTTTCTATGCGATATAACGCCAAACTGTTGGTCGCGAGTTCACTAAGAGGACACTTTATTTTTTTTTAACTATTTAAATCTACTTTTTATTTGATTAATGTGCATCCAATGTGCTTCGCTAACTGCGCAAATTACTGCTTAGTCGCTTCATACTTATGTTAATATTTCTTTTATTATTTAAATAAACTTTTTATTAATATGTACTCAGTGTGTTTCATTGCTGTATACCTGTGCGAGCCGCCGTGCTATGGTTCGACCTGTTTACACGATATATTTTTGATATGATTTTCGGCCAACACCGCGTCGCACGAAAATTCGCAACTAATTTGTGTTTGCACTTACACTGGCGACATGTCCAGACACTGCGACGCAATTGTTGATTTTCGTCACACTCGCTTTGTGCTTCGTCTTAAAGTTTATACTGTTCTAAATGCTTTACAGCGTGTGGCATCATTTCCAAATGTGAGAAGAGGCCCTATATGAATGCAATAAGTTTGTGTTCGTGGTGGCGTCTGTTGACAGACAATGATTTGCGCCGTCGTGATTGTCAGTTCTATTGTGCACATCACCTGGTGTGGCTTAATAGCCCCACTCTGGCATGGCAGTCTCTGCCATCATCATTATCATTATCGTCACCCTGAGCGAGTTCAATTACTCATACGCGCTCTCGTCAAATCGCTCCACCCTCTTCCAGCAACCAGCTCCAACACATTGTCCCTGTTGATGTTTCGGGCACGCAAGTCTCCCCGTATCAGTCTGTTCCAGGGTCCGTCATCATTGAGTGCTGTAATCATTTGTGCTCGCAGTGGATCTTCTTTCATACGGAGGCAGTGTCCCATCCTGCGAAGCCGCTTTCTCCTACCCGCTGCTCCGCATGTGGACTAGCAGCGACACCGACCACCTCCGCACGGCTTGGATGGTCCTCGAGTGGACCTGGAGAGCCTCGCTCTAGCCTGGTGACACGGCGCAGACAGCGGTAAATAAACCCTTCTAAGGCATCTGTGTTGTTCTTACGCATGGGCCAACACTCGGCATTGTACGGCATTGCAGACACCACCAGTGACCGGAACATTCCTGACTGCAGCTTCAACGGCACTATGCTGGAATCCCATACTTTGTCCAGTGTGGCAAACACCGGCATGACTTGGCAGCCAAGGTCTGATGTACCCGCTGCCACAGCTGCCAGACGGCACCCCGGCATGACTCGCCACGCGTGAAGCCACGCGTGAAGCCACGCATGAAGCCATTCTGTTGCGGCTGCACCTGCTGGTACAGATATTCGGCCACTCTTAGCGGACCACGAGGCTGGGCACCTTCTCCGCACCCGAGATGCCCCTAAACGATATGCCGCACTTGCTGGACGTGAATGTCGTCGGCTGAGATAGTGCAGATGTTGCAGACCTCTGTTTTCGCTGGTTCCTCTTCTCAGCCAATTGCGTAGATCTTTTAAGTTCTGCTTTTCTTATGCCGTTTCGAACAATCAGCCTCCAATGACCTCGATCGTCAGCGGCTGTCTCCAGCTGTTCGTGCCTATGTCTGCCATCTTCATGTCACGCTTGCAGGTGTCTTTGTAGCTGAGACATGGACGGCCAGTAGACCGCGTCCCAGTATGACAAGTCATACTGGAGATCTTTCGGTATACGATGAACATGGCCGAGCCATTGCAGACGACCCTGGCTTAACAGCGTGTAAATGCTGGAGGAGTTAGAACGCTCCAGGACCTCTGTCCTGCCATGGAGCTGCCGAGGACACGTCTGAGGCAGCGAAGGTGAAAACTATTCCGTTTCTTAACTTGTCTTGCATACTTTGTCCAGGCCTCACAGCTGTACAGCAGTGTGCTGAGAGCACATGCCTGGTACACATGCCTAGTACACATGCCTGGTACACATGCCTGGTACACATGCCTGGTACACATGCCTGGTACACATGCCTGGTACACATGCAGTTTCGTGTTTTCTGTCAGACTGTTATTGCTCCACCCTCTTCTGTTCAGTTTGGACACGATGGCTGCAGCTTTTGCTATATGTATGTTAATTTCAACATCTAGTGACAAATTACTGGTGATTGTGGAGCCTAGATACCTGAAGCTATCAACAACCTCCAATGTCACGTTGTTGATTGATGGCGGCATAACAACGTCCTGCCCCATGACATTTGCCTTTTTGATGCCGATGGTCAGTCCAAATTTTTTGCTGGCGTGGGAGAGTCTATCCATTAGTTGCTGGAGATCTTCCTCGGTGTGAGTTGCTAGCGTGGCATCATCAGCGAAAAGCACTTCTCTAATGAAGACTCGGCGCACCTTTGTCTTGGCTCTCAGGCGGGCGACATTAAACAGCTTTCCGTCTGTTCTGGTGTGAAAGTAGACACCCTTTGTGGATGGACCAAAGGCGTACGACAGCATCAGGGAGAAGAATATGCTAAAGAGTGTTGGTGTCAGGACACATCCCTGGTCTACTTCACGACGGATCACAAAGGGTTCGGATGTAGCCCCGTCATAGTTGACTGTACCCTTCATGTTGTCATGAAAGGAGGAGATCACACTGAGCAGCTTTGGAGAGCAGCCAATTTTCTCCAGCAGCTTGAATAGTCCATTTCTGCTAACAATATCAACCGCCTTAGTAGATCAATGAAGGCGATATACAGTTTGTCTTCTTTGTTCACGACATTTCTGACAGAGAATATCATGTCTATTGTTGATCCCCCAGTTCTGAAACCACATTGAGATTCGAGGTAGATGCGATCAGCTAAGATCTGTCGTCTGCCCAGGGCTGTTTTCGTTGTAGGCCTATTCACCCAGATTCTATACGATGAAGAGATACGTTGAAGGCATGACAAAAGCATTCGTATAAAGGTATGACAGAACCTTTATTAAATGATAACCAAACAGCAATTGTATTAATGAGCGAGCAACGACAGGTCGAGCAGAGTCACCAGACACAGCCAAAGTGGGCACATTGTTCAAACACGCCGACGTAATAATCACCACGGCAAAATATTACCCATTGTTTTTTTATAATCGAACGACATCACCGACAACGTCAGAGATAATTCCCTCGGGCCAATGTTCAAAGTCAGTGAAGGTAGAATTTTGAAGGCATCAACGTCAAGTTTCACGCGTATATTGCCTTGATCGGCATCGAGGCGGACTTGTTGTGACGTTAGCCCGTTCGTCCGAGAATGTCCACCTGCGGCCCACGATAGATGATTTTCGCCTCCATCGGAGTCAATCGCGTAACGTTCACCGTTCGGGAACGTCTATCGGCGGCCACGGAAGATGTTGACGTTCGTCTGCTTGCGTGTCGGCATTGACGTTGTATCGCAGGTGACATCTGCCGATCGGTAGATCTCGACCGTTTCGCTCGCGCTTGGTCTTTGGATTCCCCGAAACACGAACTAGTCACTGAGCAAATTTAAAGTTAACAAATGTGGAAGAAAATTATATCAGCAATATGTCGTCATGTCCACTACAGTCGTCTGTCTGGATAAATCATAAACGCTCGGTAACACCTTACACGTGTGCATCTCCCGGTGGTTCCCCGGTCCCCCCGGGCAACTCCTCGTCAGAAAACTAAAAAAATAAAGAAATAAATAAAATCGAACCTTACTACCAACACGTCGTGTCGTCTGCAGCCGCAACAGGGATCAGTCAAACCGGAAGCACGGGTGAGGCACCTGGAATGAAAGATCACCGATGATTAGGCAAATCATCATTTAATTATTAACCTCACCGGTTACCTACCTACCTACCTACCTACCTACCTACCTACCGACCGACCGACCGACCGACCGACCGACCGACCGACCGACCGACCGACCGACCGACCGACCGACCGACCGACCGACCCCACCCACCCACCCACCCACCCACCCACCCACCCACCCACCCACCCACCCACCCACCCACCCATCCACCCACACACCCACCCACGGTGGTGAGGCACCTGGAATGAAAGATCACCGATGATTAGGCAAATCGTCATTTAATTATTAACCTCACCGGTTACCTACCTACCGACCTACCCACACACCCAACCACCCACCCACCCACCCACCCACCCATATATATATATATAGTATATATATATATATATATATAATATATATATATATATATATATATATATATACTTCCCCGTAAAATCATTGAACACACGAATGAGCCAACTGCACATATGCTTACATACTTGTGAATTAGTCATAAACTCCGCATAGCTTTGTTAGACTTACCTCGGGAATCTGGGCGTCCCTCGGATAGTCTTGACTGTAGGACACCCAAACCGTGCATTGCCTCACGCGCCACTTCCGGTAGCCGTTGTGAACATCTGTTGCGGATGAAGACGACGTGATAATGTTTTACACCCAGAGCCTTGCCGCGAACGAGGTGTTCCGCCGATCGCAGGACCTTTGGAACTTGAACCGTTGCCTTGGCGTTGTGAACCGTTGCCTTGGCGTTGTGAACCGTTGCCTTGGCGTTGTGAACCGTTGCCTAGACGTTGTGAACCGGTAGATACTGATACTGCATCGCACCGTTTTCCTTCCCATGCTGGCGATGTCATAACGTTCGGCATCACCAAGCAAACAAGGTCGAGGCATCGACGCCTTGGAATCACCTCCTCCTTGCATGTTTCATCCTTCGTTGTGACGTGTGCCAACAACTCGCCAATAACAACAAGATACATGCTCTGACACTATACAGCGGTGTAGCAGATATATCATACATAATTTTATAAGTAAATATTATATTTATTATACACAATTATAATAGCAAAACTTCCATAGCGCTTAAGTCCCCCGCGGACCCGAGTTCAGAGGTGCAACAAACCAGAACCGTTAAGCGTGGTATCATGTAGGCCCTACACTGTAGACTACTTGGTATCATGTAGGCCCTACACTGTAGACTACTTGGTATCATGTAGGCCCTACACTGTAGACTACTTGGTATCATGTAGGCCCTACACTATAGACTACTTGGTATCATGTAGGCCCTACACTGTAGACTACTTGGTATCATGTAGGCCGTACACTATAGACTACTTGGTATCATGTAGGCCTTACACTGTAGACTACTTGGTATCATGTAGGCCTTACACTGTAGACTACTTGGTATCATGTAGGCCCTACACTGTAGACTACTTGGTATCATGTAGGCCCTACACTGTAGACTACTTGGTATCATGTAGGCCCTACACTGTAGACTACTTGGTATCATGTAGGCCTTACACTGTAGACTACTTGGTATCATGTAGGCCCTACACTGTAGACTACTTGGTATCATGTAGGCCGTACACTATAGACTACTTGGTATCATGTAGGCCTTACACTGTAGACTACTTGGTATCATGTAGGCCTTACACTGTAGACTACTTGGTATCATGTAGGCCCTACACTGTAGACTACTTGGTATCATGTAGGCCCTACACTGTAGACTACTTGGTATCATGTAGGCCCACACTATAGACTACTTGGTATCATGTAAGCCCTACACTATAGACTACTTGGTATCATGTAGGCCGTACACTATAGACTACTTGGTATCATGTAGGCCCTACACTGTAGACTACTTGGTATCATGTAGGCCCACACTATATACTACTTGGTATCATGTAGGCCCTACACCATAGACTACTTGGTATCATGCAGGCCCTACACTGTAGACTACTTGGTATCATGCAGGCCCTACACTGTAGGACTACTTGGTATCATGTAGGCCCTACACTGTAGACTACTTGGTATCATGTAGGCCCACACTATAGACTACTTAGTATCATGTAGGCAATACACTATAGACTACTTGGTATCATGTAGGCCCTACACTATAGATTACTTGGTATCATGTAGGCCCTACACTATAGACTACTTGCAAGAACTACCAATTATAATCTTGATCCGTTGTGAGCATTGTCTGGACTTTTGCGAGTTAAAAGTCAAAGTTACGAACAAGCAACCCGTCTGGTGGCTTTGAAATCTCTTGTGTAAATGATTGCTACAAGCACGGGCAACTGAATCAACTTGGGTCTTTAGGCTTTATAACTAATATATACTATATATATATATATATATATATATATATATATATATATATATATATATATATATATATATATATATATATATATATATATATATATATCATCATGCTGTCAGTCGCTATGCGACAAAGACTGCTTTCATTTCTTGACCGCCGCACGCCATTTAGTTCTCTCTCTCTCTCTCTCTCTCTCTCTCTCTCTCTCTCTCTCTCTCTCTCTCTCTCTCTCTCTCTCTCTCTCTCTCTCTCTCTCTCTCTCTCTCTCTCTCTCTATATATATATATATATATACATATATATATATATATATATATATATATATATATATATATATATATATATATATATATATATATATATATATATATATATATATATATATATTAGTATAAAGCCTAAAGGCCCAAGTTGATTCAGTTGCCCGTGGCTACAAGCTACCAAAATCACCGCGTGTCGATATCGACGCGTTTCATTGCCCAATATATTTGACTTACGTCACCAACAATAGCCGTTCGAAATGTATGGAAACCGTTACCCAATATATATATATATACGTTGCAACGTACTCAAGACGTAGCAAGCAAACGTTAAACGTTCCGCGCCTTTATTCTGCAGCTCCGCGAAGATTCTTGCGTTTAGCACAGTAGTAGGGTAGGGCGGGGCAAGCAGTAGGGTAGGGCGGGGCAAGTAGTAGGGTAGGGTGGGACAAGTAGTAGGGTAGGGTGGGGTAAGTAGCAATATGCGGTTGTTGTCTGTCTCTGGTGGATGAATGCAATGCTACTACCTAGTGCACAATCAAACACACATGCAGACGAAATACACGGTTTATAGTCCAATAGAAATTGACGATGACCCGGATGTTTAGGTAAAACACCAATCTAATTACTATTAACGCGGGAATCGAGTGCGGGCCGACATCTTGCCACATGATTTAGTCAATTTATAGTCGTGATTACGTAGTGGAAACTTTTGACTTTGCTAAACGCTAAGTGTTTTCAAATGTACGATATACCATTTCGTGTGGACGTTACGAGACAGTTCGGGTACATTGTATTACTTAATTAATAAGTGCGTATTATGGCTGCTACACGCTTCGTCTCCGTTTATCAACGTGCCGCAGTATAGAAACAACATCCATTTAAGTCCATATTGTTTCCTGATTAACTGGAATTCATCACACACACGTTCGTGAGTCAGCAGACGAGAAGGGGAAGTCGTTAGCGACTAGACTAGGGACACAGCACGGAACCGCAGTGACGAAGCCAAAAAAGAAGACGCGTCAACTCCGGCAGCGAGGACGAAGCATTGCAGTGTGTCATATGCGGCGAGTTCTTCGTGACTTGTTAGAGTAGACCTCGGGAGGTGTGGGTACAGTGTCCGGTGTACAGTGACTGAACTTAAGGAGTGCGTTGTTTTAACCGCCCAAACAGCGAGTCTGAGGGTGACTAAATGATGCATCTTTGTTGTCTGCTTGGATAAAAATAAAACAATGTTTTTCCATATTTAGTAATATTTTGTTCGGGCCCCATAGGAGGGGGCGTCTTGACCCAGGTCTGGGGTAAGATGCCCCCTCTGGACAATATATTTAATTAAAAATTACATACGTACAGTTAGTGTTGTCAGTCGTCAACAATATCTTGTTATTACATACTATAGCTACACAACAACCGTATGACGTCATAGGCACCATGAAATAACGGACTTGTTACCAAGTCACCAATTGGCACGTCAAGTCAAGTCTCAACTCAACGACCTCTAAGTCCAAGCCAAGTCTCAACTCAACGACCTCTAAGTCCAAGTCAAGTCTCAACTCAACGACCTCTAAGTCCAAGTCAAGTCTCAACTCAACGACCTCTAAGTCCAAGTCAAGTCTCAACTCAACGACCTCTAAGTCCAAGTCAAGTCTCCGGTCATCTATGTGAATTCCAAGTCAAGTCCCAAGTCACCAAGGTTCAACAATTGCCATGATACTTGTGGGTTTTCTGCGGTAATTTTTAGCGGGAAATTTAGCCCGATGCTGCCCCGTCATAGCACTGGGATGCTGCCCTGTCACAACACTGGGATGAGTAGGATGCTGCCCCGTCACAGCACTAGGATGCTGCCCTGTCACAGCACTGGGATGAGTAGGATGCTGCCCCGTCACAGCACTAGGATGCTGCCCTGTCACAGCACTGGAATGAGTAGGATGCTGCCCCGTCACAGCACTAGGATGCTGCCCTGTCACAACACTGGGTTGAGTAGGATGCTGCCCCGTCACAGCACTAGGATGCTGCCCTGTCACAGCACTGGGATGAGTAGGATGCTGCCCCGTCACAGCACTAGGATGCTGCCCTGTCACAGCACTGGGATGAGTAGGATGCTGCCCCGTCACAGCACTAGGATGCTGCCCTGTCACAGCACTGGAATGAGTAGGATGCTGCCCCGTCACAGCACTAGGATGCTGCCCTGTCACAACACGGGGATGCTGCCCTTTCACAGCACTGGAATGAGTAGGATGCTGCCCCGTCACAGCACTTGGATGCTGCCCTGTCACAACACGGGGATGCTGCCCTTTCACAGCACTGGGATGAGTAGGATGCTGCCCTGTCACAGCACTGGGATGATGGGATGTCACAAAAAAATGGTCTCATTTTACGTACGTTTCGAGCCACCAGACTTGGCAAGTCAATTATCAAGTCAATGACCGCAAGTCCAAGTCAAGTCTCAAGTCATCTCTCTAAATTCCAAGTCAAGTCGCAAGTCATGAAAATGTGCGACTCGATTCCGACTCGAGTCAACCCTTACGACTCGAGTCAACCCCTACGACTCGACTCAACCCTTACGACTCGAGTCAACCCCTACGACTCGACTCAACCCCTACGACTCGACTCAACCCCTACGACTCGAGTCAACCCCTACGACTCGAGTCAACCCCTACGACTCGACTCAACCCCTACGACTCGAGTCAACCCCTACGACTCGACTCAACCCCTACGACTCGACTCAACCCCTACGACTCGAGTCAACAAGTCTGCAAAAAATACGTTCATGAATAACTAAAAAAAACCTTTCCTTGCCCCACCCTACCCTGGTGTGTATAGAGACCATCAGCATCAGAGGTTAGACCTCTATTGGTGACCTTCTCTGTAGCGCCTATAATCAATACTCGGGTGACAATAAGTAAGACTACAACCAGGCCTATAGGACTACTGTGGGTGCATATATGACTACTGTGGGTGCATTTATGACTACTGTGGGTGCATTTATGACTACTGTGGGTGCATTTACATTTGAATAATTTCAAACATTTGCATGTAAATGCGCGGACTCTCATTTGAACCCAAGTATGCTCCACGCGCACTCCGCATGCAGGTATGCACGCACGCACGCACGCACGCACGCACGCACGCACGCACGCACGCACGCACGCACGCACGAACGCTTTTATATAGATTATTTATTGGCCTGCCAAGTTCCCGTTTTATACAAATTATGACGATAAATATACCACAGCAATACATATTAAAACATGAAGTCTAACATTATTAACTTAGATTAATTTTGGGATAAAAAAATTAAAGGGAATAAAAAGAACGATTAGTTGAAAGTATATTATATTACATCTTGTAGTATAATTTTATTTCCATTTCCACAACACCGAAAAATTCATTAGAATTCAATAAATTAATAATTCCAAATACTATTCTGTTGTACCGGCCAGTCTCGATTATACATATTTTCCCCGAGCTTATCGGCAAGCTTCGACGTGACGTCACTGATGACAAGGAAATGCAACGAGACTTTCCATTGTTTCACCTACCGTTGACAGCGATAGCGGCTGTTGTTTAGAAGCGAACGTCAGAATGGTTTATTGTGCGGCATTCGATTGTAATGCAAACAGTAGTGAGAATATAGTAGCATGTAGTTGGTTTAATCCTACGTACGGAGCTAACTTTGTTTTTAAAAAGGGCAAACTTCAAGCACAACCGGCTTTGCTCGCTTCTAGAAACGAGAGAAGGTGGCAGCCCTGGGTTATCCTGGTGCTAAAATCACTTTGAAAGAGGATGCTGTGTCCACATTAATATTCCCAGTACTGTTGATGCCACCAATCCATAGAACACAGGCAGCGACACGGGCTTCGATGACCACGGTTCACCTAGGATCTCAGCGAGCTCTGAGCGAGCTCTGAGCGAGATCTCAGCGAGCTCTCAGCGAGCTCTCAGCGAGCTCTCAGCGAGCTCTCAGCGAGCTCTCAGCGAGCTCTCAGCGAGCTCTCAGCGAGCTCTCAGCGAGCTCTCAGCGAGCTCTCAGCGAGCTCTCAGCGCGGATACAGGTGATGTCGGCTCACGGTGAATTCGGCCCGGTGAATTCGGACAACATTCTTTGGAGAGTTCGGCCCGCAACTCAGAGCACAACGGGCATAGTGATCTCGGCTAAAACGACTGTGTACCGGGCACATAAAGCTTAATATGTGTCTTACTGTGAATAAAGCATAATGATTTATTCTCTCACTTGTTAATTGATTTAGTTCCACATTAACCCAAAAGTGTTACTTTGTAACCGCTTTTGTAGCTTTCGCTTCCTTTCGCATAAAATACTACCCTATGTTTTTTTCCCATTTTACCACGCAGTCAGCGAGACGATCATTAGAACTTATACAATTCGTTGTATCCCTAAAATTCATACCATATAATATATTACACACAAAAAACTACAATAATATATACAGTTGAATAATTTAAATTAATTAAATTACAATTATCATAATATCTTGTTTCTATATTTTAGAGTTTTATGCGTCCCTCAGATAAAAAAATAAATCAAACCAGTGACAGTGATAAGAGATTATTGTATTGTGAATACAACGGAGCCACCTGCATGTGGTCTATGATCTATACAGTGTTTTTCGTCAGATCATTTTGAATGAGGGCCAAAATCACTACCACCTGTCAGCGCTCCTCCAGCTGTTGGGATGTTTACTTTCTGACCTAACCATGAAAACGACAAATTTTTCTCATATATTTACCATGCATATACACATGTCACGTTGTCAAACATTAGATGGCAAGTTTTTGTTTATTTTTATCTTTATATGGAAGTAAAAGTAATGTTTGACCACGTCACATGTGTATGCGTATGGTAGATATATGAGGATAGGCTTGGCAGCTCCATGTGGTCGTTTTTGTGGTTCGGTCAGAAGGTAAATAAGATCAAGTAAGAAAGTAAATAAGTTAAAGGCTGCCGGCGTCGCTAAACTGCTCCGAGAGATCCTAATTCAAAGACGACACTGCGGTATCGCTATCGGTTCGAAATCGTTACGTTACGCTTTTTATTCTGGAAAATTTACATCGCCACTACTCGCCATAGTAACGCGAGTGAAACTATACTGAAGCATGGCGTAGAAATCACTGATTGAATGTAAACCCATGTCACAAGTGACGTCACAAGTGACGTCACAAAACCACGTGATCGCCCATCTCATTAACTTCGAATTTTACGCGCGCTTTGCGAGTTAGACGCATTAAACATTAAATTTTACCTACAAATAAATGTTTCCTACTTTTTATTTTGGCACATAGTAGGGCCTAAATACAATATTAAACTTTGTGTATACACAGAAAACCATTTTAGCTAGTGCCTTGTTGTTTGTCCCTTTAATTCAGATAAGTTGGGCATTTTAATTAAATGAAACCCCCAACTAGCTCCGAATCAGTTATCCAATGACAATCGTTTCCTTTAAATAAGAACGTCCGTCGTTGGCGTATAGGCTACTGCGAATGTTTGTTAAAAGCACATTTTGGATACTATGTCAAATTACAATGTTGTTTACGTGTATAGTTGAATGCCGGTAAACATGTTTATGTCGTGAAATATGTTTACTCTGACTTGGTAGACTGTTCCAGAGTTTTGACACCGAGTCACGCAATAGCGTCAGGATGACTGAAGTCATGTCGGCGGTGTCAGTGGACAACGCGATAAAATGGGGGGGGGGGGGGCGTATAGTTCCTGGTTGCTGATGTGATCACGTCAGGACACTGCGCAGTGTTGATATGATATGATATGATATGATATATATATATATATATATATATATATATATATATATATATATATATATATATATATCTGAGAACGGGCATGCATTAGCATAACATATTTTATACAGAATAATTGCGTTATCGCGATTCAGTAGTCAACAGATGTTTTACTAAACTGACAAATGTTTTACTAAACTGACACGAAGGTCAATTATAGGTCACATATATAGATTATATAACCTTTTTTCCATTTCTATGAATAATGTAGTAAGCATTTCAGTTAATTTTAACTAACCTAATTCACATGTTTAAACCAAATCCTGAATGAGTAAGCAACAACGTATTGTTTGGCCAAGCCACGGGAGTGCCATTCGTGAGTGCCACTCTGTGACCAATCACCACGGGACTTTGCTGTGAATTTCCCAGTGGCTCGATATAACCAGTGCTGCTATAAATAGCGGTTATACGCGTTCCGGGTCTAGTGGCTCTACACTATTTGACGATTCCTGCTGACGCCAAATCACCCAGTACAAGTTGAGACAAGCGAATAAACTGGAAACTGGAATTTCGGTGAGTCTATCAGATTGTTGATCTATCTTTACTATTTTGTAAACGACGTGTTTACAAGAAACGTGGACGGCTGCAAGTGAAAGCAGTGCTGTGAACAATGCGAGCGCCTATGGCTGACATCTAGGGTAATCAATGCACTCGACGGGTTACTTTCAAGTCTCTCGATATGGATAAGTTTATTTACATAATACGATTGTACTAATTATAATTTAATGAGTTATGGATGTAAATAGACTTAATAAAATCAAAGACTTAACAGTGCATATTCTTTGGAACCTATAAAAAGGGAAGGGATAAATTGTTAAGGTTTAGGTTATGGTTATGCGTCGGCCGCCCTCCAAATTTTAATTTTTCAGTTTTCGCAGCCGGCCAGATGTGGAAACAGATGAGAGCTCTTTCGTAATTCGGGTAAAAGACATTCGCGAAAAAATATCTCCTGTCATGAGATCCCATATATGCATGGTGAGATCTCTAGCTATATGTGCTTATACCAACTTGGATGGTCTGGGATTAGCAAATATCTTCTTGCAGCGGAACGTGCTAAATTGCTACTCAACCCGGTAGGCATATAATGGAGCGTGCACGTAAAACGTGCAAATACCATGATACGTTTCTGATAAGAAAGTTAAAAATGTTGCTTCGTCATCACGTTTTGTGTTTAGTTAATGGTAGGCGTACACAGTGTGTTCATATGTTATCGTAAAATCATGTTTTACGTTTAGTTAATGGTAGGCCTACACAGTGTGTTCATGTTATCGTAAAATCATGTTTTAATTAGTATGGGCTACGTACATATAGGTTGTACAAATCTAAAATCTTCACCGCCCTAATCAGTTATAATGGATCACTATAAAAATACACTTTGAATGTTTCGGGGCGAATATCATGTTTACATTGCATGCGGGGAACATGATTTTACAAGTGTTAATACTTACGCGCGTCATGTGATCACGTGAACGCCTGACCCGACAAACTTTGTCCACGTAGACTGCAGACTGCCGGCAGCTGTTCACGAGTGTTTTGAACGGCAATTCAAGGTTGATAGCAATTTAGCGACGAGCCTACAGTGGCCTCCGTTTAGTAGAATTAATTAGAGCAATTTTATTCTATTAAGCGGCTGCAGTGATTAATTTAAAAGCGAAAAATTTACTAAGAATGATATGGAACTGAATGTACATCGAACAATTGAGTTATATTTCGTCCATACTGAATTACTACATAGTAGCTACATAGTTTCGTTAAAGTGTTATTCTCAAACGACACTTTCTTAAGCCCGACAAACCCGCTACGACCCGTTTTGTTTTTTGGATTCCAATGCACTTCTTGTCGGTTTTGTTGCGTTGGGTCGGGTCGTAAGTTACATGGCTGTGCTAGTAAACTGTGACGTGTAGGCCTACGCATCCCAGTCGTTACAGTGCAGACACGTTACACCCGACGCCGACGCCGACGCCGACGCCGACGCCGACGCCTCCGTGTGGCCGTTGCTGGCAAGCGTAGCAGTGGCGCATCTAGAATTTCACAAAGGGGGAGGCCAAGTGGGAGGACGGGGGGGGGGGGAAGTTCACTCACCCATTAGTTTACCACGGTCCGTGCTACAATCTAATCAAATCCCAAATGGGCCATGGCTCAATGCTCCCTGCCAGATCCACCACGGAAGCATAAACAGATAGATCTAAAGGTCAAATTATATATTATATAAGGATCAAATTATATATATATATTTTTAATGAGATTCAAGCATCCTATGTATGCTATATTTCGCGAATATCGCGATAGTTTCATGTTCTGGCTTTACAAATCGAAATTGTTATGCTTTTCCTTCCGAATTATCACTAAGCGTCCAACAAGCCAAAATGCACGGAAATGAAAAACAAAGCATGTTTTTTTTTTCAGCATTAGTATAATTATTACACGCCTACATACATTCAAAACGTGCTGGTGTGAAACATGTGCATGCGTGTGTGCGCGCGTGTAAATCTAGAAATACAATGGTAGCAAGACAAGCCTGCGCATTTTACCGAGAATTGCATTAGCCAAAAGAATAGCCTTACCATTTTATTAACTTGTTTGTATACAATTATTGGTTTAATGATTTTCTTTGATAACCCAGCATGATGTGACTTGCCGATTGTAACAATTGGTATTTTGCTGTCATGACCGTCTATGTTTAAATCCTATCGTAGGCCTACAACCAGTTCAATAAAAATTGCGCTGTTCTCGACCTTGGAAAACGAAGAAAAAATCGGAAGATCTCATACAAATCAGTATAGGCTCATTCAGATTGAGTATTCCGTTTACCTGCCAAATCATTGATATCTAGGCCTAAACGTGATCTATAGACCCTATAGACACGTATAGACTAATTAGGCCCTATAAGCAGCGTCCCCGGCTTGGGCGTTATAAATCACGCTTTTCTTTAATGCTTAGTCAGAATCTCACGATGTACCGGTTTCGAGTCAAAATTGTCCCGCTAAACCGAAATTTTAAGGAGGAGTGGAATGGGTCTCAACCTTCTGTGCATCTCCCACCTGTGATAACCTCCCACAATTTTAGGACCAATCTCCCACATCCAACTTCCTATGACACACCCTCTTCAAGCTAATTAAGTTAAACTAAAATTAACGATTTATAATCAACATATTATACTGCCAGACCTAGTTTAGAGAGTGATATAATGTGTACTAAGATAAAATTATGTGCAGAAAATGTAACAGGATGACGTAACTATAGGGTCTGTACCATAACATTACAAATTATTTACCACACCGATACACCGGCCTACACATATGGCCGTAGGTAAACACTGCATGTATACTTATAATTAGTGTTTATAACTAAGACTAATTTACGTTATGATTCATGCAACCCAGCCACTCAGAAAAATTCCCACGCGTACGTACGTGCGACACACCTATTTATATGACTGTGTGGTGATTCATTTAATAACGTGTATATTATACGTACAATACTATATGCAGTCCAACCAAGCCAACAGTAATGTGATACCGTGAACTGCGCGTGAAGCTACAATTAAAAGTCAAACGGCAAGTATACCTACGGTCATGTTTCGTATTTTAATATTCAGTTGATCTAATACAAGGACTCGGGAGATCGCGAGACTAACCAACAAAGGACGCCACTTATGCAACACGCTCTTAGTAGAGCGAAACGAACCACGGAATTTCCACCGGGGATTCCCAGTCACGTGATGGATACTGTTGCTGGCTCGGGACGAAATTAATCATAGAATTTGCTCTCTAGACTGACTTATATATTGACTGAAACACAATCTTTCGCAATCAGAACTTGGCACCACACGACTTGGACAGCGCGAAAGGTGGGTTCGGTGTGCGATTTTGAATTGAATTGTCACCGCATAGACTTTGGACGTGGGCGTACGTGGCTCGATCGTAACCAGCAAAGTCAAAGAATAAAAGGCGCAGTGCTGATGTAGTCCGTGAGAGCGCAACCTTTCATTACGTATACAGTACTAAATTCAGCGGTCGGCAAGCCAACGACTTTAAATGTTATGCGCGATGATATCGTACACGTAACATAATCTGTGTCAGTGAAAAATAACAAGAACTTGTACGCCTGCACGAATTATATAGGTCAGCCGTACCCTGGCGGCGGGTACAAACAACATTGGTGTCAAATTTAAATAATAACTTTTTGCTAGTATAGACTGTGAATGTTGTATGATATTGTATGACTTTTTAGTGCAAGGTCATATCCATAAAATAAACAGCACGCTTAGTTCCAGAGAAAGATTTTGTGATTTGTTGTCATAAATTATGTAAAGCAAAACCATGTTTATGGTTATTATAGAATTATTCGCATCGGTGATACCCGCTAGAGGGCATCACTGTGTAGACAGGTTTTAGACCAGCTAGATGCAATTAAAATGTGACAGACAAAGATTCTTTTGTTTTAATGCGAAAAACGTATCTTACATTGAAATGTTTTATATAAATTTCATTTCATAATACTTAATAATGGTAATAATCGGTCTATTTTAAAATTTATATTTATTGTATATCTTTTATTCCTCCTTGTCCCCACAACCATCATCAATGTACGAGAGAGAGAGAGAGAGGAGATGAATGTATGAGATATGAGCCATAGTTATTCCTACTGTTACTGCCTATGTACTGTTTTCATGTATTTTATATGATATCTTTTGAGAAATTCAATAAACTATCTTGTATTTATCTGACATGGCTGTGATAAGAATTATTGTAAAACAAAAAAGGTTTATACATTACAATTAATATAACTTGGTTTAAGTTTATTCCTGGTGTAATTGCAGTGGAATATATAAATCTTCTTTTATATATCCTTTGAAGAAAGGTTTTGAGCTACAGTTTGGACAGCAGTGTAGACTAATCATTAACAGTTTTAATTCCTATCTCTGATATGGGTAGGAGACCACCTGATTTCTTATTTTGTGAAATGATTGTACACCAGTAATTAGATTAATAGTGACTGAAAACAATGGATTTTACAAGTAATAGCATTAATTTGTACATTAAATCAAAACGTATGTATCTAGAAATGAAAATGTAATAAAACAATTTCTTTAAGATGTTATTTATTCTTTTGTCTTTTATATCCCTGATAAGTTGATGTCTTTGTTCTTGTATTCAGAAATCACAACCCACTCAGCAGGAAACATGGATGAAAACCGTTTGCCACGGCCAAAATATCTGTGGGAGGCGAATGTGGAAGTGGCAGAAAAAGTGAAAGAGACAGTCAGACAGAACATCCATGAAGAGACGAATCTTCCATTCATCTCTAGTAGATTAACACGGTGCACAATGCAGCTTCCAGCCCGGTCTGATCTGCCCAGGGGGTTTGATCCCCAGTGGCAGGACGTGCTGTTTGACCGCCATGTCCAAATGGAACTAGAGCAAGCTCGAGTGGTCAACTGGTGTCGCAGCATAAAGACCCTTCTGCCTCTTTCTGTGCCTGGTCAGTATTCCATGGTCAATGTTTGTTGCCAGGGCTAGTGCAATGAGAAATATTTGCATTAAAAAATAAATTCACAATCACTGTATCACGTAGTGCACATGTATCACGTAGTGCACATGTATCACGTAGTGCACATGTATCATGTAGTGCACATGTATCACGTAGTGCACATGTATCACGTAGTGCACATGTATCACGTAGTGCACATGTATCACATAGTGCACATGTATCATGTAGTGCACATGTATCACGTAGTGCACATGTATCATGTAGTGCACATGTATCACGTAGTGCACATGTATCATGTAGTGCACATGTATCACGTAGTGCACATGTATCATGTAGTGCACATGTATCACGTAGTGCACATGCTCAAGATAAACACAGTGTGAGGAGCGTACAATATTAATTGCACATTTTTACATATGCAAGCGTAAATTACCATTATTTTATTTGTGTCCTTTTTGTAACTAAAAATGCAGTAAGACATTATTTAATAACTAGGAAATTAAATGAAACTGACAATTAAACAACAGAGTCTTTATGGCTCATCGTTAGTTATTGTACACAGCACATATATAATTATATGTTTCTCACTTCTGAGTTTGTTTCAAATCAATGATCAATGATTAAATCAACACCCCAGCATTTAAATCAACACCATATGTGAAAATATGCAGTAACTTTAATAAAAATCCACCTTTTTAATTGTTCAAAACATTCCCTTCCTCAGAAAGTATTTTTTAAAGTTTTGTGTAAAATACTCTTCTCTATAACTTACTGAAAATCCTGCATTACTGTCTACAGAAATGATTTAGTATAAATTATATAAGTAACTAATCTATGTGACACTGGAATGAATTTATGTATGATTAATTTTATTAGTTTCACTATTTTAAGTATCGTTTATATAAATTAACTGAAAACCACAACATTTTATTTTAAATTAACTGAAAACCACAACATCTTTCTGACATTCCAAGTGCTTTGAATCTTAATTATATATTTCACCAGCAATAATTCCTTTTCATTTCCCTGCAGGAGATGGCAACTGTCTGCTGCATGCAGTATCAATGGCTATGTGGGGGGTGCCTGACAGTACCCTCATGCTCCGGAGACTGCTCTACATTGCCCTGGTAGAGGACTCAGACTGCGGACAGATCCAGTATCGTTGGAAGGCCGAGAAGGGCTGGTTGAATGTTCAGATGCCTAGTGGTGGGCTCTCCTTGAGCACAGGGGTGAGTAATAGTAATAATAATGTTCAGGTGCCTAGTGGTGGGCTCTCCTTGAGCACAGGGGTGAGTAATAGTAATAATAATGTTCAGGTGCCTAGTGTTGGGCTCTCCTTGAGCACAGGGGTGAGTAATAGTAATAATAATGTTCAGGTGCCTAGTGGTGGGCTCTCCTTGAGCACAGGGGTGAGTAATAGTAATAATAATGTTCAGGTGCCTAGTGGTGGGCTCTCCTTGAGCACAGGGGTGAGTAATAGTAATAATAATAATAATGTTCAGGTGCCTAGTGGTGGGCTCTCCTTGAGCACAGGGGTGAGTAATAGTAATAATAATGTTCAGGTGCCTAGTGGTGGGCTCTCCTTGAGCACAGGGGTGAGTAATAGTAATAATAATGTTCAGGTGCCTAGTGTTGGGCTCTCCTTGAGCACAGGGGTGAGTAATAGTAATAATAATGTTCAGGTGCCTAGTGGTGGGCTCTCCTTGAGCACAGGGGTGAGTAATAGTAATAATAATGTTCAGGTGCCTAGTGGTGGGCTCTCCTTGAGCACAGGGGTGAGTAATAGTAATAATAATGTTCAGGTGCCTAGTGGTGGGCTCTCCTTGAGCACAGGGGTGAGTAATAGTAATAATAATGTTCAGGTGCCTAGTGGTGGGCTCTCCTTGAGCACAGGGGTGAGTAATAATAATAATAATGTTCAGGTGCCTAGTGGTGGGCTCTCCTTGAGCACAGGGGTGAGTAATAGTAATAATAATGTTCAGGTGCCTAGTGGTGGGCTCTCCTTGAGCACAGGGGTGAGTAATAGTAATAATAATGTTCAGGTGCCTAGTGGTGGGCTCTCCTTGAGCACAGGGGTGAGTAATAGTAATAATAATGTTCAGGTGCCTAGTGGTGGGCTCTCCTTGAGCACAGGGGTGAGTAATAGTAATAATAATAATAATAACTACTAAAGATTTTAAAGGAATATTTTTTTGGCAAAATAAAGGAAGTTTAAAAAATGAATGTTGGGTTCAACATGACAAGTTTCTACCCGAATTAGTCATAGAAATATTCAACTACCTAGGTACATGCAAGATTCACATCTTTGAACTTCCTTGACGAAAATTTAGCAATTTGCTGGGTTGAAATAATAACATTCTGTGCATTTCAGGGTATGTTTTTCTTTAGTGGTATATTTGGGGGCCATTGGGCTGTGGCCCCCTTTGGCTTAAATTTTTTTACTGTATTTTTCAATTGTGCCATTACGTGGTAGCATGGATGACTAGGCTTGCCCCCCTTTGTGAGATCCTCGATATGCCACTGTTTTTCTTAACATGAAAAAAAGAGAAATTTAAAGTAATATTTTGTAGAAGTACAGGAATTTAAAGGATTTTCCTTTAAAATAAAGGAACCGTATGACCACTGTTTATATAGCGCCATATATCTGGACAAAGTCTATTCAGAGATGAGTAGAACTGAGTGAACATTCTACAGCAGAATTTGTAGCATGTCCCAACAGCCCTGCATGAGTTCTGACAAATGCTTGACAGATTTCCATAATGTCTGAACACGTCGTTATTATTCTGTTTGCAGGAATGGAGTTCTGAATGGAACTTGATGAAGCGTTTGGCCGAGGACGTATACACCCCATCCCAACCCAATGTGCTGGCCTTCGAAAGCCTTGAAGAAATCCACATCTTTGTGTTGGCCAACATTCTGCGGCGACCAATCATTGTGCTCGCTGAGCCGGTCATTCGGTCAGTGTATGGAGCGTCACTCGCCCCAAACAATTGCGGTGGAATCTACCTACCACTACTGCTGCCACCTGGTGACTGTGAGAAGACACCTATCGTTATTGGATTCGAATCAAATCACTTTGCGCCATTCATCGGAACGCAAGATTATTCCAACCAGTACGTCACTGCGAAAGATGCTGTTCCCCTAGTGACGCATAACCTCGAGCCGCTGCATATTCATTTCCTGTCTTCTTCCCACGAGGAGCAGCAGGCACCTAGCCTCCTCATGAACTACCTCAATCTGATCGAGGTGAATTGTATCGCAACAGAAAGTGCCCAGCCCATTCTGTCTGCCTCGTTGCAGTACCTCCCGATTGACCCCGCCTTGGACCTCATGAAGGAGTTTTGTCGGGTCCACCCGGTGTCTACCACAAGACCACTGGCTGTGGCATCACGCGAATCAGAGATTGTCCAGACAAACTGTACCACAACAAGCTGCAAGTATTTTGGTGCCCCAGAATTTGGCGGTCGCTGTTCTCGATGCTTCAATGAGTACACACGACAGGACGTAGTACAACCAACAGGGGGCGTGTGTAACCACCCTGAAGCTACGGGAGGACCCCACGGCCCTGCTGCCATTGATGTACATGTCTCATTGCCGCATCCCAGACAAACATGTAAACATGTCGGATGCGTGCTGGAGGGTAAAGAAGATTACAAGGGTTACTGTCGTACCTGCTTCATCAATATTCCATCTACAAGTACCACCCGGACCCCCCGACACCAAGCCCCCCTGCAAGGTCCCCCTGAAAGTCTCACCAGCTACACCCGGGCTCTTGATGATATTAAAAGGTGCATCGGGCCGAATTGTGGCCAACTTGCCTGCAACAATTACAACGGTTTGTGTAGGCGATGCTTCCAGACACTGGCATTGCACAACACAGACGCCGCACAGCGACAAAGTCCAAGTAACGACCAGGCTTCCACTGGAGTTAAAGTGCAGCGAAGCAGTCCTACTATCAAAGGTAAATCAAAACCACTGTTATAAGTATTTTTTTAATACAACACAACATTTCTAGGGTAGATTTTTCACAAAGTTGGAATATCAGAAGTCTAATCTATCAAATCAGTTAAATGCATTACATCTTATTGGGCCATTATGATGGTCAAGGACCTTTGGTTAATCCAATCCGGATGAATTTGAACTACCAAAAATCACACAAGACATATATCTCCTATTTGATTTTGTGTTATTTGATATATTTTACTTTTCTTCATTGAACCATTCTGTCTCATTCTGTTATGTATATTATTTGAATAATTTTTTTTTGTAAACTCAGATATTATTTTCAACCTGATGCTACAGCGGCTACTTTGGCAGTTCTCGCCTTGATTTCATATAGAGACTGACATAATATATTAGAATGAGGATCTGTGTGAATGATTTAATAATAACTGAATGTGTTTCATTTATTCAGCGATGGGAACCACTCATCCCAAGTACAGTACTCACACACCGCCGCAGGCACTGCGACAACCTGTGGCACCACCTAGTTTCAACACTAAGCTATGTTGTGCAGGCAAGTGCGATTACTACGGCGACCCGAATCTAGAAGGTTACTGCTCTCACTGTTTCCCGCCATACCTTACACCAAGACGCACTAGAGACAGTAACACGACACCATACAGACAAAATGATCTGCAGCAATCAAGTGAAGCACCCTTTGGGTTCATCCGTCGATAGACATGTTCGCCTTGTGGCAACTGGAAAAGACAGGGTAAATGAGAGGACTGTTACGCAGTGACTAACACGTCTAATAGCACAGCTCAGGGGTAGAATCTTTTGACTCAATTTGTTTGAATTCAGACAGCAACTTGTTGTTGAATGTGTACACGCACCAGGCCAATCTATGTTGTGATGATTGTGCATGCATCTTTTGTATATTTACTTACTTATTTATTTATATTTTATATACTGTGTATGAACAGAAACTATCAACATAATTGATAGTATTTGCTTTTTTTACAATTTACTTTGTTGATTGACACATTAATTATCAAGATTAATGGAAATCTGCTTGTGAAATGATACCAGCTAAATAACTAGTCAGTAAAATTAGTTTTCAATAAATGACCATAAAGTGTTGAAACGATTCGATGATAAAAATGACTATTAAACTGTAATGAGTGAGATATGTAGATATGAAGAACATTGCAGTTATTACCACAATATATTTTACCATGTAAAAAGAACAAATTGTTCGCATATTTTCATGTGCAGACTGAATAGTTATTTTGTACAAAGTACACCAACACATTCCAGGTACTACAAAGGACACAAGCCTATTAAATAAGAACAAAATGTATATACAGTAGGGCTGAATCAGTGTATCAGAGATTGACTGAATCTGTGATGAACCTGTGTCTGATTTAGGGCACAATGTTGCATGCTATGTATTAATTTAAATTATCTACTGAAGATCATTATTTTTTTATTAAAATGATTTGATAGCACTAAAATTAAACCTTGTTATTTTCAATAATCTGCATGTTTATTTATTTTATTACACATCTGCTTAATTAAATTGCTTTATTCTATGATTCACCAATCTGCATGCTTTGTTAATCCAGCCAAAACACTTGGAAACCATAGTGTGTGGATGACTGAGGTTTCACTGTACACTTCAGCCATCAGGATGTGAACACCGATATGTTTTGTGTAATTTATTTGAAATAAAACAACTGCACAGTGCATTAATTAAATAAATGTTTAGGAAGTGTTTCATGTTGCACCTTGATAAATACACTGCTTCAGTAACATAAGATAAAACAAGTACTTCTTTTCTGCAAACAGCATTTTTTGTTTTAGTAAAGCCAGTTTTCCTGTAAATATAAAGGAAAATAATAAATATTGTGTCATTTCCAACAGCATTCAGTATAAAAGCTATTTACCACACAAGTACTTTATAGCTCTTCTAGTAACTAGAAGTTAAAAGATCAAATACATTTCATGCCAAACTATCTGCCTAATTTACTGATTAAATGTCATAATTACACCATGTAATGATATCAGTCTTACTTGTGCATATATCACTGGGTAAAAACTTGCTTTTGCCTCACAAACCTCATGTTAATTCGATATCATTCCTTTTTTCTTTCAAGTCAAACGACTCGAGTCCTTCACCTCAAGACTTGAGCTGAGTCACAAATTCAAAGACTCCACTTGAATTGCTAATCCAAAGACTTAACTCAAGTTGATGACTTCTGCTGAAAAACTTGACTCATGTCTCTGACACCCAAACATGTGACTTGAGTCATTGATCCCAAGACTTGACTTGAGTTTAAAATGTAATTATATGATTACAACACAGGTTTTTAATCAAATGGTAAGAACATAATATTTCATCTAAGCAAACAATCATCAGGCTTTCATTGTGTAGCTGGTGTCACTGAAGTCCACATCTTTGTCTTATTGTTCTACAAACACCCAGACTGCACGAGAAGGAAACTGAAAGGAACTTTGTAGCACCAAGCACTAGTGATGTGCGTCCTCTTCCAACTCAATAATGAACATCAAAGAAAGGAAACTCAGCCTTCTGCGGTTGCAACAAGTCAATAAGAAAACAGACGGTTCCTGCGAGTCCTTCATACAGACTGTGGGGGTTGTCAGGTCTCCGGGCACCCTGTTGGAACTCCTCTGTCTGCATGAACTCAGCGAACTTGAGGGCTCGGTGGATGTGCTTCTCATCCGAGGTGAGTCGGTAGAGAAGGAGGAAGACATAGCCACTGCCTGCCACCCCGTGGCAGACCCCTGGACCCTTCTTCAGTAACCCCCACTGCCAGGTGAGCTCTCCACACCTCAGACAGGCTGCCAGGTACTTGTCCTCTTTCCACAGGTGAAACGCCCTCGCAAACAGGTAGACCACACCTGCAATAATGGGCAGTCATCAGTAAAGTAAGTTGAACATGGGCGGCAAGTGCTTTCTCTGAAGCTGCGTCCAAAATTTGGAATGAACGCCCTGGCACTTTAAAATCATGAAACATTAAAAAAAAATCAAGACAATTCTCTTTTGAAATTGCATTTCCACCTTAAATCCTTGAAAGTCACTCATTTAGTTGATGACTTTTGTACGTCCCTGTTCATGAAATCATGCTTAGTTCTGGTTTGTTGTAAGCTCAGGTTCTTTAGAAATTACCAGTAGCCACTTCACAGGTTATATTATTATTATTGTTGTTACTACAACAGAATTTTCCAATCATTTTATCCAAGAGTGTATTCAAGCTAATCAAACCAACCATCTGACAAGTTGGAAAAAATAGGGAGATCTTTCGATTTGTTCAAAATGAAACGGAGATTGCGGTAAAAAAATGGTGGTGAAACTGGTTGAGTCATACCTCTATATAGGTAACAATCTTCCAACTTCCTAAACATTTACCAACTTCCTTAACGAGCTGACACATCGCGGCAGTAGGTTCCGACAACATGCTACTTGTTAAGGGAGGATCTCAAAACATTGATGAATGACACTATACAAAACTTCATTTAACTTCAGACCCCCCTCCTCGGTACATCAAACTTTGTTTTAAGTACATCAACCTGTGTGCAACTCTAGCAACTTCATATCCACCAGGTGGCACTTCAGCCTGTGTGTGCTCCAAGTGAGCACCTTAATATGAGCTGTGGTCGGAAATAAACAATGTTTTTAGGAAAAATACATCGATGTACGATGGTAAATGAAATGGCTGCTGACCCCCAAGGAAATAAATTGTGTGTAGTGTCGTACATATTTTGAGATCATTCCTAACTTCAGTATATTTTACAACAGTATATAGCATTCTTGCAACATGTCCATAATTATCTGGATATATTATGAACCTTTGATAAGTTAGGACCGACAGAATGTTAAACAAGGGAGATGACGTGGTGGTTTGCTTGCTTTGGGCCAAAATAGAGGCGATAACTGAGAGGGTAGAAACTTTGTGGGTTTGGGAAAGGGTGGATCTGTTTTAGTATACGTAGTGACAAATAACATAGAGAGGGAGGGTACAACTGCCATAGTTAGAAAATACAGGCAGTCGGTCAGAACACTAAAGCAGACGCTGGTTAAGCAGATAATTCTGTCAGGGATTTTACCAGTAATAGGAAGGAGGGGTCATAGATATAAAAAATTATAGTGAATAGCAATTAACATGCTAGTCCTAAAGCTACATAGGGAAGAGGAAGTTGGATTTGTGGGGGAGTTTTGTTGGGAGGGCTGATATGTACATGAAGGATGGGCATGAGGTAAAATTAGTAAAGGATCAGTGTAGATTGGATATCAGAAAGTACATGTTCTCACAGAGGACAATAAATGAATGGAACAAATTATTTACAAATTGTGTAAGTGCTGGCAGCGTGAAAATGTTTAAAAACAAGGTAGACACATATCTCAGAAGGGCAGGTTACACGTAGATGAACATTGTTGGACTCTCGATAAGCCAACGGCTTCCTTGTCTACTTGCCATCTGGGCCTTTGGATTGGATGGCAAATCTTGTTAAATCTAAAGAATATTTATAATAATAACATTATTGCTTTGTTTACTTGATTACAATCTTGAGGCACCTTAGATATTAACTGGGAGCATAGGCAATGATGTGCTTATTTAGCCAATTTTTTAACTTAAGCAATTATTTAGTTTAAACTATGATGTTGTACTAAATGTTTCCTCTGCATTCAGAATATGATCAAAAGTCGTATTTCAAAATTCATGCCACAGGCACCTGAAGTTCGGATATAGTCAATAGGCTGATAATTTCGATTTTTCATATTATTATGTTACTTTGTAAAATTGATGCTGCTCTTTCTGTGGTTGTGTTGTTAAGTCAATCAGGAAGTTCCTTCCATCTGCATTTTTATAAAATAGTTAATTGGTAACGAGAATTTGGAATTCAAAATGACAAGGTTTTTTGAATTCAACAGCGTTTTTAATGTATATATTTCAACATTGACCATAGAGTCAGTAGCGAGATTGAAAGTGGCAGTGAAAGTGGCAGTGACGATGAAGATTCTCTGGTCAAAAAGTTAAAATTTTTTGACACGCATCCCGCAGAATGCACCAGCTTTCATTGAACAGCATAAATCGTGATTATCTTGGTAATAAAATTATTAGGTTATGACGTGTAGGAATGACACAATTGTGCTTGACATAATTATGACAAAACAACGTATTTGAAATGTGCATCTAATAGACAAAAAAAACTATATCGAATGCAACGTTTGGTCAATACTAGATGGGAACAGGGGAGACAAATAATAGATAAGACATGACTTTTGTATTAAGAGAACACTGCACTCACCAGGGGCCCCATGGCACCAATGCACCAGTTCCTCACCAGGCGGTCGGCGCTGTTGTCCCACCTCATCCATGGCGGGGGCCACATTGCCGTTCACCTGCTGCAAGCCGAGCAGGAAGTCAACGGCTCCACGCACATCACGCTCCATTGCTTCATCGGCCTGCAGGATGTCAGGGAAACACAGCAACATCTGGAGGATGGACGAGAGGCCATGGGCTGCACCTACAAGGAACAGGTACTACATGTCATATTGTCACATCACCTGCAAGGAACAGGTACTACATGTCACATTGTCACATCACCTACAAGGAACAGGTACTACATGTCATATTGTCACATCACCTGCAAGGAACAGGTACTACATGTCACATTGTCAGATCACCTGCAAGGAACAGGTACTACATGTCACATTGTCACATCACCTGCAAGGAACAGGTACTACATGTCACATTGTCACATCACCTACAAGGAACAGGTACTACATGTCATATTGTCACATCACCTGCAAGGAACAGGTACTACATGTCACATTGTCACATCACCTGCAAGGAACAGGTACTACATGTCATATTGTCACATCACCTGCAAGGAACAGGTACTACATGTCACATTGTCAGATCACCTGCAAGGAACAGGTACTACATGTCACATTGTCACATCACCTGCAAGGAACAGGTACTACATGTCATATTGTCACATCACCTGCAAGGAACAGGTACTACATGTCACATTGTCAGATCACCTGCAAGGAACAGGTACTACATGTCACATTGTCACATCACCTACAAGGAACAGGTACTACATGTCATATTGTCACATCACCTGCAAGGAACAGGTACTACATGTCACATTGTCAGATCACCTGCAAGGAACAGGTACTACATGTCACATTGTCACATCACCTGCAAGGAACAGGTACTACATGTCATATTGTCACATCACCTGCAAGGAACAGGTACTACATGTCACATTGTCAGATCACCTGCAAGGAACAGGTACTACATGTCACATTGTCACATCACCTGCAAGGAACAGGTACTACATGTCACATTGTCACATCACCTGCAAGGAACAGGTACTACATGTCATACAGCAAGTGTACAGGGCTTCACAGATTGCTTAGTTCTTACATCTATTGCAAAAAAAATATTGGCCTCAACAGTAATTATAATTCAACTTTAAAAAGTTGACATTTGAGTGTATATCACAAAATACTACAAACAGGCTGCATTCCCATAAAATAGTAACTGATGCAGAAAACAATAATTTGTTTTATTATTTTGAGCCCCTGGTGAGTGCAGTGTTTTAAATATATAATGTGAAGCTAAGTTTCTGTTTGTATGTCTGTCTGTTGCGTCATCTGTGGGCCGACCCAGACAAATCTTTGCAAGGCCACCCAGTGGGCTCTTCTGAAGGTCACTGGAGGTCGGATGTTGAACCATTCCCAAGGCCGCCGGGGGTTGGGGGTCAAAATCTAAAAAAGGCTGTTGCGGTCTGAGTAGATGTTGCAACTAGGGAATTATTTTGTTTTCTATGTCATCATAAAAATAATAATTATGCATACGCATTTGTCGCTGGATGTACGCAGCAATTTTGAATGGTATTGAGGTATTTATGGATAGCGTCTATATATATAGCATTATGCTTATATATATATACATATATATATATATATATATATTTAGGGCCAAAGTATTCTTTACTCGTACTTGTTGGTACTTGAGTATCAATTTCCCACAAAGTACTTGTTACTCGTACATATCAAAGTACTCCTACTCATTACTTTAAAAAAATATGAATATTTACTTCATGGAGGAGGCAGATCCTGCAGAGCCCAGCAGCAACACAGCCTCTGCTTTCACTACAGAGGTAAATGACTGTCGCAGCCATAGATCACAGCTGTTACCCGCTGGCTTACTGGAAGGCTCAGCAGTGCAACTTGCAGCTAGGTATCTGAGTGCCCTTGTACTCCTGTACTATGTGGGATGAAGTACTCGTTACTTGAACAGCTGAATTCATACACCTCAAAGTACTCATACTCGAGTACTTTAGTCAGGTATACTTGCCCCAACCCTGATAGCATAACATACATATGCTAGCTACATAACAGAAACATTCTACCTATACTATGCTAACTAGTATAATATATTAAGACACTTTTTATGGCTTTTGATTAGTGGTCAATGTTACGATCAGCATAGATTTTTTAAAAGCTTTATTTCATGATGGTGACCATATCATGTTTATCGTGTGATTTTCAATGGGCTATCAATCACATCCACTCTTACATGCACAGTTATATAACGAAGATAAATATATACATAAATATATACATAATACAAAAAAAAAATTTATATAAATAAATATTTTATATAAATAAATCAATTAATTCAATTAAAACCATTGAGTAAAAGCCATTAATTTACAATAAAAAAATTATATATATAAATTATAAATAAATATATAAATTAATTAATTCGATTTAAAGCAATTGAGTAAAACCATCAATTTACAATAAAAAATCTAAGAAATTATAAATAAATGTATCAATAAATTATCAATAAATATATAAATTAATTAATTAATTTAATTGAGTAAAAGCCATAAATTTACCATTTCTAAAACATCAATATTCATACAAGCCTGTCTAGTTCAAAATATTCACAATTATATAGATCTTTCTTGATATGCTTTAAAAACAGTGTTTTAAAACATTCTACATATTTCAAATTTCTAATATGTACTGGGATAGTGTCCCACGGTTTCCCTCCTCTATATGCCCTACAGACAGGTTGTATTTTCTAACATGGATATTTGTATGAAAGTTATGCACACTATTGTATAGTATGAATATATCTGTAAGTTAAGCTGGGACAAGCCCATGTATCATATTATACATTACTATTGCAGTAAAATACCATATGCGAACATCGATTGGTAACCATCCTAGATTCCAAAATAGTGTTACTGCTGAAACCTGTCATCTGTCTTTTACATTTAGAATAATACGTGCATATTGCTTCATAATTTTATGAACATTCATAAGCAAAGATTGACCGCAGCTGCCCCATATCATGCACTTGTAGAATTGCATATATCAGCAATGGCAACTCACTCTTCTTACATTATTACTTTACAAATAATTTCACCTATAATAATCTGTTATTCAATGCAAGCAATAAATAAGAAAACGATACCTACCAAGATATTCTGTGTCGTAGTAGGCATACATGAGCGGAGAAGGGGATTTGTGCCTTTTCGCATAAGTCTTTCCTGAGTGAATAATTGCTGTGATAATCATTTTAATGGCATCTTTATTCACCACCTGAAACAAGTTAAACTGAATCTATGTACCTATTTAAAAACACTGCAACAGTTAATGACTCAACTAATTGACTTTTTCTAGAAACAAAATGGAATAATATTTTTACAGTGATTCAAACCAACTTGCCTCAATTGTGGCTCCAAATCATTCAATCAGAAATTGTTCCCAAAGTGTCTTATCCATAACTTGTAAAATATTAATTTTAGCTAACAGCTAATATATTGAATGGGTATGAAAATATTGATAGAAATATGTTTTTCTCTCTCAAGATAGCAGAACTAGAGGACATAAGGTAAAGTCAGTAAAGGATCAGTGTAGATTGGATATCAGGAAGTAATCATTCTCACAGAGGATGGTAAATAAATGGAACAAATTATCTACAGATTGTAAAACTGCTAGCAGCATGAATATGTTTAAAAACAAGTTGGACACATATCTCAGGAGTGCGGATTACACGTAGACGAACAATGAAGGACTCTCGATAAGCCAATGGCTTTCTTGTCCACTTGCCATCTGGGCCTTTGGCTTGGATGGCAAATCTTGTTAAATCTAATTCCCTGTTTGATTGGCATGGTAATGTGACCAAATGTAAAGATGACCCTGCGTCACCATTTATCTCTTTACAAATTTTTCCTGGCCATATGGATTGCACAGCATGATTTCTTCTGATTTAAAATTATTTGAAAAACAAATTCCCTTACAAATTATCATGCATGCTATAAAGCATACCAATTTATTTATGATGCAAAAAAATATTATATGTACAACACATGCATGGACGTTCTTGCTGCAATACAATTGTCAGTATACAGTGTGTGTGTGTGTGTGTGCGTGTGCGTGTGCGTGTGTGTGTGCGTTCGTGCATGCATGCATGCTTATATCCTCGCTAAATTACTGTTGATAATCATAGAACTCATTTTATGTGTTTATGTCGTCATCACAGACATCATTGGCATTCGTCTATCTCGAAAGATAATGGTGTGGTGCCGTAGGTGACATCAGTGTTTTGTACAGCATCTGCTATAACTAAAAAAAGGTGAATCTTGAGTGGCAGTCTCTGTTACAGATGGTACCGGTATATCATATTAAACAATATTTGGACAACATGTGGAATATAAAACAGAATAATTAATCTCAGGCAGACATGTCAGTTGGAGGCACACTATCACTAACAGACATATGAACTAATGAGCACAGCTTAAGGCGGACTAACCTAAGGGTGGACAGACGCTTCAACACCCATATTGACGTCGGTATATATGCAAGTATAAAGTTCAAGAAATAATACGAGGGCTAATTCTAGATTTAATTACCTGTCCAAATTTGCGGTTCAACAACAGGGAACCACAGAGATAGCCTGCTCTGCCAACGAATAATTCATCTGAGCCACAATTGAGATAATTCACTGGCTGACACGTCGCGGCTAATGCCAGGTATTTCTTATTGAGTTCGTCTGACGCCTTCTTTTCCGCGATGTCACTATACACGAGGCTGCTGACGGCAAAGACGCCAGCGCTGCCGAGCAGAAAAGCAGCAGGCGGGTCGCGGTTAGCTTTTCCACTTGCATAACTAAGGGAAACATCGGCATAATTGCGAGCACGTGTCAGGAATTCTTGTCTAACCGACTTGTCTTCTGCAAATGGTTTGGAGTTGGCAAGGTAATCAAGCATGTACGCTATACCGGCACATCCAACATACAGACCGCCATCGCAGTTGTGAAATATTGGGGGCATGCCCTCCACTATGCTTTTCACCATTGCCAAAATAATTTGCTTCCAGTACTTCTCTTTGATAGCATATCTGACGTTTGGATCAAAGTCCGGCATGTTGTTTACAAAACACCTCATGATTAAAGTTTGTTATGACAATAACTAACGAAAAAGCATTCGGTAAACATGCAGTTCATAGGGGTTATATCCGTTGTCGCAAATGTCAGATAATTTCCTTTATAAACTGGTCTTTAAAAATATTTTATTCGCATTTAATTTAGCTTTATTGTGACTTCATCACCTTTGATGTTATGCATATTTATGTATCCATATATAAGCATTAATTAATTTTTTTATATCATGCGAGTAAATATTTACTGAACGACCTTGACAGAAAACATTTCAGAGAACATTATTGGGGGAACATATGTATTGTGACACTACAACATCGTGGCTGTCAAATTCTGGTAGCTTCTGTTTAGCGGTTCACAAAGTTCACGTTGGTTTGCTGTCGGCCTAAGCCAAAAAAAAAATGGCCAATGTTGTATTATTTGTTCTGTCTATGACCATAGGGTTATTTTTCATTTTAATGGGGCTTATAAAATTAACACCGGCTTTCAATGATGACGTTTACAGAGAAATGGTAAGAAACGGCCGGGTCGGGCCGCTGCCGCCAGGCGGCGCGGGTCACGGATTCACGGGCCCTGCCGCTGGCCTGGCGCATTACTATAGTCATGATGACTGCCATGGGTCTGCATGGCTCTTGTTATACTTATGCATGTAGAAATAATGGTCCTTTTCTAGAACCCGGGCCCACCTCAATTTCGCCTTTATTGATATGAATTTTGTATAGTAACCGTGCGGTAAAGGTGCATTATCTTGGCCGAAATTATTAACGCTTTTAAATTACATATTTACCAAATTTTTTCGATGCTAATGTGATCTTTGCATCACTCCCCATCGGATCAGGTACAAAACAGACTGATATTTGTAAAAGATATTGTGTTTGAGCACACTTTTAGTGCCCAAAATAACGCTATACCGGCAATAGCCGGCCGGTGTTGTTAATATGGCGATCATCCGAAATGTGCTGTAACAATATCACGGTGGCATCAGAAACGGAAAGGCGATTTCACTGACAAATATTTCGTACCGCAGTACAAAAAAATACGAAAAATAGAAGAAGAAGTGCAATTTAATGTTACGAAAAATCTATACAAATTGATAAATTAATGTTAAAAAGCCCTCAAAAATCGAACCGGACAGGTGATTTCACTGACAAATATCTTGTACGCAGTCTAAGAAGAAGAAAAATAGAGTTCAATTTAATTTTGAAAATCCCCCAAAAATCCACCAACAAATATCTCGACCAAAATATAAGATAATGTAAAATAGCAAACACATCGCACATATATAAAAATTAATTAAAAGTTCATAGATCGTGCAAATATCTTTCGATATTTCTCATAAACAAGTGTCTTGTTTGCTCAAATCACACAATTCAGTAATAACTAATTCTTCAGGGGACATTGAAGTGTTTATTTTTGACATTACTAATGTTTGGACCGTATCATGAGGAAAATTGGACATTTCACTACAAAAAGATGTTGTCGTTTTGGAAATTGCAGCCATGGTGAATTTCGAGGACCAAATTTATCGAGATATTTTCGTTAAATTGATATCTACAAGAGAATTATTCAAACCTAGACATCGTTCAAACCCAATGTAGCAACTGTGAAAGTATGGTTGGCTCTGAAAAAAAGCCGTTTTGTATCTTCTGGCGACTGCTGGGCGAAGTTCACTGTTAGTGTGCATTTGTTCATGGGTATTGGTCGCGAATGCACATTAGCAGTGATGAGAGACGTCGTTGGTGGTTCCTGTGCTGCTGCATCCACAGGAACTCTTACAAGTAAGTGACGAACAGAGATCGCGGCGTGCTGAACTGTCTCCGGAGTTTCCTCTTTGCTCTCATCCACATGTTTTCTACATTCTGAGAATGGATCTCAGGATGTAGAGGATCAACGAAATTCTGCTCGTGTATCACCACATCATGGAAATAGATGCCACCGTTGAGTTGGTCCAGGTTATGGTATGCCGGCCACCCATCCGACATAATGTGGGTGCCGGGTAGTAGCCAGAGTCCGGCACCACCTGTATCCTGCAGAGGCCGCTCTATATTGCGCCAAAAACCCATTCACCGATGTTAACACTGCCGTCGTGATACTTCCGGTGGTAGAAGTAGCTTTTGTCGATTTCGACAACAATCGGGCTTCCATTGTTATCAAAACCACCAAGTAGCTGCGGGTGGTTCGTGACGTCGATGGCGCACACATCACGCACAAAATTGTACCGGTGGATGACCGTGTGTTTCGAGATGTTCAAGTGCCACATCACGTCCTGCATGGCGATCTCGCCCAGCTGAACAACAGCCACACAGGTTTCCAGAGTGGAAGGTTACTCTTGAAGAAAGAGTGGAGCCGAATGTTCTGCTTCTCCCTGCAAAGTCGAAACTTCCATCGGAACCCATCGGCGACATCTCGCTGCGCGACGAGAGTGCAGTCGATCCCGCAACAAATACACTGGTGAGTGTTGCGCAGCGGTCGTCGGCGAGCCAGCCACTCAACCAGAAGCTTGATGTTGTCCTGGAGCATCAAGCCGAGCTGGAGCGAACCCAACTCCTCCACTAACACTGCTTGAACCGTCAAACTCATATTCGGCAGCACAATGTGCGTAACGTTCGTTGGTCGACTGGCCATCGTGGAAGTGACGAATCTCTCTGTATCTCGCTCTCTGTCTCTCGTACTTGTAGGTTCGCGGATCGCAGTAGAAAAATATACCTGAAATTATAACGCCGACGTAATTGATATACTCGTTGCTTTGCGCGCTACACAGCTCCCGCCGAATTAGCGCGGTCACATGTTCTCATTCCCGCGCACCGTCAGCAACAGCACAGGAACCGCCAACGACGTCTCTCGTCACTGCTAGTGTGCATTCGCGACCAATACCCATGAACAAATGCATACTAACAGTGAACTTCGCCCAGCAGTCGCCAGAAGACACAAAACGGCACTTTCACAAAAGAGTTGCTACATTGGGTGTGAACGATGCCTAGGATTGAATAATTATCTTGTAGATATCAATTTAACGAAAATATCTCGATAAATTTGGTCCTCGAAATTCACCATGGCTGCAGTTTCTAAAACGACAACATGTTTTTGTAGTGAAATGCCCAATTTTCCTCATGATACGGTCCAAACGTTAGTAATGTCAAAAATAAACACTTCAATGTCCCCTGAAGAATTAGTTATTACTGAATTGTGTGATTTGGGCAAACAAGACATTTGTTTATAAGTAAGATTTAAAGATATTTGCACATCTGTGAACTAGTAATAATTTTTTTATATATGTGCGATGTCTTTACTATTTTACATTATCTTATATTTTTGTCGAGATATTCGTAGGTGGATTTTTTTGGATTTTCAAAATTAAATTGAACTCTATTTTTCTTCTTAGACTGCGTACAAAATATTTGTCAGTGAAATCACCTGTGCGGTTAGATTTTTGGGGGCTTTTTAACATTAATTTGTAGATTTTTAGAGTTTTTCGTAACATTAAATTGCACTTCCTTTTTTTACGTATTTTTTATACTGCGGTACGAAATATTTGTCAGTAAAATCGCCTTTCCGTTTCTGGTGCCACTGTGATATTGTTATAGCACATTTCGGATAATCGCAATATTAACAACACCGGCTATTGCCGGTATAGCGTTGTTTTGGGCACTAAAAGTGCACTCAAACACAATATCTTTTACAAATACACGTCCGTTTTGTACCTGATCCGATGGGGAGTGATGCAAAGAACACATTAGCATCGAAAAAATTAGGTAAATACGTAATTTAATAGCGTTAATAATTTCGGCCAGGTTAATGCACCTTTACCAACCGTGCACTATGCTGACAATGTGAATGGCAATGTGAATGGCAATGTGAATGGCAATGCCAATCATGAATTGACAATGACATTGAGGTGGGTTTGGATTCTAAAAAAGTGCTGAAATAATATTTAAGGTGGCCGACTACCCTAAAATCAAGCAATTTGCGCATTGGTCTACGCATCATTGTTACGCCAACGATTAAATCAACACAAAAGTTATATTGTTGATTGAAACTATGTCCATAATGCCAAAAGTAAACACAAATTATATATTTACTGGAAAAAGATGTTAATAAGAAACGAAACCATTATAAATTAAACGTTATACATGTAGTACCTCTCGACAAAAAATGTTTCAGAATGTGATTTCAACATAGCAAAAACTCTATTTCTGTCTGGCACTTAATGATTTTTTCTATGTGTGGCATTTTGGCCAACTTTTACTCAAACGATTTACTCAATGTGGGTTAAATTTGGATTTTGATAACAATGTTCCATAATATGGCGTTTTACAAGAACATTTGGTTAGGGTGATGCTTTCAAGATAGCAAAACCTAAATTTTTGCCTGGGACAAAGAGAAAACTCTTCGTATATAGACATAAATAATAAATTAACATTTTGGCCAACTTTTACTGAAATGCCATTGTGGTCAAATGTATATGGGTTTTGGATAAAAAATTAGGAATTTTTGCTGCTAACTTAGCTGTTACTGTACGTGTTACTTGTCAAAATTTATAGGTTTCTTTGTGACTTAATAAATTCCATAACATTATTAACTTTATAATTTGTTTAACATATTATGCTTTATATAATATCGATATATCAAATTGCAATATTTTATATTTGAATAGTAAATAAATCTTGTTTCTAATTTTGTTGGTGATGTTACTATGCCAGATATTTCGAAAATTTGCTTGATACCCCACAACTTTTTTTGCTTTTTATAGAGATTAATACTAAATGAACATCTTAGCCAATTTTTGCTAAACTGACATTACTCCTAAGAGTCTTTCTGGGTCAAATATTGAATATTGTCGAAATTTATATTCGCAACTGTTTCACAGACCTCGATCAGTCAGGACTGTCAGTTCTGCCCCCATAGGAAATTTTTTTATCAATACAGAACTTTAGTGACTTTCAGCAAGTTTCACATATATATATATATATATATATATATATATATATATATATATATATATATATATATATATATATATATATATATATATATATATATATATATATTAATAAATATATATATAAATTATATATATATATATATATTAATAAATATATTAATATATATATTTTAAATACATATATATATATATATGTATATATATATATGCATATACATATATATATATTTATATATATATATATATGTATATATATTTATATTTATATAAATATATATATTAATACATTTATTAATATTTAACAATTAACGACAATTAATTATAGGGTAATACTTCATAGAGGAATTGCAATTAATTATAGGATAATACTTCGTAGAGGAATTGCATTACAAAAAATAAATAGTGCTTGTAAGTTCTTTATTTGGTAGCCAAAGAATGATCCTCAAGTCCTCCGCTCCCTGCACAACCATTAAACTATTAAATTATTTTTTACCAGATCCATTCAAGATTCGACCAGAAAATGGCAAAGTGGTCTGGCTCTATGTATTAATAATAATAATATGTTTTATTTCAAACAATCAGTATGTCCATATAAAATAATAAATACATAGATTAAAAACAGTATATTTTAAAATTATACAAAGCTAAGATCCATTGATGCCGCAATTTCGATGTACAGTACATGTCGCTAATTGCAATGTTCTTTATAATGGAATTCAGTGACTTGTCAATCCTAGTCATAGCCATAGCGAACATGTGGCTAGCGCTACATCTCATAGGCAGTCTGTTCAATATCCTGTAGGAGTTATTATAAGCAACAACAAATTGTTGAAAATTTGCTTTTCTACAGTTTACCCATAAAGCACACATGTAAATATTACAGACTATGTATTATAGCATAAGTGGTTTTTCCTGCTTTTCCTTCTTTGCTGCAAAGTATCAGGTTGCCAAGTCTTCTTTTCCAGTCAGATGTGGTTAAAAAGTATGGATCAATTTCTCTATCCATTTTGCCCAATTGTGCACACTGTGGAGCTTATGATGGAAAAGTTACGCTACTTGGATTTAATGATGGATTCTGTTTTATGATGGAGTTTCCATATGAGTTCATCATCTTAGTGAAACATTCAGCAGGACTTACTGCCATACTTACAAAAGTGAAACATTCAGCAGGACTTACTGCCATACTTACAAAAGTGAAACATTCAGCAGGACTTACTGCCATACTTACAAAAGTGAAACATTCAGCAGGACTTACTGCCATACTTACAAAAGTGAAACATTCAGCAGGACTTACTGCCATACTTACAAAAGTGAAACATTCAGCAGGACTTACTGCCATACTTACAAAAGCTCCAAACTAGGAAGTACACAAATTTCTTCTCCAAGCTTATGCTGATGCCATCATCTTTTCGGATGTTAGCAAGGTTGCTTGTAAGTGTTCATCCGTAGTGACAAGGTGTTCTCACTTGTAGACAATGCAGAATGTAGTGTTTTACTTATTGCAGAGAAAAGTGTTCACCCGTAGTGACAAGGTGTTCTCACTTGTAGACAATGCAGAATGTAGAGTTTTACTTATTGTAGAGGAAAGTGTTCATCCGTAGTGACAAGGTGTTCTCACTTGTAGACAATGCAGAATGTAGTGTTTTACTAATTGCAGAGAAAAGTGTTCATCCGTAGTGACAAGGTGTTCTCACTTGTAGACAATGCAGAATGTATTGTTTTACTTATTGTAGAGGAAAGTGTTCATCCGTAGTGACAAGGTGTTCTCACTTGTAGACAATACAGAATGTAGTGTTTTACTTATTGTAGAGGAAAGTGTTCATCCGTAGTGACAAGGTGTTCTCACTTGTAGACAATGCTGAATGTAGTGTTTTACTTATTGCAGAGAAAAGTGTTCATCCGTAGTGACAAGGTGTTCTCACTTGTAGACAATGCTGAATGTAGAGTTTTACTTATTGCAGAGAAAAGTGTTCATCCGCAGTGCCAAGGTGTTCCCACTTGCTGCCCAGACGGGATGGAAGCCCAACCCACACATGTTCCGTAGAGTCGTGGGAACAACAGAAGTTGTTTGTGGGACACTTCTTGCTATTGTTCCAGGTAATATTACAATATATATATATATATATATATATATATATATATATATATATGTTTATATATATATATATATAATATATACAGTAAAACCTGCCCTAGCAGACACCTGTCCATAACGGACACCTGTCTATAACGGATAATTTTGAAAGTCACGAATTACTTGCTATTAGTTTGCACTGTCCGCTAACTGCCCATAGCAGCCACCTGGTCAGTGTGGACAACGGTCAGGGAATTTGGACCCAACCATCCATAGTCACCCTGTCGCTTGCGGACAGATTTAAGTACATTGGTAATCCCTCAGTCAATCTACCTGAGCCACCACTGATACCCATTCAATTTGCTACTCTTGAGTGCCAAATAATCGTCCCGATATGCGTATTTATTTGATGAAAAATGCCACACCTTATTTGGCAATATATAGTTATTAGATTTAAACATTTGTGTCAGACTATATTCTCCGATAATCGTGGCTAATTCTGGAGCTGCATGTGGCTCCCTCTGATGGCCAATTTGTCATCGAACGACAGTCGTGAATTTGGCTGGAATTCATGCTTCCATGGATCCTAGATCCCGAAGCGTTAGGCCATCAGATTTCTATGATTAGGTGAATCGGTCGGATTCTTTAGTTCTCGGGAGCTTGACATTGTATATTATTAGTTAAAACGCCATTATCACCGTGTAAACCAACCATAAATGGCTACCTTGCACAGCGCCTCAAAACCAGTCATAACTGGCTGGTGGCGGTTTCCCCTGAAATGGGATTGCGTATTCAATTCAATAAAACGTTGATGTCAGTTTAAAAACGGAAAATTTCCCTTTTTTACAGATATAAAATGCAGTTACTATATCTGCAGTGACGCGACGCAAATATGCACAAAGTTTATGCATATTCGGCAGGAAAAAACCTGAATAGTTTACTAAGGACGACTTCACGTCGAGTCAAACAATTTTGCTTCGGCGCTAAGAAAAGACAAATATGCTAGTGACTTTTTCGCACTATGCTATTATTTATTTTGAACAATTTGCCTCCTATGCTGTTATTCGACACTATGCTATTATTAAATTTGACTGATTTGCCACCCTATACTATTATTTGACCTATACAATTAATTGGCACTCGAGAGTAAGTGTATTTTATGTCGTACCATCTGCGTAATATTGTCAAGATGTATAAGAAATGTGCTCCAAATAATGCTAGCCTCTTGCCTAGCTCTAGCCGAGGCCACCACCAGCTGTGTAAACTGTCATCCCTTTGCTTTCTTGGACATCAAAGCCGTTTCATCTCACTTTTACATAACCCTAATCCTTCCTTGTCTTGATAAAGACTCAAAAGTCTAACTCTCGGAAGCCAAGCTCCAACCAAAGTGAACAAGGAGAAATTTGTCAATGTTTCTGTCTGCCAGATAGCAGTGGACTGTATACAATTTGTTTCAATTACATCACTTTGGCGACTAATCATATTTGATATGATTATTTAATTTTGAACATTTAGCATTAGTTGCGATGTAAGCTTATGAACAATGTGGAGCTCTTGGGAGTTAATACAAAAATTACCGATATCATGTGCTGTTTTCAACAGGATAGACCCCAAAACATTAAAAACCAAAGTAATTTTCAAATTATTATTGGTGGAAAGTTAATACATAAACCACTGGTGATGTTTTTATTGTTACGCTTGGGGGTCCACCAAAACAAACATGGAACTGAACTTTGCCCCAGTTTCTGCATCTTGAGCCAGAATTTTAGTCATGTCCAGGACTTTGATTGTTGGTCATGTATTAATCACAGTTGATCTAGGAATTTAATGTTAAACAAATGTTGAATAACATGTAAAGGTTTGTATCAGAAATGCATAAAATATTTTCAGTTTAGTTCCTATTTTATTTGTCTTTGATTAAATCTCCTTCAGACCCTAAGATCACTGAGAATCACTAGCCTACCCATTATGAGCAGTATTGGGCAGCTACATGCCAAGAGCCCTTCTGTATATTTTTTTTATAAATTGAGGGATGATGTAAATGTGGGGGTGATATAAATGTAGGAGTGACATAACATTTATGTGGGGGTGACGTAAATATACTGGTGACATAAATGTAGGGGTGACAATATTATGACTGTGGGCAGACCAGCACAATCACCAATATAACACGGCACCTTCATGCAACACCTGGCGGAATTCCATGCAACAACCTGCAGAATGTTATGCAACAACCAGTGGAACTTCATGCAACAACCAGTGGAATTACATGCAACAACCAGGGGAATTTGCGGTCCCAATGTCTTTTCTTCATGTTACTTCTTTACCTTTTTACTTTCCTCAACTCATTTTTGGGGACTGAATTTCATCTTTTTTCGTAATCAATAAGCCAACATAAAGATGATCATGTGATCACAAACCCGAGCTGAAAATATATATAAAATAAAGGCGACATGATTGACCAATTTGGCTCTCAAGTCTCAAGTAGATATACTCCAAACAGCCCAATCTTGAGCTAAAGCAGGAGTTTGGACCAACGGCTTTTAGTGTCTCTTCCGAAAGACACGGGCAAAGTGGGGTGAACGAAATTGCCCAAGCTTCGAACCGGCGGAGGTGGAATCGAACCACCGTCCTCTCGATCGACAGGCGGGTACTCTAACCATTAGACCACCGCTCCCCACTAACTCTTAACACATTTTGCCTAAATTTGGGAGCTTCAGGTTTGTGGATGTGTATACATCATTGTGTATACATCATGTTGTACGTGTCATAGCCATAGAAACATACACTGTATACCAATTTGGATATTGTGAAACACAAAATAGCAATATATTGTTTTGTTTTTGCAGTTTGAATGAGCAGATGAGCAAAATGTTTGATGATGTATACACAATGATGTATACGCAATGACGCGTGCACAATGACGCATACGCAATGACACGTACAACATGATGTATACACAATGATGTATACACATCCACAAACCTGAAGCTCCCAAATTTAGGCAAAATGTGTTAAGAGTTAGTTTACTGAAGATTCCATATGCATAAAACATGAGCATATAGGGAGAATGTTGCAGGTGCACTGGGCTGGGTGAAGTCTGGTGAACAACAATGTTCTCTATTGTTTTACCCATCCCCCTTGCCATAATACAATCACTTTGAAACTGAACTTAACCATTGATTCTGCTGCTCCATGCAGGGCCGATCAAGGAGATTGCCAACTTGATCCTGTTTGCGTTGATGTGTGGAGCTGTCTACACCCACTACGCCCTGAAAGATGGCATAGAGAAGATGACACCAGCCCTTGTGTTTGGGCTGCTCCTTGGCTGTCGGTTCATCGTCCACCTGCAAGTGAAGGCCCGGGAAGCGAAACAGGGCCGTCAGGTGGCATCCAAGAAAGAACAGTGACTTGTCTGTCAAAGATATTTATTTTGTGAAGTTTGCTGCTTGATGGCATTTTATAAGGGCTGTGCAGACAATCTGCAATGTACGTAATGTAATGTTGGCTGTCATCAGTTGATCATTTCGGCTTGATGATAATGCATGAGACTTTGAAATGCATTTGAAGACTTCATTTGATGTTTACCAAAATGATATACTATGATCCTTCATGCATACATGATCTAATAACTGCAATGATTTAAAAAATACCAGTGCTTTCACTTCATGGTCATCACTGCTAACAAATCCATTTTTTATTAAAGAAATAATGATCAAACCGATTACTGTACTGTTGATTGTTGTATTTAGATTTAATCTTTCTGTGTGATGTTTCTCTCTCTTTGAGTGAAAACAATATAATCATTACTTTTTCAATGCCACAGAGGTTATGCTGAGGTCATTTATGGTCCTCCTCAAATGTGTATGTTGTGGTTTTTCAACAGTCATAATTTGAATCACCATCAAGCAGATAAGTTCTGTTCTGGTAAAAGTCAATACATGTTGCGTATTTAAATGTAACCTTTATCTGACTTATTAATAGATGAGCAGTGTAAGTGGAAATGTTTGGTATGTTATTATTAATATTAGTTATAGAGAAGAAATGGTGTCATGGAGACTCCAAAAATACAGCTCTTTTTAAGATAATCTTTTTTAGTGATGTGGCTTTCAAAAGGTGCATAAATAAAGTATGTATTTAATAACATTTTGCTAAGTGCACCCACATACATTTATATCTTTGCAATTGCCCATTATTGCCATTCCGTTTGTCGTGATTTGTAGTAATAACAGTATTATGTGAATTGCTAGAGAGTAACAAGTCATACATGCATGATTGGCCCCAAAACTGGTTTAAAAGAAATTATTTAGAAACAATTTTGGTGTGCTTAATCATGTCGCATAATGTGCCAATAATTGATGGAATTTACACAGCCACTGCTTGCAGAAGAGACTTATTATCTCGCCTCTTTGCCGACAACATTTGCTTTTTGCTCTGTACTTTTCTGGTGTCATGAAACCTGGTTGTAAATGTATGATATTCATCTCCAGGAAGATTAATCTAGTCATTGTGTGTACCTACATCTTTCAATTTTTATAGCATTTGAATATTTGTGTGTGTTTTTACTGTGCGTCTCATCAGCTATAAATGTTGTACACCTGTAGGAGATTTTTATGATGGCAGATTTGGTAGTATCTTTACCAATCATATCAAAAGTTGTGAGAAATCTCAAAAGTAGATAGGTATTTATATGCTCTGAATGGTTATTTTAAATTTCTATGTGAATAATGTCTGCAAGGCATTTAATGGGTACCTTGGTAGTTATTGTGGGCTCTAAAAGTTTACATCAGGAAAACTATTGCACATAGATTGTAAGCGTAATATGTATCATTGGTGTATACCATGACGATGTTGATGTATCATTGGTGTATACCATGACGATGTTGATGTATCATTGGTGTATACCATGACGATGTTGATGTATCATTGGTGTATACCATGACGATGTTGATGTATCATTGGTGTATACCATGACGATGTTGATGTATCATTGGTGTATACCATGACGATTTTGATGCGTTTCAATTACGAATGTAAATGTAAGTCTGCTGTTGTTTCTTTAGAATAAAAATGTGAGTACCAATTGCTTCATACATAACTATTGTGTAGTTTTTTCTGATGAAATATTGGTTACAATGTGGTATATGTTAATTTACCTATCATGATATGAAGGATGGTGAACATTGGGGATAATGTCTATTTGTGTACGCCCCAACCATGCCAAGGTTGGCCTGCATCCATGCATATCAGATAAACAGAATTTTCTGCAGGGTTGCCAGCATTTTTTTTTACAAAAAGGTATTGTTTTACTCAAAATTGTTATTGCAATGTGGTTAAGTGTCTGGATTGCATAGGTTCTATGTTAAATTTGGGCGTGAAATCATCATATGCATCGGATTATTAAATAACATACCTATGCGTGCATAGAGTGTATTTAGCCATCTAAATGCAAAGCACAGTCATCGACTTGGAGGCGATGTTTATGCTGGGCAGCTTGCAGGTCCCACTTGGCATCCAACCTCCCTGAAAACAGTAGCCCTTGAATGATCAACAACCCGAAAAGTGGCCTAAAGAGCTGATCTCTATGTTTACAATGCAGGCCAAGTGCTTAATCTAAACAACAATGTGTAGAGTAACTACAGTTGACCACAATGTTTCTCCTTCGCTGAGATATCATATAGAATGGGCATAAATACATCTTATACTTTCTGTCATTTTTAACCTTTGAAGGCAGTTCTAAAACGTTTAACAGTAGTTATTTGTTTTTTTTCATGTTAGTTTTTTCTCTTTATTTTCTTATTCTGAAACTAGTAACATTTTATTATTAAATATTCCTGCTGTCATCACTGGTCATTAAATTGTTACTTAATTAAAAAGAAATAAAACTAAATATAATAATAAATTATATCTAATATTTCATCAATTGTATATAAATTATTATATAATTATATTATTTCATTGAGTGAAATACAGAGTATCAAAGCAAAACATTTTCAACGGCTTAATTATTTACTTTATTTTAATCAGTTTTCAAAAAAATTCTTATTTTGGTGAGGGCTAAATTAAGTCGCAAGCTTTGAACGCGCCCCTGGACGTGTTAATGTTGTTGTTAATCGCTAGGGGAAATGGCACCAAAGAGAAACTTTAAAATCGATTGGGGGTAATAATATATAAGTCGAATTATTCAAGAAAAAGGGGACCATCCCTGTCCATGATTTCATCCGTACGTTTAATATAAAAATATTGAAGCTTGATTGTAGTGTACATCCAGTCATTACTTAAGCGACGTAAATTTCCGTTTCTTTGTTACTTTTCAGGTTGCACCCAATCAAATTGCGTCGGCGTAGTTTTCTCTATAAGATGGCGGCCTCCATATTCTAAGGAGAGTAATTTGAATTCGAATTCTACTTTGCGTATATATTTCAGTAAAATCTACCACAGGTTGGTTATTTGAATCGTTGTGGTAATTTGCGTTTGGTTTGAGCCTAAGGTTACATATATGTCGTCGGTCGCTCATGCGTAATTAGACGTAAACCTGTTCAGTTTCTGTGTCCGATTCACTGATGAGCATGTTTTTTGACTGATGATGGCGACGCCACTTTGTAATGTAAAACATTTGACCCAAATTTCCTCGTGGTTCTACAGTACAAATGTACTGATTTGTTGTATAGCAATGCGTCTTTACAACAAACCTTGCAGACATTGGGGATTTTTTTCATATTAGCGATTTACCTGAAAGAGCTTCAAAGGTTGGCATTCTGTGCATGCAGATTGTGCAGCCACACAGTCACAGTGCAGGTGATAAATCCAACTTCCAAGACAAAAAACACAATCCAAACACTAAAAGCATAAAAGTATTGGGGCCAATTTAGATTACTACTTGAATTTACATTTGTTGTTGGAAAATAAATATGTTGCTAAATGATTGTTTTGAGTGGTGAGCTTGTGATCATACTTAAACAGTGATAAATCATTATCAGTTCATACAACATCAGTCGTATTTAGTACCAACTGTCAGTCACAAACAGTATCAGTCACAAACATTGTTATCCTGATACAGCCACAGTTCATGTCCAGATATATCCTATACCTCTGAGAGTTTTGTGTAGGGTTTTGCACCCACCACTGCAGTCAGTGCATATCTAACAGCAAACACATACATTACGTTGTTAACAATATCTCCAGTATATCACAGGGTTTCTCCTGGTATATGCAGGGCTCTACACTAACTCCTAGAAGACACTTGTCCTGTAGGACAAGTAGTGCGTCGTGTTTACTTGTTCCACTAAAAATATACTTGTGCCCTCTGAAAACTACAAACGCAGTGAGATGTTATGGCGTGATATAACACCCACCTGGATCTATATAATATCCAGGATGATGTTTTAACAAGTATGTTTTAATACATTTTCTGAGTGTAGAAGAAAAAATTTCAATAATTCTAAGAAACAAGTTAGCATTTGCCAACTGTTGTATTAAAAAGTAATTCTGCGAAATTAAAATATTCTGACCGAAAGGAAATAACGGAATTACAATGCACACTTAGACACAATTTTTTCATGTTTGCAAATAACAACAGTGCATATTTAGCAAGAACTATATTATTCTGCATGGAACAAAGACTACTAGCACCTAAAATCTTGTATCACATAATAAATTAATTATGATAGGCAAATGGTAAAAGTATGCAACAAAAACTACTAAAAATTTATTGCATTAATAAAACCTAATAAATTAACCATTAATTGATGTGCTTTTCGTTATGACATACATATACTGTGAACGCAACTAGATTGGAAAAAACAAACTGATGTAGTAGGGCTTAGGATTGCTGCTGTAGCTATCAACATGCATTAACGTACAGCAGTGATATGATTGATACCATGTTGCGTTAATACGTACAACAAAATTTGCTAAATAATATAAATACACGTAACTTTGGCCGTCATGCCGAAACCAAGTGGCATTAAATCGTTAAGCTGGTGTTAGTTACGATTGCGATCTGTTTCTGACATTAGATTAAAATTTTAAGTGTTCCCACGTAGCAATAATGTTAAAAATTCAAAACATAAAAGAGGCATATATGTCAAAAGTATGGCTATGTAACGGGCATTTAAATGAGGAACGGTGACAGCGCTTTCGTGTTTTCAGCGGAACAGCGTTGCTGTCTTAGTGAGTAAGCTGGTTTCTAAAATGCTACTCACCACCTGGTGACTACATAGGCAGTAGTCGCATGGCTGAAAGAAAGCGGTGATACGTGCGATGTTTGAAAAATTTTTAGATTCCATTAAACGCTATTTATTTTGGGTGTCAACAAGTCAAAACCTTTCAGTGTTGTTATTAAAATGAACAATACATGTTTTATGTTGCAACAGCATGAACTTGTCTGGTGGGACATGTGTCCACGATTATGTACTTGTCCTACACTGGTAGCTACTTGTCCTGGACAAGCAGACAAGCTTTAATGTCGAGCCCTGATATGACAAGTTAAGCGTGCATCCTCGCTGTTTTTTGCCTGCCTCGTCCAATATAAAAAATGCTGCCTCAGCTATTTTTTATTCCTGTTTTGTTATATATCACAATAAATTTTATTATTTAAAATTAATGTTTTGTTTTTTACTTTGGGTGTTCAAATTTCTCAAATGTCACGTAAGCAAACAAAGGGTTGTTTATAGATGTGAATTATGCTACAATTGAGTTCACTGGTGTATTTTGTCTGCTGTTTCTTTGCATTGCATCCTAATTGTGCTTCTTCTAAACATTGTAACATCGCTTTGCTTACAATTTGCGAACAGCATGGTGTCATTTTAATTTAATAAGACAAAGCAAGAAAACACATTGAGAATTATTGATTGACTTGATGTAAATAAATTTAGCACATTACATACCATATTGGAATTGGAGCACCTTTCAACACACTAGCTATTTTGATACATTTTATTGTTAATGACCAGATTGTTGGGTATGTCCTAAGACTTGTAGCACTGTTGGATTATTTATTGTAGACGACCAGACTGTCGGGTATGTCCTAAGACCTGTAGCACTGTTGGATTATATATTGTAGATGGCCAGATTGTTGGGTATGTCCTAAAACTTGTAACACTGTTGCATTATTCACACTTCATTTAGCATAAACATAGACTGGCAACGATGGTCAACACAAGTCTTCCTTTGTGACAACTGAAACAAATAAAATATGCTATCAATCGGCTGTATAATTATGTACAAAGTTATACCCTATTTTCAAAATTGGACTTTGAAATTTAAGTTTTTAGTAGCTCTGTGGTGCAGATATGTGAACACCTAGCGTGCCTCGCATACAGCGTGGTTCGAAATCATGGACCCCGAGTCCCCGACCATCGCGTTATAATAAGGCTCGACTATAGTCTGAACAATTAATTATGGGATATAACTTCACTGAGGAATTGCAATTAATTATAGGATAATACTTCATAGAGGAATTGCATTACAAAAAATAAATAGTGCTTGTAAATTCTTTGTTGATATTTGGTAGCCAAAGAATGATCCTCAAGTTCTCCGCTCCCGGCACAACCATTCCAGGCCATAGTTCAGCTACTTTGTTTTTTATCATGAAAATTGTAGTTTTTTACAGCAATTACTAATGGATTTTTTCACAAGCAATAAACACAATAGTCTTTTTGGTGATAGGTAAGTGTGTAGCATTTAAGATGTTAATCAAAACTGAAAATACTGATTTTTATAATAATGAAATTGTCAGGAAATAATTTTTTTTTTAAAGGTTTAAAACCCTGCACTGAGCCGCAGTCCAAACCGCAACCCCTTTTGACAAAAATATGTGTGATGGTTGTCTATAAGAATGTTGATAATTTTTTTTGCCATGAATACAGGTAAGAAAATCAAGGATGCCACGCAAGGCAAAAACAGACCCAGATGTTGAGAAAAGGGTGACAAGACGTAGCTTGCAGCAATCCGCTCCGGAGACTGCAGTGCCAGCAGAAGAGCCTAAGCCCCGGGCTACTCGGACAAAGGCTTCAACCAAAGCTGCAAAAGCCAGTCCGTCTCCAGCCCGAGGAGGGTACGTGCACTCAGGCTTGTGTGGTGATAGCTAAAGCTGCATTTACACAAAGTTATTGCTACATCATAATTATTAGAACAGGTCAATACTGTTTCACATTGAATTCAAAACAGGATCAGTTCTATTTTATGCGCCATTTCATATTGGTGATATGTAGTTTATGCTGGCCGATGCGGCTGGTCTGGTCGCATGCGACTACATTGGATCATCGGACACGACAGCAGTATCACCTCGTGTAGACCCAGCTTATGGGAGATTTGGTTGAAACAAACTGGATGCATTGTAATGAGACACTGGTAGAGGCATCCATCATTGGAACATGTGCCAGTGTCTGTCATTAATGTGTTTACATGTTCTGTTGCTGGTTGTCCGTGGCATGGATGATGTCTTGTTGGCAGGGAGAGACAAGAACAGTTCATTGTAATGACCTTTTCATTAATCCGATTTAGTTGTGTTATGAACTATGCTACCAAACTGAAACAATATGACAAACTACATATTTTGATGAGATTGCTATTATGTGTGTCGCAGCCCTGCCAAGGGTAAAGGAGGTGGTAGAAGAAGAGCAAAGGGTGGAAGCCGGAAAGCTGCCAAGAAGGATGAATCGTCAGATGAGGGTGAAGAGGAATACATGAATGAGGACGAATCTGGAGGTAACATTTCAAAATCCTTTAGGATGACATTTGATTTGAGAGAAGTAACAATATATCTATGTAGTTGTTGCACAGCAGAGGTAATATTTAATTATAATGTCAACAAAATGAAAACATCAGTTCTGTACAATAATTAGGTTTTTAGAGAGATTCCGTATATCTGTAAATACACACATTAAAGGTATAATTCTGATCATTTTACTGCCAAATCATGGAGAATTTAATATTATATTATAAATGATTAAGTTAGTTGGTACTGTCGCGAGCAGCACAAATCACTGGGTGAGAAAAAACACTAGAGCTATCATTAGTTAATGTGTTTCTTTGTTTTCAGGAACAATGTGTCGTGTTAATATCACTAAACTTTTGGAAGAAACTTGTCATGTGTGTGGAAGAAGCTTGTCAGATGGCTGTGCACATGTATCAATATACTGCCGGTGGTGTACCGGTGCAATGCATACTAAAATACCATGTTGCAAAAAAGAAATCTATGAATCTGTCCCGGTTGCATTGCAACACAGCAGAGCGGTCACACGTTCCTTCGACCGTGTCCCTTCCCTGCAGTCTTGACTCTTGATTGCCAAGGACTTCTCAGGCAATGCACGGTAGAACAATCCCATCTCGTTCCAGTTGTATATGTCATTGAGCTTGTAACCATTGATAGTCACGGGGGAAAATGTCGGCAGCTTCACCGTATATAACGTGGGAGACAATGTTATGTTGGCTGCGTAACGAATCCAGCCACCCGTCCGACGATTTAAACTCTATTCCCTTGTGTATTCGAGGTCTTTCCCCTGACCCATTGGGCCACTAAGGGGAATGTTTTTTATAAGTAAACTATTATAGACATATATTAGGAAACAGTTTTTGTTAACATTTAGTCAGAGGCAGTATTTTAGCTGAGTTAGTCCTGGACTGCAGCAGGGAAGTCAGCGAGCGAAAATGGGGTTTGTTAACTTTGTTTACAGTTCGAGAATTAAGGTATTAAGAAATAGAGTGGAATATTGATTAGAATAAGGATTACTATTACACATATATCATACAAAAACTTGTTATAGGCATATATTAAGAAACCATTTATTCAGAGGCAGTATTTTTGAGGTAGCCATTCGTATTCCCCAACTCAAGTTCAACGAGTGATAAAAGGTGTTTGTTTACAGTTTGTGAATTGATTTCGTTTACATTGTTGAATATATATGAGATAAATTGATAAATAAATAAAAATTACATAGATAAGGTAATATCTGATATAATTGTAGTAAACGTTTTCGGTAAAAAGGAACTAACAGCAGGATTTTAGCGCAAGTTGGTATACACAGAGTCCTATTGTTTTGTTTACAGTGTTCGCAGGTGGCACGCTTTTTTTGGCTCATGGGAACTTATTAGATAAAACACAGTCAGCAAGTATATTATTGTCAACATTAAATTAAAACCTAAATAATCCAGTTGTTTAATTATTTAATAATAAAAATCCTTTGAACAGAAACACAGCCTTATTGAAGGTAACAAGGTGAAAAGATCACAAACAACATTAATCTAGCACAATCTGTGATGGCGCCATCCAAACGACTGGTAGAGGCAACCAGGCATTTAGTATGCAGGAGCTATAGCAACTGGGTAGACTTCTTCAAGTCTGGGTGTGAGAAGTCCTGGGCTGTAGTTCAGGCGGATAGTTTTAGTTTTAAGTGTAAGGGATGTGTGAAGATGAAGGGACTAAAGGTGGAGATGGAATGACAGCTTGTTGTGGCATTGGGGGGAAGGAAAGAGGTGGGTTGTACCAGTGGTTCCGGTGGGGGGACAGTGGATGATAAAGCGGGGGAAGGTGATGAGAGAGATGCTAGGGAAAGTTCACCTGAGACTGGGAGGAGGCTGAGAGGAGGTAAGTTGACAGGACGGAAAGAAACAGGATGTAAAGAGACGGGGCGGAAGACGATGAGAGCGAAGGAGACGGGAGGGGATGAGACGGGAGCGAAGGCACTAGGAGCGCAATATAGCCAGGAGATGGGAGGGAAAGGTGACACGTTGACGGGTAAGAGGGAGATGGACAACATGCTGCCAGGTGACACGACTGGGACAGAATGCGACAGAAGGAATCTGACGCAAGTGCTACACTGAGATAGTGATAGAGGGGGTGAGGAAGAGAGCGAGGGTGTTTGTGGGGGATTCGGTAGTCAGGAAGACTGACAGTGCAAGGGGGGCGACATGGTGGTTTGCTTTCCAGGGGCAAAAATAGAGGGTGGAAAAAATTGTGTGTCCAAGCAAGGGAGGTTCTATTTTAGTACATGAAGGGACTATCAACGCAGAGAGTGATGGCACAAATGCCATAGTTAGGAAATACAGGCAGTTAGTTAGAAGAGCTAAGCAGACACAGGTTGAGCAAATAATTCTGCCAGGGATTCTACTTGTAATGGGACGCAGGGAACAGGGATATCGAAATTGCCGGAGGATGGCAATTAACACATTAGTTCAACAGCTATGTAGGGAAGAGGAAGTTGAATTTGTAGGGATGTTTTATTGGGAGGGATGTACATGAGGGATGGGCTTCATATTGTTGGAAAGGGTGCAGCAGTGTTTGCTGGTGAACTATCAGCAGCAGTCGACAGTGGCATGGGAAGCAGCAGTTGACAGTGGCATGGGAAGCAGCAGTCGACAGTGGCATGGGAAGCAGCAGTTGACAGTGTCATGGGAAGCAGCAGTTGACAGTGTCATGGCAGTCGACAGTGTAAAAATATTTTTGGTAGCAAACACTGTTTAAACTAGAAGCGCAGGGGACTACTTAGTGGTGCTTCAAACTGGACAGGAGGCCACTAGTAAACACAAACCAGTAACAAAATGTCTGAAAAACATTTCTGAAGCTGGTTATAAATGTGTGTCTAAATGCAAGGAACATAGTAAATAAATAAAAAAACTAATTAAACATTATGGTAGAAGATATTAACCCTCACATAATTGGTATAACTGAATCATGGGCCAATAAAGACATATCAAATGCTGAATTTGGACTAACAGGATATGTAATGTTTAGGAGAGATTGAATAGGAAGAAGGGGAGGGGGAGTCATTTTATATATTAAAGAATCTATTCGGGCTTATGAAATAAATAAATTAGAAAGGGAAGCAAATTGCGATGAAGGTGTTTGGCGCAATATCGTTACAGGAAATTCAACATTAACTATTGGATTAGTTTATCAAAGTCCAAATGTGAATGAAGAGGATAACAGAGAACTACAAGACGCTATAAAGGAAGGTAGTAAACTACAAGACGCTATAAAGGAAGTGAGTAACGGGGAATGTATCATAATGGGAGATTTTAACCATGGACACATACAATGGAAATCTGTAGAGAGTACAGGGGGTGAGGACCAACAATTTCTACTTTAAATTCAGGAGAGCTTCCTTACTCAGCACGTGCTAGAACCAACCAGGGGAGAGAATGTGTTAGATTTAGTTTTGTCTTCACAAAATTAATGAGCCATTAGGTAACAAGTGTTCATAATCAAATACATTTTGACATCAGGTAAAATCAGGAAGTACAAATAAAAAATACAGGAAAAACTTTCACAATATAAAGATATGAGAAAATATAAAGATATGAGAAAATATAAAGATATGAGAAAATACTTAGCAAAGCTAGATTGGAATAACATGCTGAGGAATAAGACTGCAATTGAATGTTGGTACATTCTAAAATGGGATATACTGTTCTAGGTACTACTGTAAAAGAAAAGGACTTAGGACTTACAATAAGTGCTGATATGAAAGTTTCAGAGCAGTGTGGTATAGCAACTTCAAAGGGTAATAAAATTCTTGGGTTGATTAGGAGAAATATAATATATAGAAGTAGAAAAAAGCTAATTATACCTCTGTATAAAGCAATTGTTAGGCCTCATTTAGAGTACTGTATACAAGCTTGGAGACCATATCGTAAAATGATATAGATACGCTTGAAAGAATACAGGGGAGAGCAACTAAAATGATTCCAGAACTGAGAGAACTTAGTTATGAAAAACGACTGAAAGAATGTGGTTTAACAACCCTAGAGACAAGGAGGTTAAGAGGAGATCTAATTGAAGTTTTTAAGATATTGAATGGGTATGAAAATATTGATAGAAATTTTTTTTTTTCATTCAAGAAAGATAATAGAACTAGAGGACATGAGGTAACATTAGTAAAGGATCAGTGTAGATTGGATATCAGGAAGTACTCAACAACCCTAGAGACTATATCAGGAAGTACTCATTCTCACAGAGGACAATCAATGAATGGAACTAATTATCTACAGGTTGTGTAACTGCTAGCAGCGTGAATATGTTTAAAAACAAGGTTGACACATTTTTTAACAAGATTGCTATCCCAAACAACAAGTTCCAGATGGCAAGTGGCTTATCGAGAGTCAAAAAATTGTCTCATCTATGTGTAGCCCACCCTTATCAGATATCTGTCAATTCTATTTTTAAACATATTCACACTACTAGCATTAGCACAATGATTTGGCAGTTTGTTCCATTCATTTATCACCCTCTGTGAGAAAGAGTACTTTCTCATGTCCAACCTACACTGCTCCTTAACTAATGCTGCTTTGTGTCCTCTGGTTCTACTGCCTTTTTAAGTTTGAAGAACATATTCCTATCAACATCCTCATAACCATTCACTATTTTAAACACTTCACACATTCACTATTTTAAACACATATCTGAGGAGGGCGGATTACACCTAGATAAAAAAATGTTGGACTCTCGAAAAGCCAATGGCTTCGTTGTTCACTTGCCATCTGGGCCTTTGCCTAGGATGGTAATCTTGTTAAACCTATTGTGACTACCAGTTGGATGTGGGCCATCAATTAAGTTGATGAAATCAATCACTGCCCCCCCCCCCCCGAAAAAGGTGAGCTGGAATTGCTTTGATGGCCAAAAGAAGCCAAGGCGTGGATCTTGAGACTGATCGCGGTAACTCTGAATGACTCAGGATCAATGCACTTTGAACTGGCTGCGAGCGGTGGGCCGACAATGAATGGTTGGCCGATATGCTGCTGCTTTTATCAAGTTAACTTTCTGTCACGAAGTTAGAGCATTCCTTTTCGCTAATAGTGGAGTAAACTCAACTAATACTGGATTATATAGCGCATTCAGTTCAATGCTACTGTGACTGCCACTTGGATGTGGGCCATAAATTAAGTTGATGAAATAAATCGCTGCCCCAGTTTGAACGGCCCACAAGCGGTGGGCTAACGATGAATTATTGGCTGCTGCTTTTATCAAGTAAATTTTTAGTCTCAAATTAATTCTCGAATGACATATTTCAGGAAACTCCGGGACAAGGCCGCAGAAAACGTCTCCGAGGATATTCGGAATCTTATTAAAATGCAATAAACACATAGTTCATGTTTATAATCATTCTTATATGTATATTATTAAAGCTACTGGACACTAATCAGGCACACATAACATTATTACCTTTTTTGTTATAAAAATGGCAACACCGTGTGATGTCAGTCGCACAATATGGCGGTTTTTTTTCCAACAACATTCATTGTAGCCTGAAGATAAACTTACAATCAATTATTTGGACCAGATTTCTTTTATTTATTGACTACATTATGCAGATGGTATTAAACAGAATACATGCATAGTGAAGTTAGTGGATATCAGCCGGGGCTCGGCTAGCCCGACTCGTGGGATTGCCAATGCACTTTGAGCTGTCTGCAAGCGATAGGGTCACTATGAATGGTTGGATCCAAATTCCCTGTCCGTTGTCCACACTGGTGGCCGCTATGGACAATTATCGGACCGTGTTAACTAATAGGAAGTCATTTGGGACTTTCAAAAGTGTCTGTTATAGACAGGTGTCCGTTATGGGCAGGTGTCTGCTAAGGCAGGTTTTACAGTAGTATTAATCATGTTTATTCCAATATGTTGATTGCACCCAAATGTGTTTTAATGAATCATAGTTTGCTACATATAATCTGACCATTATCTGTTCATGAATATATCGACCTTGCTGGTCATCATGCAATGTAAATACGATATTCTATTCGTAACATTCAGATATTAAGTGTCAAATTATATATATAAATTGTGGTTCATTAAAACACATTTGTGCGGTCATTGCCAGTCAATCAGTTAGAACAGATATAGTTCTTGCTATGTAAAATGGCAACTGCACTTGTAAGAACTGACCTAGTTAGGTTTGTTTGCCGACCAGGAGGTGACCAGCCAACAGAGAAGGTGTCTGCGTCCCCAAAGAAGGCTGAGAAGGATGAAGAGGTGGCTGGGGACAAGACGGAAGAGCAGCCTCCTGCCACGGGCCGTCGCACCCGTGGCTCCCCCCGGGTTGCCCCTCCCAAGACTCCCCCAAGTCGGCGCAGCGGGAGAGGAGCAGCCAAGATAGCTGCAGAGAAGATCGGGGAGCAGGCGGCGGGCGAAGTCCCTGCTCCCGAGGAGGAGGAGGGAGAGGTGAGCAGTCCCAGTCGGCGCGGAAAGAAGAGGAAGTCTGTCGACGCTGACTACGGGTCTCCACTGAAGAAACAGAAGACGGTGGAAGGGGAAGAACCGGCAACCAAGGCAGAGGGGAAGTCGAAGGAGGAGGGGATGGAGACAGAGGAACCAGCTGAGGAGAAACCCACTGCCAAAGAATCGGGTGCCAAACCTGCGGCAGGAGCAAAGGAGGATGTCGAGATGAAGCCGGCAGAGCCGACAGACGTGAACATTGAGCCAGCGCAGCCCCAGGAGGAGGCTGTCGGCAAGTCCGCAGAACCACAGGAAGATGCCAAGATGGAAGCAGCAGCACCAGAGGAAGATGCCAAGTTGAGACCAGCTGAAACCATCGCGGAGCCAACCCCGCCAGTCGGAGAGGCAGCGAACCCCTCTGCTGAGGAGGCTGCATCCAAGGATATGTTGAAGGACTTTGTTGTTATCAACAAAGACGAGGTGCCAGCCTCTGACAGTCCGGCCATAGCGGCTGTCCTGCCCGTACACTCAACCCCGCCAAAAGTCACACAAGAAGCTAGTCCACAGAAAACAAACATTGAAGCACCAAGGCTGGTGCCTGCGGTAGTGGTCACGGCACCAGAAGCATCTGCACCAGCAATGCCTGTATTGACAGCACCAGTGCAGGCACCCGTTGTGCAGGCACCAGTAGCCCCTGCACCACAGAAGCCAGAAACTGTAGCACCGACCAACATGTCATCAAACGGTGATGCATCCAACACATCCCAGCAGGTGGCAGCACCCATTGCAGACGCCCCGGTTAATAGCAACCACACGGCGATGGGGTCAGCTCCTGTCGTTAACAACCTCAGTGCGCCACAGCTGAACGATGACCTTTTTGTGCGAGAATTTGTCTCCAACAAGTCACTGGGTGGCGTTGTGGATGCGACCAAACAGTTCAGCATTGTGTCGTACAATGTGTTGGCCGAGTGCCACGCCCTACGCTGCGCCAAGGAAGGCTCCTACAGCTGGCTCAGTGTTGACAACCTGCTGACGGAGGCGAGGAACAAGCGGCTCCAGCAGGAGTTGAAGTATCTCGACGCCGACATAGTGTGCTTGCAAGAGGTCGGCAAGAACTACTTCAATGGCACGCTGCAGCCCGTCTTTCAAACGTGAGTACTTTATTCTATTGTTCGTAAGAATGGAGCTTGTATGTATAAATGAGGTTTGTGAGTGGCTTGTTTCTTCTAAGTGTGTGCACAGTATACATAAATGTAGTAACTGTGATTGTGACATGCTGTGTATTATATACAATGTGGGGGTAAATGTTGTTGCCCTCCTTTGTTCCTGAAGTCCACGGAGAGGCTGGTATTGATACTGGTCCTTGAATTTTTTCCTCTTCCATCACTGATTCCGTTTCACTGCCGTCTCCACCACCTGCCTCCAATCTCTCGTTCTCTACTCCCATCGCAATCCTGCTAAATCTCTCTTCACACTGTCATCTCAATCTCGGTCTTCCTCTTCTCCTACCCTCCACTCTCAACCGTTCCCCTTCTATTCTTTCCATCATTCAAATCCCTCAGTTCATCATTTTTCACTTGTCTACTATAATGCTGGTGGTAACTTTGTTCATACCATCAACTTGTAATAATAAGTAATTTTTACTGAGAGTTAGTGCTGCTGTCCAGATACCAATTACTGAGAGTTAGTGCTGCTGTCCAGATACCAATTCAGTGGTACAAGTAGATGAGATGCAGTGATTACTGAAAGCAACTGTCCAGGTTTCTAATGATAGCAGTTTAAACCCTGCCACATTGTGTGAGTCGCCACAGTCCTCCCACCCCCACTAAAGCTAATGACGGTGTTTGTTGCAGCCTGGGCTATGAGGGAGTGTTCACCAAGAGGAATGACTTGACCACAGACGAGGGAGAGGCGACCTTTTTCCGCAGCAGTCAGTTCAAGCTTGTCCACAGTCGCGGCATCGTTCTCTCACAACTTGCCTTCTCGGTAAGTTTCATCAAGTTGTGTCGACTGACTGATTCATGTTGATGCTAGTTTGCTATTGCGAGAGGTTGGGGAGTTTGCTGTTGGGGAATTCTGCAGTGAAACAAACTTGACAATCAAATGTATGACATGCAGTGAAATGGAATTTTTAAATAACTTTTGAGAGGTTATTTGTGTGGATGGTAGATGCATAATCTCTAAGCAGTTGTTTGCGTCTAGCAAATTTGACTGCATCTTTGTCTAGGCAGATACGTGCGCTATATAAGATGACGCTGTCATTATGATTGTATGACTGGTCACAGGAGTTGGAGAAGAGTTCCCTGGACGACGCAGTGAAGAAGAGTGTAAGAGTGGCCATAGAGAGTCCGGCTGTGGCCATGTTCACTCAACTACAGAGCAAGACAACAGGCAACGTCCTCAGTGTGGCCAACATCCACGTCACCTGGGACCGCTTCCAGCGACCAGACCTCCAGTGTGTACAGGTGGGGTAGCCTTTGTCATCGCAGTAACTGGCAAGTTCTCAACGCAGCTGATGGGCAGAGATATTAGCCGTGTCCCAATTTGTACCACATAAAGTAGCCCCCCCCAGCTGATGGGCAGAGGTATTAGTCGTGTCCCAATCTGTACCACATAAAGTAGCCCCCCTCATATAGGTGCATTGGCCTCTTGTGAAGGGAAGAATTATTACGAGAAAGCCTTATTTGCTGCATGGCAATGTGGCCTCTGGTGAGAGGGTCCCTATAATTTGAATTTGAATTGAAAGATTTTGAGCAAGTTGAATTGGAATTGAAAGATTTTGAGCAGGTTGAATTGGAATTGAAACTGAAAGAAGATGAATTTAACCTCATTTTTTAGTGCTGGTGCGATCTGGTTTTATTTCCAATGTGATCCTCAATTCAACCCTAGAACTGTATATGAACTTAAATTCTTTGTAGCAGCATTTGTATACCATTTTAAGATCTGAGGTGAGAACATTTGTCCAAATTTGAACAAAGGATCTGAAAAAAAGAACTCAGAAGTTCTACTCAATCAAACTACAGTGGGGTGTGATGAGCTTACTTTGAATTCAATACATGTTACAGCTCCTGATCTAAGATAACATTTGTTGTCTGCCTGCACATATCTGAAACCATGCCCTTTGTGTGTGCTAGGAATGTGTGAAGCCATAGCCACCTCACTGGGGCATCCCAACAATTAGTAATTGACTTGCTACTCCTGCATTGTTTCTTTGAGCAGGTATTTCTGAAACCATGAAATGATCAGCCTACTGGTCCTTTCATGTTTGTATAATGGCTCAGCCATAGTCTGTACATTGTTTACAATTACTAGCAGTTGGAATAACATGCAAACAAACCTGATATTTTGTAAATTTGCAGCAGTATATGTAATAGAAAAGTAATAGACTATTATCTATTACTTTTGGATCTATTACTATTACTTTTGAAAAAAGTCACTACTACCACGCAATAGTTCCTCTACTACAGAAAACATGTCTACAATTACATATTACTATTATCCCACGCGTTTGCTTTGGAAAAACTCCCATAGAATTAATTCGGAATTTGAATTGAATTGGAATTGAAAGATTTGAGCTGGAATTTGAACTTAAAAAAATTAATTGAAAAACATGAATTGAATTGGAATCAATTAAATTGAATTGAAAGGAATTTAAATTGATTAAATGGAATTGACCCCAACCCACAATCACAGTGTCACTGCCACAATCACAGTGTCACTGCCGTGAAGACAGGGTGAGGCGCTGTCAGTCGTTCACTGTTGTGTATTCTCAGGCTGCCTGTGCCATCAAGGAGCTAGTGTCATTGGCCGGCGGCGCTGACAAGCCTCATGTCATCTGTGGTGACTTCAACTCAATGCCAACCTCACCCGTCTACCAACTGACCAGGGAGGGCTACTTGAATGACCTCTCAATGGCCAAACTACAGGCTCTGCCCACTGTCCAGATGGCTGATGGAAAGGTGATAGTCTTTATGATTATATTCTTGTTTGATGATAAACCATGCTTTTCCTTAAATTGGTCTCACACTGATGATTCTGTGTCACAATTCTTGCTGGTTCTTTTCCATTCAGTATGTGTCATATAAAGTTTGTATTATTTCGGGGAAGAGAACTTATATATTACACATGCTTTTTATAGTAAGTTATATAATACATGATATATTATAAAATGCCATAAAGTGAAATTGCTACTTTCTTATTGTTTCATGCTAATTACCAGGTCTCTTGATGGGTTTCATATTCACGCTTTGGTCCAGTTCCAATTGTTTCATGCTAATTACCAGGGTCTCTTGATGGGTTTCATATTCACGCTTTGGTCCAGTTCTTATTGTTTCTTGCTAATTACCAGGTCTCTTGATGGGTTTCATATTCACGCTTTGGTCCAGTTCTTATTGTTTCATGCTAATTACCAGGTCTCTTGATGGGTTTCATATTCATGCTTTGGTCCAGTTCTTATTGTTTCATGCTAATTACCAGGTCTCTTGATGGGTTTCATATTCACGCTTTGGTCCAGTTCTTATTGTTTCATGCTAATTACCAGGTCTCTTGATGGGTTTCATATTCACGCTTTGGTCCAGTTCTTATTGTTTCTTGCTAATTACCAGGTCTCTTGATGGGTTTCATATTCACGCTTTGGTCCAGTTCTTATTGTTTCATGCTAATTACCAGGTCTCTTGATGGGTTTCATATTCATGCTTTGGTCCAGTTCTTATTGTTTCATGCTAATTACCAGGTCTCTTGATGGGTTTCATATTCACGCTTTGGTCCAGTTCTTATTGTTTCATGCTAATTACCAGGTCTCTTGATGGGTTTCATATTCACGCTTTGGTCCAGTTCTTATTGTTTCTTGCTAATTACCAGGTCTCTTGATGGGTTTCATATTCACGCTTTGGTCCAGTTCTTATTGTTTCATGCTAATTACCAGGTCTCTTGATGGGTTTCTTATTCATGCTTTGGTCCAGTTCTTATTGTTTCATGCTAATTACCAGGTCTCTTGATGGGTTTCATATTCACGCTTTGGTCCAGTTCTTATTGTTTCATGCTAATTACCAGGTCTCTTGATGGGTTTCATATTCACGCTTTGGTCCAGTTCCAATTGTTTCGTGCTAATTACCAGGGTCTCTTGATGGGTTTCATATTCACGGTTTGGTCCAGTTCCAATTGTTTCATGCTAATTACCAGGTCTCTTGATGGGTTTCATATTCACGCTTTGGTCCAGTTCCAATTGTTTCATGCTAATTACCAGGGTCTCTTGATGGGTTTCATATTCACGCTTTGGTCCAGTTCTTATTGTTTCTTGCTAATTACCAGGTCTCTTGATGGGTTTCATATTCACGCTTTGGTCCAGTTCTTATTGTTTCATGCTAATTACCAGGTCTCTTGATGGGTTTCATATTCATGCTTTGGTCCAGTTCTTATTGTTTCATGCAAATTACCAGGTCTCTTGATGGGTTTCATATTCACGCTTTGGTCCAGTTCTTATTGTTTCATGCTAATTACCAGGTCTCTTGATGGGTTTCATATTCACGCTTTGGTCCAGTTCCAATTGTTTCATGCTAATTACCAGGGTCTCTTGATGGGTTTCATATTCACGCTTTGGTCCAGTTCTTATTGTTTCATGCTAATTACCAGGTCTCTTGATGGGTTTCATATTCATGCTTTGGTCCAGTTCTTATTGTTTCATGCTAATTACCAGGTCTCTTGATGGGTTTCATATTCACGCTTTGGTCCAGTTCCAATTGTTTCGTGCTAATTACCAGGGTCTCTTGATGGGTTTCATATTCACGGTTTGGTCCAGTTCCAATTGTTTCATGCTAATTACCAGGTCTCTTGATGGGTTTCATATTCACGCTTTGGTCCAGTTCCAATTGTTTCATGCTAATTACCAGGGTCTCTTGATGGGTTTCATATTCACGGTTTGGTCCAGTTCCAATTGTTTCATGCTAATTACCAGGTCTCTTGATGGGTTTCATATTCACGCTTTGGTCCAGTTCCAATTGTTTCGTGCTAATTACCAGGGTCTCTTGATGGGTTTCATATTCACGGTTTGGTCCAGTTCCAATTGTCAGTTACACAGCAGCATAAAAACTCAATTACAACACTTTAAAAACTCAAGACAGGGTTTTAGGTGAATTCATGCATTTTTAATGCCAAGGTTCAGTTATAATGACCAATTACACAATCTCATAAAAACTAAGTTACAATTAATGTTGTAAAATATATGTTACAATTACAAGTGAACCCAACATTATTCATATTGTCTTCAACATTGGGCCATCTGGTGGCAGGATAGCTTCAAGTTTTATGGTGCTTGTAAAACATTATTTATTTCACAGAATACTGGTTTGTTTCCAGATTATGGCACTTGTGAATTTGTGGTGGCACATCTTCCAGCACACTTCCAGCAACATGCGTAGTGCCTACGACGCAGTGCTGGTGCGTATGACACACCCACACATGTACACAGGCAACTGATGATATGTTCTCCTTTACATTTATCCTAAATGTTCTAGTATGAGTCGATTAGTATAAGTTATTGGTGGCATTTCAAGTCAAAGAAATTTTTTCATTTCATTTTTCATACATATATATGTACTCTTGGTTGTTCACAATACACATATATGTACTCTTGGTTGTTCACAATACACATATATGTACTCTTGGTTGTTCACAATACATATATATGTACTCTTGGTTGTTCATAATGCATAAATATATATATGTACTCTTGGTTCACAATACATATATATATATATATGTACTCTTGGTTGTTCACAATACATATATATGTACTCTTGGTTGTTCACAATGCATAAATATATATATGTACTCTTGGTTCACAATACATATATATATATATATATATGTACTCTTGGTTGTTCACAATACATATATATGTACTCTTGGTTGTTCACAATACATATATATATGTATTCTTGGTTGTTCACAATACAAATCTTGTAGGATTTCAAGAGAGTCTCCCGAGTAACATTGCAATTAAACATTGACATACAGTGGATTCTCACAATAAGGAACATGTTGGAACAGTGGACTCTCACAATAAAGAACATGTTGGAACAGTGGACTCTCACAATAAAGAACATGTTGGAACAGTGGACTCTCACAATAAAGAACATGTTGGAACAGTGGACTCTCACAATAAGGAACATGTTGGAACAGTGGACTCTCACAATAAAGAACATGTTGGAACAGTGGACTCTCACAATAAAGAACATGTTGGAACAGTGGACTCTCACAATAAAGAACATGTTGGAACAGTGGATTCTCACAATAAGGAACATGTTGGAACAGTGGACTCTCACAATAAAGAACATGTTGGAACAGTGGACTCTCACAATAAGGAACATGTTGGAACAGTGGACTCTCACAATAAGGAACATGTTGGAACAGTGGATTCTCACAATAAGGAACATGTTGGAACAGTGGACTCTCACAATAAAGAACATGTTGGAACAGTGGATTCTCACAATAAGGAACATGTTGGAACAGTGGACTCTCACAATAAAGAACATGTTGGAACTTGCTCTAACTGTTCCATGTATCCGGTGTTCCTTATATACATGGGTGTATAAAACAGTGCAGCCCATAATGAGGATTTCGGCATTGTTTGTTGGATATTCCTAACAGCTAAAGGCCACTGTAATGTCACTGTAAGCTGTTATAGGCCACTGTATGTCACTGTAAGCTGTAATAGGCCATTGTAATGTCAGCTGTAGTAATTGAACAACCTGTGTAGTGCGTGTGTAAGCAAGCAAAAGTTTTATTCCATCGTTATATAGGGCTGTGAACCAATGACGAGCATGTCCCCCAACGACGGCGTGTCCCGCTCCCTCGACTACCTGTGGTACGCCAGCAACAGTCTCAATGTGGTCGGCGTGCTGCGGACACCTGCGGAAAGTCTCTTTCAGAAGGGCATCCCCAACTCTACGTTCCCCTCTGACCACGTCTCCATCAAGGCAGTGCTCGCATTCAAGTGATTGGGTCAGTATCAATGCCGTCAGCTCAAGGGACTGTGCAATGACTTTCATTGGTCAACTAATATGCAACTAGTGAATGTGAAGAATTGTCTTTTATTGCCATACAGTGGTCTCTGTATATGTGACTTTTATTGCCGTACAGCGGTCTCTGTATATGTGACACCTCGTATCAAAACCAGCCATAACACAGCAAAGTTCATTCCGTGCTATGCCCTGTTCAAGTGACACTATCGAATGGTTTTTATAATTTTGCTATTTTCAGTAAAGTACCTGTACTGGGTATTTGAAACCCGCCCTATCAGAATATGGAATTTTTTAGACAATCTGAAGATGGGTTATAGTCAATATCGTAAAAATTATGCATTGCTAGGGAGGCAGCCAAGAAATCGAAGACGGACGGAGTTTATCATAGTTATTTCAATGTGGTCTAACGCTAATATTTTTATTTGTGGATCATGCAAGTGATACAGACAATGGTAGTGTTAACAATTCTAAATATTGAGGTGAAGGAGAATCTTCCGTTGATGACATGCCACTGGTATTGACCGTAGACCGCCCTACTGACTGTGTTGATGACATGCCCGTAGATCGGCCTACTGACTGTGTTGATGAAAAGACACTGGTATTGCCCGTAGATCGGCCTACTGACTGTTGATGACATGCCACTGGTATTGCCCGTAAATCGGCCTACTGACCATGTTGATGACATGCCACTGGTATTGCCCGTAGATCGGCCTACTGACCGTGTCGATGACATGCCACTGGTATTGCCCGTAGATCGGCCTACTGACCGTGTCGATGACATGCCACTGGTATTTCCCGTAGATCGGCCTACTGACCGTGTCGATGACATGCCACTGGTATTGCCCGTAGGTCGGCCTACTGACCGTGTCGATGACATGCCACTGGTATTGCCCGTAGATCGGCCTACTGACCGTGTCGATGACATGCCACTGGTATTGCCCGTAGGTCGGCCTACTGAGCGTGTCGATGACATGCCACTGGTATTTCCCGTAGATCGGCCTACTGACCGTGTCGATGACATGCCACTGGTATTTCCCGTAGATGGCACTTTACAAGTTTTAATAATAGTAATAAAATAATTATGGATTTGACGTGTTTGTTGCAGGTTGCTGGACGCCCAGACAGACTGAGGGTGGCCAAGTGAGATGCTCGTGGAAGCACTTGCCGCATTCAGCACTGTTCATAGTAGTGAACACTGAATGTGGTGTTGTTTTATCATTAGATTATTGTTACTGAGATAGGGGGTTTACTATATCGCATTAGGAACTGTATGTGTCAGTTAGTCATGTCCATGACGATGCATTGACTGCTCTTATGTTTGCAGCACTTTGTCACCGCCAACTCATTTTATTCTGGTTTGAGTATCTGCAGAACCAGACAGTGATGTAGGGGTAGATGGAGATTACAGCGACGGCTAAATTGTCTAACTGGATCACAGAGGCCACATGGCTGAACGACATCACAGAGGCCACATGGCTGAACGACATCACAGAGGCCACATGGCTGAACGACATCAGCTAATGTCTGATGTTGTCCCTTATTATGAACGTTGGCCCTTGGTAAGGGACAGCCTCAAACATCACAGTGCGGGTGTAACAGCACATTGTGAGTGTAACAGCACATTGTGGGTGTAACAGCACATTGTGGGTGGGTATCACAGACAGTGGGTTGGAGGGAAACGTTGCTGTTGATCAGGTTGCAAAACCAGTGTAACGATTCTGAAAATGGTAAGATTAGTCCGCTGGCTATGGTAAAATGTAACTTTTCAACGTATGTGCAGCTAAACATTTAAATATATGAACTGTTTGTACTGGTAGTGTAGTGTAATTTGCAGGAGTACTTGCTGGCACTGCTGTCTATCTTAGCGGGGTGCAGTGTCATAGTTGATTCATGTTTCTTATAGGATGTTGTATGTTTGATTGTTCCAGGTGTTGTTAAGAATCTAGTGCTAGCATTTGTTTAGTAGTTGTAGCAGTAGTGTAGTAGTCATAGTGGTAATCTCACGGCGTTGCAGTCAGTACAGCGTCACCGCATCCGGCATTTCTTTGACATGTTTCTGGTGTGTCCGTGTCGCATGCATTAGACTCGTAGTTGTGTTGTTGGCGCTGTGCGTTTGCATCAGTGGGTGTTTGTTCCATGCTGGCCTGGGTATGCTCTAAGACCCATGTTTGTTGTTGTTGCTGAATTCACCAAATATAAAGTTATTCTAGCCGGTGACAATGCAAACACCACAATGTTGTAGGTGATATGTAGGTAGTCTTTCGCACACCTAATACTCCTGTTTATTCCGACTAGTTTTTGGGATGGTGAGGTGAATGGAAGATGGAATAGTTTAACTCCGAATTGAAGTTATCAAGTTCACTGGCCTGCCTAGTTAAATTGCTTCACAATTGTGCTAGTTATTTGCTGTTGCCATTGCGGCACAGGACCGAATTGGATTAACAGCTTCTGTTTTTGAGACGTGCAAACTATTTTTATTATCCAGAGTAATCAAAGCTATTTTATGTAATTTTTCTGGTCAGCTTTGTGTTTTACACATGGTCCATTATCTAACTAGATGGTGTTATGTAGAACTACATTGGTGATGATGAAATGTTTAGATTGCATCTTAGATTCACAAGTTTGAGGTGCTCGTTGGTTGCAGCCGGCATTGATTATGGGGAACGTTTTTATTAATTGTATGATGTGTTCCTTTTTAATAAAAGACGCCTTGTTTCCATAAACCTGCCAGTAATATATATGGTTGTCTCTCAGATCCATAATCGCAGCTACAATACACTAAGCTTGTTTTTAAAATAAATACTAAGACTTCGTAAGTAGTTTAATTGAACTTTTATAGATACTTTTGTAGAAGTCATAAATGTGATGATTTTTAGAGGAAGCTTCAATGGAATCAAAACATGATCTAGCTGGATGCTGTGTATCGGTATCATTTTAGATTGCAATAATTTATTGTCTGTATTGTGTGCTTTTGTGGCAAGATATAAGTTGCCGTGTAATGCTTGCAGTATATGGCCGTGCTTTCTTTTGCAGCAACACGATTACTAGTTTACTAGTTTGGGGTTCGGGTTCACCCAGGGTCTTAAGCAAGGTTGTCACCACTTTACTCCGAAAATACTCGTGTGAAAAATTTTTTTATGGAAATTATGGCATTGACCCCTGGTATCACAAAAATGTATTATGTACAAGATGTTGAGTTAATGCACTGAATCATAAATATAATGCAGATCTGGCTGTAGATGTTTCCTGTCCAGGCAGAACTAACAGTTGCTTTCTCTGTGGTTTCGTGCTTCTCATTTATGTGGTGTTTTTACTTCAACCAACAGGAAATTGGCAGGACATATGAGCGGGTGAACTAAAATGCGTTATTTTAACAGAACTTTGTGTATCGACTGCGACTCGTTTGAAACAGTTCCACACAGAAAAGTCAGGTTTAGACTACAGTGTATGTCGAATGACAAAATGACATTTTGCATGAAGTTCAATAAATGTGGATTTGGAATTACCATGTCATAGCATTTGTAGGTAGGTAGAATTGAATAAATATTACAAAGCTGGAAATAAGTGCAACACTAGAGAAATTACATCATCATTTATTTGCAGCACAATTGGAAAAACATTTAAACAGGTGTACACATTTTTTATATAACATGATTGTATTATCGAAAACTGGTATGTCTACAAATGACAGCAATATGGCATACTACAAGACTACAATTATTTTTTACAGTTAAACAAGAGTGGGTATTTCTCCTTGCTACAATTAGACATTTGATCCAGCTGAACAGGTGTACACATTTTTTATATAACATGATTGTATTATCGAAAACTGGTATGTCTACAAATGACAGCAATATGGCATACTACAATTCTTTTTTACAGTTAAACAAGAGTGGGTATTTCTCCTTGCTACAATTAGACATTTGATCCAGCTGAACTGGTCTGAAACGCTTGTGCACCTGTAGTGCAAGTGTACTCCTCTATAAAACACCACACTACATCAAGTCACGAGTCTCATGCTGGTGGCTGAAGAGATCCACCTGACCACGTTGTCACTTGCTAAGGCTAATCTCGCTCAAGTAAATTTGTGTCACGAGGCTTGCAGTGACATCAACTCTATTTGGTTTATTCGCACAAATGTCAGCATTGTCTTGTTCACTGAAACAGAAAGACATTACATGTGACACATTACAGAAAGACATTACATGTGACACATTACAGAAAGACATTACTTGTGACACATCACAGAAAGACATTACATGTGACACATCACAGAAAGACATTACATGTGACACATCACAGAAAGACATTACATGTGACACATCACAGAAAGACATTACTTGTGACACATCACAGAAAGACATTACTTGTGACACATCACAGAAAGACATTACATGTGACACATTACAGAAAGACATTACATGTGACACATCACAGAAAGACATTACATGTGACACATCACAGAAAGACATTACTTGTGACACATCACAGAAAGACATTACATGTGACACATCACAGAAAGACATTACTTGTGACACATCACAGAAAGACATTACATGTGACACATCACAGAAAGACATTACTTGTGACACACCACAGAAAGACATTACATGTGACACATCACAGAAAGACATTACTTGTGACACATCACAGAAAGACATTACATGTGACACATCACAGAAAGACATTACTTGTGACACACCACAGAAAGACATTACATGTGACACATCACAGAAAGACATTACATGTGACACATCACAGAAAGACATTACATGTGACACATCACAGAAAGACATTACTTGTGACACATCACAGAAAGACATTACATGTGACACATCACAGAAAGACATTACTTGTGACACATCACAGAAAGACATTACATGTGACACATCACAGAAAGACATTACTTGTGACACACCACAGAAAGACATTACATGTGACACATCACAGAAAGACATTACATGTGACACATCACAGAAAGACATTACATGTGACACACCACAGAAAGACATTACATGTGACACATCACAGAAAGACATTACTTGTGACACATCACAGAAAGACATTACATGTGACACATCACAGAAAGACATTACTTGTGACACATCACAGAAAGACATTACATGTGACACATCACAGAAAGACATTACTTGTGACACACCACAGAAAGACATTACATGTGACACATCACAGAAAGACATTACATGTGACACATCACAGAAAGACATTACATGTGACACACCACAGAAAGACATTACATGTGACACATCACAGAAAGACATTACTTGTGACACATCACAGAAAGACATTACATGTGACACATCACAGAAAGACATTACTTGTGACACATCACAGAAAGACATTACATGTGACACATCACAGAAAGACATTACTTGTGACACATCACAGAAAGACATTACATGTGACACATCACAGAAAGACATTACTTGTGACACACCACAGAAAGACATTACATGTGACACATCACAGAAAGACATTACTTGTGACACATCACAGAAAGACATTACATGTGACACATCACAGAAAGACATTACTTGTGACACATCACAGAAAGACATTACTTGTGACACATCACAGAAAGACATTACATGTGACACATCACAGAAAGACATTACATGTGACACATCACAGAAAGACATTACTTGTGACACATCACTGAAGTACGACTGACAAAGTCACTGCCACACAGCATAGGATAAACAAATTGTATTGAATCAGTCAACCAGAATTTTAACATACTGAGTTGACAGTTTTTTTCTGTGACAGATTTTCTATCCTCAAGATAAGAAAAACCACTAAAACTTGCATCTTACGTGAAAAACAAACCACTGAACGTTTCCTAGGATGATTCAAGTAAGACCACAAACTTAACCACAAATACATATCACATCAAAAGCCCATTATTGAGAAACATAAGAAGGGATGATCTCAAAACACAGGTATATAAAACATTTTCATGTTAACCTCAAACTCCAACCTTACATGAAACTTTGAATTACAATGACCAGTGTGGAACTTCATAACACTAAACTACTTGCATGGGCACAAAGCCAGCACCCTTAAGCTCACCATACACATACTGACTTTGTCGCTAAAATTGCTCTGCCAAGTAGTTGGCATCTACCCATTGGCCGACCAAAAAGGTGATCGACTGTAGAACTGACACCAAATGTTTTTCTTTCGTTTTATGATATTTAATTGTGTTAATGTAACATAGTTTCTTAGAAGATGTACCTAATTGGAACATAGTTTCTTAGAACATGTACCTAACTGTAACATAGTTTCTTAGAAGATGTACCTAACTGTAACATAGTTTCTTAGAACATGTACCTAACTGTAACATAGTTTCTTAGAACATGTACCTAACTGTAACATAGTTTCTTAGAAGATGTACCTAACTGTAACATAGTTTCTTATAAGATGTACCTAACTGTAACATAGTTTCTTAGAAGATGTACCTAACTGTAACATAGTTTCTTAGAACATGTACCTAACTGTAACATAGTTTCTTAGAAGATGTACCTAACTGTAACATAGTTTCTTAGAAGATGTACCTAACTGTAACATAGTTTCTTAGAACATGTACCTAACTGTAACATAGTTTCTTAGAACATGTACCTAACTGTAACATAGTTTCTTAGAACATGTACCTAACTGTAACATAGTTTCTTAGAACATGTACCTAACTGTAACATAGTTTCTTAGAACATGTACCTAACTGTAACATAGTTTCTTAGAACATGTTCCTAACTGTAACATAGTTTCTTAGAACATGTTCCTAACTGTAACATAGTTTCTTAGAACATGTTCCTAACTGTAACATAGTTTCTTAGAACATGTACCTAACTGTAACATAGTTTCTTAGAACATGTACCTAACTGTAACATAGTTTCTTAGAACATGTTCCTAACTGTAACATAGTTTCTTAGAACATGTACCTAACTGTAACATAGTTTCTTAGAACATGTACCTAACTGTAACATAGTTTCTTAGAACATGTACCTAACTGTAACATAGTTTCTTAGAACATGTACCTAACTGTAACATAGTTTCTTAGAACATGTACCTAACTGTAACATAGTTTCTTAGAACATGTACCTAACTGTAACATAGTTTCTTAGAACATGTTCCTAACTGTAACATAGTTTCTTAGAAGATGTACCTAACTGTAACATAGTTTCTTAGAACATGTTCCTAACTGTAACATAGTTTCTTAGAACATGTACCTAACTGTAACATAGTTTCTTAGAACATGTTCCTAACTGTAACATAGTTTCTTAGAAGATGTTCCTAACTGTAACATAGATTCTTAGAAGATGTTCCTAACTGTAACATAGTTTCTTAGAAGATGTTCCTAACTGTAACATAGATTCTTAGAAGATGTTCCTAACTGTAACATAGTTTCTTAGAAGATGTACCTAACAAGAACATAGTTTGCGGACGAGAGCTTTGTTCCACTACAATGCACACATAGACAATGTTCAGGTCGTAAATAAAAAAATTATTAACTGGAATCAACTAATGTTATAATATTAACATGCCATACTATATAACATGGTATTATAATGACGAAAACATTTCACACATACGTTGCATCTCCAAATCACAATCTATGGTTTAGAGGGTCTGAAATTTGAGTTGCCAACTGAAAAAGTAATCGCCAACAAGTTAGCAACTGAAGAATCAGTACGTGTGTGGTGGGTTTCAGAGTATGGTGGGTTTCAGTGTGGTGGGCTTCAGAGGCTGTTCACAATTGTTGATATTTACCCTCCATACAAAGCGCACCAAGGGGGGGGGTAAAGGCCTGTGTGCTAACTTAAATGTCAGCCATGTGCAAAATTAAGTCAACATTTCATCATGCAATGAACTTGCGGAACTGCTATTGTTTTAAATTTCATAATCGTTTACAACGATCAACATTTTAAATTACTAATTCATGGAGGGTATCTGATAATGAACAGGTAAATGCTGACAATTTTGAATGGCCCCCTGTGAACCACGACTGGAAAATAAATGATGTTTTGGAGGAATAATACAGTGATGTCTGACATTAAAGCTTATGTAGTGTCGTTCATCAAAGTTCTGAGATCATCCCTAAGCTAAACTTGGCCTGCAACTGACCATATGGAAGAACTGGCACTATGAGCTGCCAACTGAATATCAATGAATCAATATAAATATGGAATGTAGAGGCAGAAATGAAGATCAAGTGTCAGACAGGACAGATCGCTTTGATGTTGGATCTCCTGGCAACATCTTAAATACAACCAGTAAATAAAATGCCAACCACTAAAGTAGAAAACAAATTATTGCTTTTAAAATATTAAAGCAAACATTTTTTTGCAACTTTTAACTCTAAGCTTCAGTTGTAAACGAAAACAAATAATGTTTGTTTGGGTGTGCGTGCGTAAACTCACGTTTTAAACTCCTATGGTTCTCCCGCCTCCGGTATTGGAAGATGACGTCAGTATGAGATAAAGTCTTCTCTATCACCGTTCCTTCCACACACACCACATCAACACTGAAACATACATCCACTGCTGTAAACACTGCAGTTTAGATTAGACCTAAAGAGTTGCTTTGTATAGACACATTTCTGAAATGGGGGTCTAGCAACAGACCAGGGCTATCCAGCTTACATTTGCTAAACATTTTGTGACTACCCACACTTTCATATTACATATTTTAAAAATATCTCCTTATCCATCATGGATAATTCTTAATGATAATCCTTAAAGCGAAACAAAAGTCGTGGTTTTGGGGCAATAAAAACTAACCATGTGCAATTAAAAACAAGAATATCACGTCAGTGGTTTACTCAACATGTGTTCTAAAAGTGGGAGATTCCGGTCATTTCTCCAGTTAACTGAAATCTAAATCAAATGGGTTGTTATGTGAGAAAGGGGACTACCGGTAGTTTAATAAATAAAGGCTAAAATGTGTTACATAAGTCGAGTTTGGATGCAAACAGCAAGGCCATATCCTACTGCCAAGTGTATGAGCAGGTGTTTCCCTTTTAGGATGTCTTGAATCGGTTGTAACTTACTTGAGGATTGGTCGGCCCACAAGAGTGAAATCTTTACTTCCCACAAGCATCACCTGGAAAACACAAGAAACAGGTCAGGCGCATCAAAACAGAAACTGTTCACACAGCTTGAAAGAGCAGTTACTTTCTGTAATTGCTCACTAAAAGACAATCCTGTGTTTCAGGAAAAAATCTTAAAAAGCAACATTCAACAAGACAACTATATAACTAGCTAAATAAACCTCAGGAAATTGACTAAATGTCAGTTTATTAATTGTCCAATTGATCGTGCGACATGCACCATGTCATCACCATCACCATTTGGGGGCACAAATAGCTCTTGTGTAAACTGTCTTTTTCAATACAAAGAACTCATGTTAACAATGAGGGTAACAGCAATGAGGGTTTACTGTTTCATCACAAATTTCATCTGAATGTCTCTGCACTGAACAGCACAAGTAATAAACTTAACAACGGTTCACCTTATTGAATCGTATGCGTTCACCAACATCAGCAGTAATGTGCTTATCGAGGACAACAATGTCGTCCATGGTGACCTTGCGTTGTTTCCCCGCTGCATGTATGACAGCAAACATTCGCCCCACCTCCCCTGTTGCCAGCTGGCTGTCGATCTTATCAATAATTTCTAAAACACACAACATTTGTGTCATTAAAATAGGATTGATTTCACAAGTATTATAACAAGGAAGAATATACAAAGTTGTATGACATTGTATAACATTTAAACTTTTGTTTACATCATAACACCTCAGATACCAATAATTACATTCAACCTAGCTCTGTAATCTAGATATTCAGATTGAAAATATATAACAAGATCGCAATCCAAAGCTACAAGTTCCAGGCGGCAAGTGGTCAAGTCATTGGCTTATTGAGTAAAATAAAATAAAAATGTCATCTATAATTATAACCCGCCCTTATCAGATACCTGTCCTTTTTATTTTAAACATATTCACACTGCTTGCATTAACACAATCATTTGACAGTTTGTTCCATTAATTTATTGTCCTCTGTGAGAAAGAGTACTTTCTCATAGCCAACCTACACTGTTCCTTAACTACTGCTTGTCACAAAGTGGTTTAGGAGAATGATTCTGGGTTTATCTTCTGCCCCTTGTTCATTTAAATTAAAAGAATTTACACTAGTAGTGTACACACGATAGTCTACGTAATAGTGCTGCCATCTACCGAACGGCAGGGAGTGATAGTTGTACAATGCAAGGCTGCCACTTGGTGACTAATGTATAATTACTTGTGTGAATTTGTACTATTATAAATTTGAGCATTATTCCTTCTGTTAGGATGGTCAACTTTAGTATGAGCAGAATCGGTTTGATGCGATTGATACAATGGTTCCATTGTGAATCACATTTAGTGAAGGTATAAGAATATTAGTACATGAACTGGCCAGTTGTTGTTTGGCAGGAAAGCAAGGTTCGACAAATGATTTTGCACCTTTGACAGGTAAAAGATAGCTAGGAATATTTGTTTTTATTAATATAACGCATTAAGTTGATGGAGTTGAGTGAAACAATTAACAGCTTTGTTACCGTCTCAAGGCAGAGATTCGGGTGATATTAAATTTATAAGAAATAAGTGTGATTTGAGGGTTTTTTTTGGTATCTGAAGATTGTTGGTCAGCTATATAATGTGGCTGGTCTACAACTGAAGTTTTGCACAGGGCCTAACCCCGAGGTCCTAGGAACATGATGTCGCAGTCCTAGGGATGGGTTAGGTTGCACTACGCTCTGCTATTGGCTAGTTAGACTTCTGGCACAATATGGCCATCATATTATTTAATGAACGTGCACGAATTTAGAAGCAGATGAATAATTTGTGTTGCTACAGCACTGCTTAGTCTTCTCGTCTCCAAGACATGAGCTAAAGATGAATAATTTGTGTGGTGCTACAGCACTGCTTAGTCTTCTCGTCTCCAAGACATGAGCTAAAGATGAATAATTTGTGTGGTGCTACAGCACTGCTTAGTCTCATCGTCTCCAAGACATGAGCTAAAGATGAATAATTGATTTATTTGTGCCCACATCTTGTGGGTGTAACTTCGTTGTAAAGTAACTAGATTCAACCTTGTTTACATGGGTTGTGGTTGCTACTACAAGAGTTAACTCATCTTTATCACATCTTCGAATGTTTTCGACTAATGTATACAAGTCAACATTCTTCTCTGTCAAGAGGTCTTAATGTCAACCTGACTTCACTTGATCTTCTTCTTTCGTGTCCTTCACACAATGTGTTGCCACTTGCGGGCGCACGCCTTTGCTCGCTCAGTGACAGTGACGAGGTCTTCTGCGGTGCAGGCCTCATCCAGTAGTCGACAGCAGAGGAGGTGGGCCATCGTCTGCAGTTCCCCACAGTTGCAGTTCAAAGACTGGGTGTCATCAATGTATCCCCACCTCCTCATCGTACTTTTAACACGGCCAACGCCAGTGCATAGGCGGTTCAGAGAACGCCAACAGAGCCATGCTTGGTCAGACCCCGCTGGCAGGGATTCAGCCGCCTCTAATCCCATTTTATTGGAGGCTGGTATATCAGCTATTTTGCTGTTCCACATCTGTATTCTAGTGATATTAGGAGACGAGTCGATGAAGCCTCTAGTCTTGCAAGTGCCACTGATACCTGTTGCTATTTATTGTTGTCTGGGCCTGAACCTCGCATAGGTGAGTTCACATTTGTTGTATTACTGTTCAACGATGCCATGCATGACATCTTCTCGACCGCTGCCATCACACCTGATTGCATACGTGTGATGCCATCAAGTCCGCTATCATCTCGTTTGATTGATCCGTGCGATGTTTTCCATTTTGTTCGTCACTCCTTTTTTTTGCTGCCTCGTTTGGTGGGCAAGCCGCCCCGATACGACCGTGAAGTTGGGTCCACATATGGAGGTACCGTAGTGGAACACATCACGGTATATCATCACCGCAATAATATATCAGTGTATTCTCCTGTGGATTCACGGAACTACGAATCTTCGTTTAACTGTCAAATTGTGATACAAACTATGCCCTGATACGGGTCTGCATTGGCAAGTGGGTGAGCTGACAATTTTTGTAAACACATATGAGGTGTGATGTATTACTATATGCCGTTCTGTATTTAACTGTATTGTTTTTTTTTCTTCTTATTAAACGGGATTTCGATTGGATTCTCAATTACTATCCACGGTTCTATGTTATGTTTATGTTCCACCCTACATTGATGCACCTGAGCTTTTGTCAGGATTCCAAGTGGATTCTCAATTACTATCCACGGTTCTATGTTATGTTTATGTTCCACCCTACATTGATGCACCTGAGCTTTTGTCAGGATTCCAAGTGGATTCTCAATTACTATCCACGGTTCTATGTTATGTTTATGTTCCACCCTACATTGATGCACCTGAGCTTTTGTCACGAGCCAGTCACTTTGATTTCCGCCAATCCTAAAACCAAACTTGTGATACTGCTGCTTTGTGCCCTCTGATTCTTTAAGTTTGAATATGTAGTGACACAAAACTACCTTTCTTACCTGATGACAAGTCATCCTCGTCTGCATAGTTCACTGCAACAGATGTGCTGAATTGTTTCGCCCTGTAAAACCAAGCATCTCGAAGTATATACCTAAAGAAGAAAATAAAGTTTTTTTAATGGAAAATAAAGTTTTTGAATCTTGAGATAAGTCCAGTGTGGGTGATAATTTATGATTATAACAGAAACATATTAACTTGAGGATAAAAATCCATATTGTTGCAACATTATCAATGATTTTGTTTCTATATGTAACCAGGGTTTGCAGTTTATTCTGAAAGGTGGTTTTTTCAGTGTAAAAATGTAAGTAACTAAACAATCCTTATAAATCGTTTTACGCTAGTGATATTGATATAAAAACATGGTTTGTAATATTGTAACTCCATCCAACATAATAAATGAGACTTCTTCTTATTTCAGGCAAATATGGGCTATTTACATACTAAGATTTTCACTTTTGTTGTAGTAAATTGGTAGAAATAGAATACCGTTCTTAATACGTGGGTTTAATGTGTCACTTATGGCTTCTTACTTCAGGTAGTCAGACTTTCTTGCTGTTCCCACATAGTAGAAGATTAAATGACTTCACTTCTTGTGTAACAGCCACCTAGTTCAGTAAGCTACTTCTTGTGTAACAGCCACCTAGTTCAGTAAGCTACTTCTTGTGTAACAGCCACTTAGTTCAGTAAGCTACTTCTAAGTCAGAGCAGAGTTGCTGTCTTACAACATTACAAAGTTTAGGTCAACATGCTTCGAGGAAGTAAACCTTAAGATACAATAAGGCAGCACTTCACTCACGTAGAAGTTGTTGGGAAAGCTTTGGCTAGGTGCAACTACTGTGCTCATCAACAAAGTATCAAGGCCTGCAGGATGTGGTCCCATCATGGCAACTGTGCAACATTTGCAATTGAGGTAGGAATGAGTAATATTATTTATGAATATCACTTAATGTTTTTTTTGTAAATTAAATAACATCGTTGCATTAAATGTGTTTACTTATAAGCTATAAGCATTTGTGGCACGCCACTTTATAAAGAAGCTTCCAAATGTGAGCTACTTTGGTAAGACAGTGAGAAATAGACCAATACTGCCCATGTTGTCATTTAGTCCTGGTCCTTTCATTTTTTCAGTGCATATAATAAATATGCATAATTATTTACTTTAATTGTCTTACACTGTCCATTCAGATAGATTACATATGATATGCTATACTATCAATTACTATGTTATTTGTGTGCATTGAACTGCCTGTTAAGACTTAAAACAAAAGAATAATTTATTGAATGTGGCCAGGGTGACATAAGCACATGGTGATTGAGATATCATTCTAAACACATCTTAGAGTTTATATTTTGTCCTAATTATGACATGTATTAAACACAAATACATAAAACTATGATATAGTGGAGATTTATTGATGGGCATTGTTTCAATGGACATTGAATGGATAAAATGTTTGATTGTGGCATGCACCACATGGTGGGTGATAAAAGGGAACCGTGCTGGCTTTCGCTTTTAGATGACTAAAAATCCAAGTAATATGTAAGAGGACCAACATGGAAATAAATGCATACACTGTTTGTGTTAACCTAATATTTTTTTTTTATTTCTTCCAAAGCTTTGTTGTGATGTTTTTCTGTATCTTCCACTTTCTTCTGGTTTCTTCCATTTTTCCCCTGGAAGAAACCCATTTCTTCCAGTTTCTTCCGAGCGTCCCGGAAGAAATAGGTTTCTTCCAGGAAATACCAAACCATGTGCGTAACATTACGCAACAGAACAAAAAGATCTCTTGAAAAAGGCAGTCAGGGAAAACAACAAACCATCAATTTGTTCTCCTATTTATGAATCAGTAAGTGCACAGTATGTCGACAAGCAACCTGTGAGATAACACTCAATGATCTTACCCTGCTTGCTTGTCAACAACCTGTGAGATAACACTCAATGATCTTACCCTGCTTGCTTGTCAACAACCTGTGAGATAACACTCAATGATCTTACCCTGATTAGTTGTCAACAACCTGTGAGATAACACTCAATGATCTTACCCTGCTTGCTTGTCGGCAACATGCTGCTGAGTACCCTCTAGATGGCTGGTTGTGGTCGATTTGTGTCTACTAACACCAGGTGTCGCTACTTGTGCCAGGATGACAGTAAGCGACTTCGTATGTTGAGACACTGCAACAAAACAAGTTATTTATGACGACACACTGGTGGCCAGTATGAACAAACATTGTAATTATACTGTGTAACAGCCTAGTATGTTGGCCTACATTCAAAACCAATAATATTAATGCAATCAAGATATCAATTTAGTTAATAATGCAATTAGAATAATTACCAGTGGACCACCCAGCTTGGTTAATTCTGTCAGAAACTGTATATTCTGACACCTTACCGAGTGACGGTACTGACATCCAAAATGTACGTTTACAGAATACATTAGGCTAAATAAGTAGGCCAAGTTGCCAACAGTGCATTTGGAATTGTATAACATACTTTTTGTTGATTCTTCATAGTCTAAAATAAGCTTGACAACCTTTACTTTGACATAAGTACAAAAGGCAGATTTTCAGTTTGTGACAATTTCTTACACTTTGTTTGCCTGAAAAGTATTTCCAACATCACAGTTTAATCCAGTTTCTGACAAAAACTTACATTATGACAAAAACTTGTTAACCATGTGAACCACTAATTTTATTTAACATGCCTATCAATTAGCTTAAGGTCTCATCAAATAAATTTAAGTAGATCCAGGTAACAAGTTGACTATGTGCAGGGCGAAATGCAAATGGTATGATTGTTGTAGCCAGTGACATATCTACTTCAGTGTCACGATCTTGCGAATAAAAGGGGCAAGATGGTGCTCAATGCAGGTTAAATTGGGCAGAATCATCCGCCGCATTATTGAGCTGGGACGAAAGTCTTGCCAATCATAAACGTATGCACGGATTTTGGCTTTCCGTAGCCAAATGAACGAAAACCGATACGCACTAACCGTTTCTCCAAATAATTGTTTATGAGTACATTTATCGGTCACATAAAAAAGATTTCATAAATAGCTGCCATACTGTGAACGTGATGTTGCCTTTGGGTCACATGGTCTAACGCAATTTCGTGTAGGATGAGACCAGAGTGGGCCAGCAGCACAGACATAAATAAAACACCTGTTAGTAAGTTAGTAGTTTATAGGGGGATGATTAATGATGTAACTCTATGGCCAGCAGACGGCAATTCTTAGCGTGACCTTATATTGACCTACGAGATTCCCATTCACAAAACATCCAGTTTTCTGTGAGATGTCAGAAACACATGCATTCTGACAAAAAGGTAATAATTTTCACACTTTTACTTGGTTATTGTCAGGTAACTTTAGTGATATACATGTAAGAATGCATACAGACATGAAATATGTATTTATTGCTCTGTCTATGGCATTTTTATAATGTTTCACGAAAATGCGTCAGTTTTTTTACAAGTGGGTCCTTCGCCTATACAACAGCAAAAGCCAGATAGAAAAAACTGTATGGCGATTGACTTTGCCTAAGGTTAAATATGCGAATATGAGCTTCGAAAATGGGGAGTGAATGTGTTATTATGCACATGTTTAGTAATTTACATGTTCCATAGTTCAGTATGCATTGTGCATGGTTACTGTACAAATTGCATGTTAATAACAGCGCAATTGAGGTTGGCCTGGCTTCTAGACAAGTACCCCTGGCTATTCTCAGTCTCAGGCTGTCATCTCAATCTACTACTCTAGCACCAGTGTCTCCACCCAGCCCGCTCCAAAACATTGGCATTGGGTATATATTTCAAAATGCATGAGTCTAAGTTACGCCGCCGTCTAATTCCCTATGACGTCCACCACACCGAGATAAATACTGACACTCACACTAGACTAGTATGAACTAGGCAAAGTCAATCGCCCTACAATGTTTTTCTATTTGGCTGTTGCTACTAGTAGAGACGAAGAGTGGGGCGAAAATTTTTGCCTAAGTATGAACAACCAACATAAGTCATTATAAAGGTCGTGAGCGATAATAAGGTACCCTCATTTGCATATGCTATATTTAAGGTTAACAAGGAGCTAAGCGTGATACCCACGATAAACTTAATTTACTAAGTGGTATGTTAGATCTAACATTTATGTAAAATGTGCAACAATACAATTGAAGTATGTTATTGAAACCGAAGTATCGCCACATGCCGCGACCAACGACGGCAACGCTGTCGACAGTCAGTGCCGACACGTTTCTGCAGATACGTATATTACTGCAGTTGTCATCTTAATACAACTGTCACTCACTACACATATAAAAATGGGAATGCGTTACCCGTGCTACACTTTAAGCGGTGGCAAACTGTGGAAAGACTGCCCTTCCCAAGTGTCCTCGCTACGCTGCCCAACATTATTATTTTCGGCAGCCACCTTGGTAGGCGGAAAATAATGACTAGGTTCATGCCAATAAAACGGTCTCTGCTACTAATGTAGTAAACGAAACGCGTCATGCGGCAGCCGCTAGACTCCATCGTGTGGTGCCACTGTTGTGAGACTGGCTGATGCAGCTGCTAGATTCCACTGTGTGGCGCCAATGCTATGTCGGGAACAGGGTTATGCAGCCGTTGTCGCCCCAAATAGTGGTACCAATGGGATCCTTAATCCATGGGGAATTAAAAAAGTATTTCGACTCCTTCATGGGTTCTTAGATGAACCCCTGAAAGTTTGAAATCTGCTCAGGTTGAAAGCGTCTAGGAGTAGCATATCATACATTCGCTAGCTCTATTACAGTATGATTATAAATATTCACAGATGCTGCTTTAAAATCCTTTAGTTCTCAAGTCGGCAAAACCCGCCAGCAGACTGACGCTACGTTGCAACCAAACTCAGCCCAAAATAGCAGCGAATTTCAGTCTATTCCAGTGGCGCGCTCTGGCGGATAGTTTAGAGAACACATTGGATACCATGCCTGAACGTTCTGGCGCGTTCCAGTATCTGGTCAAATAACTGGAGAACCGGGGTCGTCAAGAAAACTTATCATTTTCCCGTGCAACACCTAGTAACTCAGCTAGTTGATAACATTTAAATCCCTGTCCCTCATTTCTTGTGGGTGGTGTGGCAGGGCCTCCTCCCATCTCCCACCTGTTTGTGGGGCCAATCTCAAACTTTCCACCATTTTGGGAGTCCATTTCCCATCTCCCACCTGTTTTTGAGGCCAACCTCCCATCAACGCTTAGGACTAACCTCCCAGCTCCTTGCACGCTCCTGTCTCTAGTGGGATCTACCATGTGATGGAAATATATAGTTTCTCTAGATGTAATTTCCTAAACGTTTTGTTTATTTACACTATGATTTAACCCTAGAGAAGTGGCTGGAGAACTGATTGCGATAATACATTTTGACATAGATGGGTGTTGTGGCTACAGTGAAGATGCAACGACTGGAGGAGGGTTCATATACAGAAGATACAGTGACTGACAGCTGAACTACAGAAGCTAATCTCATTTAAAATCTGCTAGTTCTGCTGCTCAAATGAATACAAATACACGCTGCAACTGGTCAGATGCAAGCTGCACTGAATGACCCTTATCTCAGTGGTCAAAATAATTAGTTATAACTTCTTTTTTCATAATGGTCGTTTTGTGGTTATGACTATTATTGCATGGTCATATTTATACACTGTTGTATAATATTACTGCTGCATGGTCATAACAGTAACTATTGTTTTGTGGTTGTATGTTATTCCATGGATTCCATCATCATACTTGTATGTATTGCTTCTTGGTCATAAAAACAACATGGCGGAAACTATTGTTCCTTGGTTTTCATGATGTAACTGTTGCATGTTGTTTTTTCGGTGCACCTGTTGTAACTGCCATTGTACCTAGGTCTTCACTGTGTAGCACAAACTACTGTTCCCATGGTATAACTACTGTTCACTGATCTCAATGTCTCATGGTTGTACCTGTTGTGACTTGATAGTCAGTGTAACTGCTCTTCTTCCTTGGACTGTGCATTGTCCAAAAGGACATTTTGTACAGTTCAATCATCATAATTATTGTTCTGTGTTTGTATCTATTGTTCCTCAGTCTAACTGGGGAAACTTTTGTTTCTTGGTTATAACGATCGTTTCATACTTGTATTTATGAAATGATCGTGCAATCTATCTTGTTTCTCCCCAAACAAGTGTGCAAACAATTTCGAATTACTGGAGACTACTTGTGTTGGTGAGCTGGTTATAAGTTCATGTGCTCAAGAGTCTGTATGAAGAAGTTAAATATGCTGGGAAATAATATCTTGAATAAAAATGTTACGCAATAATGTGTTTGCTTTTCTACTGCATTTGTTGATCAACTTGCGAAGACACACATCATTTGTAGTAGTAATTTATTGCTTGCCAGAAGGCAAAGAAATACTGAAATAATCATAAATAGAACAGCATTTGAATATACAAGAATTATTTACAGTCAGTCTTAAATTAGCATCAACACAATTAATAAAAAAGAAACAAGTAGAAAAAGAAATGCAGATTTATCTTTGCCATCAGTTGGCAGTATGACTACTGCTGACAATGACCCCTATTTTTACATTGCAGTCAACAAACATCCATTGAATACACCAACCACTGCCTACATGGCCGACACTACTCAAGTGGAGAAGACAAGCATTCACTGAGATTAGGTTTCAGCAGCAAAGGCACCGCAGTCTTTGAACAGCCATTCTAACAATGGTCTTTTATCTACTGCTCAAACATTTGGCAATGACAAGAAGTCAGATTTGTGAGACAACCAACAACGTTCCCTCTATTTGTTTTGGTGCAGTTTTCAATACTAATTACAGGTTCTTTCTGTAACTTCTGTTAGCCCATACTATGTACAAATATATAAACTACTGGCTGACATTTCAACACCTACATGTTAAGTTTGTTCGAACCTGTTTAACAAGGAACATGGGACATTAGGTCCAGCTCCAGCTGCCATAGGAGGAAGAGAATCATACATTCAATGAATTCAACATACCGACATCTGCACTTTGTGAGCGCATTATCAATCTACATTGACATAATACATACATTACCTAACTAGACATTAAAAATCAATAAATATTCTTAAATAAGGAGCAAGCCATGAGATAACCGAACTAGTTGAAATGGCATAAAGCGAGACACTTGTTCCAGTACAAATACCCCCAGTGTTTTTGAAAGTAACTTTCCATTGTTGGTTTATGTAAAAGCGCAAAGGAGTAAGCCAAGAATCTTTGTCAACACTGTTGGTGTGGGTAGATAAGCACAACACAATCATGAAAAACATGACAGTAGAAATGATCAAGAACACTTCTCACTTCTATTGTTTTGGATGAAAAGAAAAAGATATATATATATATATATTGCATTATCATAGGCAAGATTGTAATTTAAGTGTTGCTGGTGCAAACTTTGAACTATGCAACATTTTATAATAAAATAATACATTACAAGAGAGTACTTATGTAAAATATGCAAAACACAGAGGACATTTCTATGTTGCTGAAATGTTTTCTCCAAAGAAAAAGTAACATGATCACTTCCCATAGTGTATGCAGCTTAACTGGATGCACTGAAAACTAATTAAGCTGAAATGCTTTCTTTCTGATAAAGGAATAGTGGGACTTCTTTTTATTATCTACTTAAGCCTCACAAGTTAAAGTGATCTGTAAGAGCTTACACCCATACACAGGAACAAACACATCAATCCAGTAAAACAAACTCACCAGTTATCAGTCAGTAGAAAGTTTAGAATGTTCAACATCAAATTGTATTTACTGTTTAGAGTTGTTGATCTTAACAGACCACTCAACACTGTGTTCCATTCATCTGCTATAAAACAGCATGTTCTAAAATGTCACGACCACCACACAGGTCAATTCATACAAGATCCACATAAAATGCTGCTCTTTCATGTCTGAAAGAAACAGTTTTTTCTGTATTGGTGTAGGTAGTGACTTTGTCACTGTGGTAACCCTATCCTTGGATAGCTCTCATCAATAGAGCATTCAGTAGGTTATCACCCATCAGCCACTCTGGTGGCTGTACAAAAACAATGACACCACTTTACTTTGACAACTAACTCATTTTACTGAATTTGTCCACATTCTCCGAAAACTTCCTCTCAAGAAAATACTTTCTATCCTAAACACACTCGCTTCACTTAGAGCAAAACTGGCAGATCATACAGTTGAATCGCCGTGACATCACCACATGGCCTACTCCAACTTCTTTAATATTCTTAACTACATTCTGACTCTTTGTTTCATAACACTAACCATTGTTGTTTAGCTCTATACAGACAGTACACTAGTAAATACCAACAACCTATACAGTGACTTGTCTGATTCTGCAGAGACTAGAAACCAGTGTTGGCTGCGACTGTAGAGCCTTTAGTCTACGCAGTTGTCTCTGTGTTGGCTGCAGCCTCTGGCATGTTGCTGCTATGACTGTCGAGACTTGTGGAATCACTTGTGCTGTCGTTGCTCAGGGCACTCGAGAAGGTGGCCGCCTCTTGCAACTTCATCAACATCGTCAACTACAACCAACACACAGCAGACATAAACACTTCATTCAGAATTCAATTTCCATTTAGTTCTACCACTCCAAAACATTCAAACTGTCAAGTAAGCATTGTCAAACAGACTATTTAAAATAACAGGCTTTCATAAATTAAAGGTCTTTACTCAATTAGCGATTAGCTAAAATTATTGAGGAGGGAGTTTTAATGATATATATATATATATATAAACACTTGCATGTGACCACTTGACTATAAGGAACTAGTGCTACGTAAACCCACCAGGGGGTCAGCCTCAGTATCGTTCTGTTGTGTTGGTGCAGCTTTTGTAGCCACACTGGTGCTGCCACCTCCTGGCAGCGGAACTTGCATATCGTATCCAACATCTTCGGGGCGCAGTTTGAGCAGTGATGGCCACTCACTGTCACTCTCATCCCTCATCCAAGGGTAGGTTTCAATAACCCAGTCCACAGGGTCCTCCCAGGGTGCACGGCGGCCATACAGCTGTAAACACAGCAAATGTATACATACTGATGATTGGTGGGATAGTGCCAGAAGCTTGATGGAGCTCAGATCCTAGTATTAATATAAATTAAAAATAAATGTCAATAAACTAAACTAAACAAATGATCCAATATAAGAATTTATTAAATTATATAACAAGATATTATAACATAAAAAAGCCTGCATGCACTCAAAGTTAAAACCCTTATGAGCTGTGATCTAAAGATAAATGTTTTGGGGAAAATTCATCTATGTATGATATAAAACAGCTGCTAACCCCATGAAACCAATTCTGTGTAGTGTCGTACATCTACATTTTGAGATCATCCCCTATATTACACTGGGTTAATCCACGCCGCACCTAGTACCACATGAAAGAGACAGGGATATGGGACTCACCTGTATTCCTTCCCGCACTGCCTCCAGCAGGTAGGGAACGATCGAGTAGTTCCACAGATCAGTGAACCAAACTTGGGCTCGGGTTGCATCCATGGGACATGAGAGGAAGAGCCGAGGGCCTGAAACAGACAGTGTTACGATGATACGATGAAGATACTGGCAAATACAATGATATACTGGCGACAACAAAAGAAAACACTTCACCACATAAACATTTTCTTTGGGTTTTCTGTTGTCACTCCTATTCCTGTAGTCTCATTACATAAAGAACTGTACATCTGCCAGCGAGACAATTACAACATTCCAGAAACCTGGCCAAAATACAATAAAAATTACATAATAAACCAGAAATGACGAAACTTACTATAAAAGTAAAAACTCGTTTTAGTTTAACTCAATTACACTTGTGCTGTATGTTTCAGTGAGGTAAGTGTAATTATAAAATAAAGTTTTCAATTAATTTAATTTACATGGGTTAATGACAAGGTTTACAAGACAAGTTCTTAATGACACACTTTCTTATTATAATTGCAACTTTTAATGCATAATATAATCAATTACAACCATAATCCCAACACCGACCACTGCACATCTGATCTAAAAATCTGATCACATCTGATTACACACGCAGATACACATACCTATGGTGACATCAGATGAGCTGTGAGTCTCAAGGAACTTGTTCAAGTGCTGCCACACAGTAGGCATCCAGTCAACAATCTTCATGAGTTCGGCCATAGCACCACCGGTGGTGCCAGGCCGGAGCTCCTCTTCCACCAGTTTGCGGCGCAGATAGCGGTGCAGGAATCCCTTCACTGGCTCCATGTGGTTCGCACACAGAACCCACCGGAAGTTGTGGTGCAGCTGAAGGTTGGTAGTGGAACATGTCGCCTGGTTCATCGTGCCAATGATGTACGGGCTGCAAACACCACACAGAGTTAGGGGTGGAGGGTGGGGTAACACACTAAAGGAACCAGGGTGCAATACTCTCGCTGTCATTTATAGTCTTCTAGAATGTAATACTTTTGTGCGAACCGGGTGAAACCTTCCAGAAAAGCCAATTTGAAAGGTAAAATAAATAGTTCTACATTAGGTGAATGAAGTGCAAAACATTCTGAAAGGTCCTCTAGATAAGATATTATGTTAGTGTAACAATATGGGCTGGATCACCTTAGACGTACAGCAAATGTTCCTATGTAACAATATGGGCTGGATCACCTTAGACGTACAGCAAATGTTCCTATGTAACAATATGGGCTGGATCACCTTAGACATACAGCAAATGTTCCTATGTAACAATATGGGCTGGATCACCTTAGAGGTACAGCAAATGTTCCTATGTAACAATATGGGCTGAATCACCTTAGAGGTACAGCAAATGTTCCTATGTGACAATATGGGCTGAATCACCTTAGAGGTAAAGCAAATGTTCCTATGTAACAATATGGGCTGGATCACCTTAGACGTACAGCAAATGTTCCTATGTAACAATATGGGCTGGATCACCTTAGAGGTACAGCAAATATTCCTATGTAACAATATGGGCTGGATCACCTTAGACATACAGCAAATGTTCCTATGTAACAATATGGGCTGGATCACCTTAGACGTACAGCAAATGTTCCTATGTAACAATATGGGCTGGATCACCTTAGACGTACAGCAAATATTCCTATGTAACAATATGGGCTGGATCACCTTAGACATACAGCAAATGTTCCTATGTAACAATATGGGCTGGATCACCTTAGAGATACAGCAAATGTTCCTATGTAACAATTTGGGCTGGATCACGTTAGACGTACAGCAAATGTTCCTATGCTGCAGCATTTCAACAAGAACACATCTGGGATATCGAACAAATTAAATCAATAGTGAGTTAATGAAAAGAAAAACAAACCATTAAACTCAAAAGTATATATCAGCCACAATGATGCTTGTATCAGCCACAATAATGCTTGTATCAGCTACAATAACACTTGTATCAGCCACAATGATGCTTCTATCAGCTTCAATAATGCTTGTATCAGCCACAATAATACTTGTATCAGCCACAATAACACTTGTATCAGCCACAATAACGCTTCTATCATCCACAATAATGCTTGTATCAGCCACATTTCAAGTTGGAATAGAAAAGTAAATTTGCACAACTGTGAAGACAGTAAGAAGCTGCCACTCACCACTTCTGGTATTTGACACTGAGGAAGCCATTGAAGACTTCGCCCAGAGATGACACGTGATGTAGGTTGTCCAATATGATGACATTGGGCAGTTCACTGACACTTGTGCTCTCACACTGGTCAGCTATGTGAGCGAGGTATTGCCGTAGCTCTTTGCTGGACTTGTGGTCAACGTTGAACGTTGCAATGGAACCAGCTGTCAACTCCTTGCCGGACCTTGCACACAGATTGAGGCACATATTGAATCAGAGATTGAGGCACAGATTGTAACAGTTGAATCCCTCAAACACATTCCATGGAGTTCTGTGATAATACTAAATATGATGGAAAGTGTTGCAAATCTGTATAACCCTGTCGATTACATTCTTACTTGTTATCAGCATGAAACAAATGGAAGAGGCTGGTGGAAAAGTATGATAAAATCATCACAGGAATTTATCTAGGAAAGTTTTACAGAATTCTTAGAACACATGGAAGCGACAGGGGAAATTATTATTAAGAATTGTGGAATTCTTAGGATGCACTCATCCGCATAGTGCTGACATGTAAATGTCAGCTTACCTGATAACGACGTGTTCTGCAAGTTTCTGTGCGAGATATGTCTTTCCTGTCCCACTTGGCCCACACAGAATGATGCGGCGGTGCTCTAGCAGCAGCGACACGTAACGCTGCATGATGGACCGCGGTATGAGGGTCTCAAATGCCAGTGAATCTACACTGTGAAGTGCTGTGCCTGCGAATACAACACACACATGTATACACATGGTAGGATGTGCACAACTGTGCCTGTGAATACAACACACACATGGTAGGTTGTGCACAACTGTACAAGGCTAAACCCGAGAAGAAAATTCAGTAGTACAGCCACCACGCCAATATGGACACTCTGGGACAGTCCCAAATTATTTCCATAAAGTAAAGGACATTAGGTCACCTTGCTATGCAGGTAAATTTGGCTCAGTCCTGAGGGTGACCTTAATAGTGAGGTTCCACTGTAGTATGTTAATTGTTATCCTCCAGGCTTCCAGTCTTAACTCTATGTGGTGAAGTGGTCAGAATATTACAAAGTATATGGTACAAACTTGTCGTGACTTTACATGCTGGGGTAAGTGGTATAAATAATACAGAACATGTGATACAAAGCTAAGAATTGTTCATACATTTGTTGAAAAATAAGCAAAAAAAAAGAAGATACACCTGTAACTGGACATTTGTAATCATGGTTTAGAGTTCTGCATTGTGATAGCGTTCCTTGAAGTAGACAGCAAGAGACAGATAATACATATCTCAACTGATAAGTATGATGGATGGTGTTCAAGAAACTAGTTTTTACAATTTCACATGTAGCATTGTATCACTGATATATTGAAATAAGAAATATCTTTACATATATGCTACAAAAACAGCTCTGAAGACAATTCAATAGTTTCTGAGTTAAATAAAGAGTTAATCTCAATCCCTTGCCAAGATACTCTTCTAGAAGCCAGTAGTACAGGATGTGTTTTAAAGTGGAGGTCTCTCCTCTATCGCTTCCTTTTGCTTCCGACCTAAAAGCTGGGAGGAATATTGATTTAAGACACTAAATAACATATTGTAATGACAAAGATTTTTGTCACCCACCTTTCAATGTCACTGTGATGTTTGTGTCTCCTACCAGGTAGCCACAGGGCAGTAACTCAGGCACTTCACAATCTGACCACAGAAACAACAGCTTCAGTATAACCACACAGTAGATATATTTGACATCTGTACACTGCACGTGCATGTATACATGCATGCACGCCTTTTGTAGAAAGTGAAATCAAAAGTAATTTACCACAGAAATATAAAAAAAAAAATCATTTTCTTGTTCTAACACCCCTAATATTTAGATACAAAGATACTGCCAAGATTTACGAAAACAACCTCATAATGTTTTGGATTGCTGACAGCTCTGCATAAAGACCCATAATTATAAGCAAAAGTGCAACATGACTTTAATTCAAGTTTTAACCTGTATGATGCTTGTTATATTAACAATGACTAGGTGCATTAACGATTTCATCATTAAATAACATATTAGCTAGCTGTGTGATGGGTTACATTGACTAGTTATCATCATTCGGTATGAGATGGAATACAGAACATACCTCTGCCTCTGACTATCTCTCCTACATGATAGCAGAACACACTCTCTGCTCCTAGACCCAAGTTTGTTATTGGGTCTACTTGGGTAAGGTACTCCTGCAACACAAACCAATAGTTGTAAGGTAAAACTCCAAATATACTTCTTGGTCACATCATGAAATCTTTACAGGCAATATCCGATATATGATTTTAAATATGTTCTTGTAATACATATAACTTTAACTAGCATGCAGGCCCAATATATTTATTTAATGTTTAATTTTAACTGTTTTACTTTAAAGTAAATTAAGCTTTTTTGCGAATGAGTAGTTTATCTGTTGACTCAATGTATTTAATGTTTACTTATAGGTTTTCTACTTTACAGTAAACATCGTAGTTTATCTGTTGATTCATGTCAAAGTACCTTAAATATCCTGCAGACTGTGACGTCCAACATGTCCCACTTCATTTTGCCACATACAGAGAGTGATCCAATCAGCATTTCTGTCTCCTTCACCTACAAACATCAACACCACATGTATATACATAAATACCTATATACACAATAGAGAACACAAGTTGTCATTACTCAATACATATTTTTGTATGTATGTTATACAAAGTGATGTTATACAAAGCTAATTATTAAACAACCAGTGTCACTGTATTGATTATATTAACAAACACTGTTTTATTCTGAATTTAACCACTTCAGTACGACAGGCCGGTATACAGGCTGTGCAGTCTAGGATGCAACAGTATGACTAGCTGATAAATTGTTTTTACTCACAATTATTCACTATGTGGAGCCACTTATTATATATTGTCGTTAGCAAAAATGCCTTAGCATTTCAATAGGAGTAATCATGGATTATCGCACAATATATTTTTTTCGAGATTTTTGCAGTTTTATGTAACTGATTGCCAAAATTTATGACTGCAGCAATGGCGGACGATGTTACTTCCATTGGTGATGGTGATTTACCACTTTATATCTTACTTAGACAGACTGTTTTATAGCTTTAGTGATGGATTTTTGTCGGATGTACGTGACAACTGGAATAACGACAATGTAGAAGTTAACAATAGTGTCGAACTTTATACTAACAGTGCCAGTATATTCGATCACTACTTTGATGATGAAGTGACGCAATTCTTGGATTGTTGGTTATTACGATGACGATAACTAAAATTGTCTGGCTTGTTTCACTTGTTGATTATTCGACGTAGTCGACTTTCTGACAAAATCACTGGGAATGCTGTATTCAGTGGTCACAACACATGAGGTACTGAAAGTACTGAAATGATTAACTTTGTATTTTAAGTCACGATGGACATAGCACCCTTATAGGTCGCAAGAAATCAACTATGTCCTTTCACCACATCATACTATGTACTTGTACATGTGTGTTGAATAAACTTTTATTCATAATATAATGTTATTTTCCTTCCTATTCCAAAAAAAACAGGCATTTAACATAACGAGGTGAGTAAGTAATAAATTAATCGTTTGCAAGAAGTGTAAACCACATCAATTATATGCGCTGCATTTACCACGGAAGTGGAATGAACGTTTTTACTTTACTTGCGTAGACAAGCACACCAGTGTTTCAGCGCAACAATTTTTTTTAAGATAATAGCCAAAGCCACTTCACATTCCGGTGGTTAATGTATGAGACACTAATGTCTAAACTACTGCCATTACATCAGTTCATTTCTGCTCACTCAACAGATTACTGGGATCACCACACCACTGCTCCTGGGTGTGCCTATTGATTATGGGACCATCACATTACTGCTCCCGGGTGTGTGTGTGTGTAATTGGAACGTTCCTGTCTTACCTCACTCAGCTTCAATCCATCACCGATCGGATTCCACTGCACTGATATCATTACTTTTCTGCCGTCTCTGCTTGGAGATTCACTTAACAACAAATCTGGAATAGTCAGAAGTAATTGTCAGTACATTGTTTTTAGGATCCTGGGTGTTCTTCCTGTTTCAATGTGATCATTGTAACAGAAACTACGCAGTTATTTACTGCTCTACATGAAGCAACCATTGGTCACTTTCTGGAGGAAAGTTCTTCAAAATTATACATCGTCACAAATATACATATTTGTTACTTCACAAACTAATATTAAAATAATATTGATTTGTCAAGAACACATTAACACTATTAACATTTCCAAAATTCTAGGAAACAGCAGTAGGCACACATACCCAGGTTACTAGGGTCTCCGATGCTAAGCCGCCGGTCAAGGGACTCGGTACTGTGGACGGAGGAGGTTGTGGATCCAGTTGGACTGATACCCTTGGAAGACACGAGTTGATGAAGGCGTTCATTGTCTGCCTTCAGCGAGACCATCTCGTTCTGAAAACACAGTCTGGTCAGTAGGTAGTACATCTACACACAAACCCATAAAACATTCCTCACAAGTGGATGTTAGATATTATCTTCCAGGTGAAATTTGAGAAGATCCCTTTGCAGTGTTTAAGCCACTGGATGTAAACAATCTGACATGTGTGTGTGTGTGACTAAGTGTACCGGTGGTGCAGTTATTTAGAACCTCACTGTCTCACATCCAGGGTGAATGTAAATTCCAAAGCATTTCTGCCAACAAATGCACTGGAATTAAACATTGTGCCTACATTGGCTGAGGAAATCATATAATTATCCTGGTACTTTACTAAAGTTAACAAATCTTATGAAATACATTTGAGTTGTACCCGCAATGACGAAAACGTAAATAGCTATTAGTATTCATCCAAGCCAAGGAAGGATCATATGTATGACGGGAGAAATGTGGGTGTTTCCGCTGTAGGTGAATTTCTGATGAGGTACAGGAAACTGGGGGATATTGAACATTTGGTATCCATCGCTACCTTTCACCCTGTTATCATCCATATGTTGTATTTGGTAGGCTGAAGATGCCAGGTATTTCCTCCTACATTTTGAACTTACAGCCACATACTGTGGCATGTTGAACTTAGCATATGTCCATAAACAGAGAAAGAGTTGCATAACATGATGTGTAAAATTGATTTTAATCTTACTCTAGACTTAGTTTTAAATCATACGGGTCACTGAATGGGTCTTGTTAACACTTACAAAAACGTTAGAACTTTTAGAATTCTAGTTCTTGTGAACACTGTACAGGGGTACAATGAATGCTCTTTCTTATGAACACTTTACTTGTTGTGAACATTTTACAATGACAATGACAGACACTACCAGCTGAGACAAGACACATAAGACGCATAACCACAGACTACTTAGGTCAGCTACAAGAGGGATCAGTTAGACTGGACACTGACCTTCATGCGTGTCATTGTGTCCTTGAGTTGGTCTAGTTGGTGAGCGGAGGAGAGAGCCTCTAGTCGGATGTCTGTCAGCTTCATGTCCTTCTCATGCAGCAAGTCATGCAGGTCCAGCACAGCCTCTTCCTTGCTCCTGCAAGCATGCACACACATTTCTAGTATCAAATACAAACTTCACAAGTAGTATATTTCTAGTTTTATTTCTTCAAAAATTTTTCTGTATTGATTCCAAATACTATCAAATAATCCTCCATACTCATACTTCCTCCATCCTCTTGCGTTGAAGGTGTCACATAGGACGGAAACAATCGCACACCACCTTCCACTGTCCTCAGCCACAGTGGCCATTTTGTCTTTCATTTTAGGTTCATGACCTTTCCCAGCTCTTTAGGCATTCCCCTCTTCCTCATACTAGTCATGATAATTATTATTCATGCATGTTTTGAATTTGTAATTCAAGCATTTCTTGCTGCCTTTCAAAATGTCACTTTAACATTAAATGAATCCTCTATCTCTATTCAGCAGACACTGTAACATTATTTCAATACAAAACTCCCTCTGATGAGCAGATATAAAGGGACACTATCTGTTGGAGAACCCGGGTCCATAGAAGACAGGGATGTAGTATATGAGGAGACTCACATGTTGCAGCCATGGATGGGAGACGTGGGGGCAGACATCATGGACTGGTGTGGCACATGGAGCATGGGAGAATTGGGCAGAGACAACTCAGAGTGCAGACTGGTTGAGTCTGGCTCCACGTCCGACATCGACGTCTGCTTGCCGCCTTTCTTACGTGAGAATGCCTTGCTGAAGGAACTCCGCAACTAAAGCAACAATGTGCATTGTAAGAGCAAATGTATTGTTTGTCTGTACAACTTGTTCTTACTAAAGTTTCTGTATCCAAATGTTATATGAATCTACATTCCAAGCAATAGTCATAATTACAAATGTATTATGTTTGTCTGTACAACTTGTTCTTACTAAAGTTTCTGTATCCAAATGTTATATGAATCTACATTCCAAGCAATAGTCATAATTACAAATGTATTATGTTTGTCTGTACAACTTGTTCTTACTAAAGTTTCTGTATCCAAATGTTATATGAATCTACATTCCAAGCAATAGTCATAATTACAAATGTATTATGTTTGTCTGTACAACTTGTTCTTACTAAAGTTTCTGTATCCAAATGTTATTTGAATCTACATTCCAAGCAATAGTCATAATTACAAATGTATTATGTTTGTCTGTACAACTTGTTCTTACTAAAGTTTCTGTATCCAAATGTTATTTGAATCTACATTCCAAGCAATAGTCATAATTACAAATGTATTATGTTTGTCTGTACAACTTGTTTTTACTAAGTTTCTGTATCCAAATGTTATATGAATCTACATTCCAAGCAATAGTCATAATTACAAATGTATTATGTTTGTCTGTACAACTTGTTCTTACTAAAGTTTCTGTATCCAAATGTTATTTGAATCTACATTCCAAGCAATAGTCATAATTACAAATGTATTATGTTTGTCTGTACAACTTGTTCTTATTAAAGTTTCTGTATCCAAATGTTATATGAATCTACATTCCAAGCAATAGTCATAATTACAAATGTATTATGTTTGTCTGTACAACTTGTTCTTACTAAGTTTCTGTATCCAAATGTTATATGAATCTACATTCCAAGCAATAGTCATAATTACAAATGTATTATGTTTGTCTGTACAACTTGTTCTTACTAAAGTTTCTGTATCCAAATGTTATATGAATCTACATTCCAAGCAATAGTCATAATTACAAATGTATTATGTTTGTCTGTACAACTTGTTCTTACTAAAGTTTCTGTATCCAAATGTTATATGAATCTACATTCCAAGCAATAGTCATAATTACAAATGTATTATGTTTGTCTGTACAACTTGTTCTTACTAAGTTTCTGTATCCAAATGTTATATGAATCTACATTCCAAGCAATAGTCATAATTACAAATGTATTATGTTTGTCTGTACAACTTGTTCTTACTAAAGTTTCTGTATCCAAATGTTATATGAATCTACATTCCAAGCAATAGTCATAATTACAAATGTATTATGTTTGTCTGTACAACTTGTTCTTACTAAAGTTTCTGTATCCAAATGTTATATGAATCTACATTCCAAGCAATAGTCATAATTACAAATGTATTATGTTTGTCTGTACAACTTGTTCTTACTAAAGTTTCTGTATCCAAATGTTATATGAATCTACATTCCAAGCAATAGTCATAATTACAAATGTATTATGTTTGTCTGTACAACTTGTTCTTACTAAAGTTTCTGTATCCAAATGTTATATGAATCTACATTCCAAGCAATAGTCATAATTACAAATGTATTATGTTTGTCTGTACAACTTGTTCTTACTAAAGTTTCTGTATCCAAATGTTATATGAATCTACATTCCAAGCAATAGTCATAATTACAAATGTATTATGTTTGTCTGTACAACTTGTTCTTACTAAAGTTTCTGTATCCAAATGTTATATGAATCTACATTCCAAACAATAGTCATAATTACAAATGTATTGTGTAACTGACAAAATTTATATTATTTATATAGTTTTACTTGTACATGACATGCGTGTATATTTATATTTTTACTTGTATGTATATATCTGGACTTTTGTCTGAAATAAACAGATATTATTATTTTCTCACATGGGTCTCAATAAAAAGAACTGTCTAATAATCTGTGCATATCTGGTGACACGTTTCAATATATTCCCTGTTAGCATTAAGTCCATAGGAAATATAATAACATTTCGCCAAAACTAAAAACTTACTTGTTTAAACTTGCTTATCCTTCATAGCTCCCCAGCATACCAATCCAACTGTTTACAACTGGAACTGCTAATCATTTAGAAACTGCTTAACCCCTTTTGTTTTGGTGCACTGCCGAGCTTGAGTCTCCCAGGGATTTTAGAATAGAAGTGTTTTATATTGTATTGTGTTGCATGGTCAAGCAATTTTGTTTCAGTTATTGATTATTTTGTTTGGGATTGTTCTACTTACCCAGTTCTTCTTTTTCTTCTTCTTGGCGCTGTCTGTGTCTGTGTTAGACGAGAGTTGACTGGTGCCGCTGCAGGCACTTGACACACTGTTCATGCTGGCCATACTCTCCTGGGAGAGGTGACGCACCAGGGGACCACTGTGTAGCTCACCTGTAACGGAACAACAATGTAATGTAGGTGTAACACTTGTAATAGAGGTGTAACACTTGTAATATACATGTAACACTTGTAATGCAGGTGTAGTGCAGAAGTAGTAAACTTGTAAGGCACGTGTAGTCCATAAGTTGTAAACTTGTAATGCAGGTGTAGTGCAGATGTAATAAGACTGTAAACAAGATTGTAATACAGGCATAGTACATATGTAGAGAACTTGTAACACACATGTGCAGCATTTTATTGTAAAATTGCAATGCACCTGTGGTACATATTTTGTAAACTTGTAATACATGTGTAGTGCTGATGTAATATGAACCTTTCATCACAGTAGGCATGGTGTGGTGGGTAGTGCAGTTCTAGAATGTTCACTGCACACTGTGTGTGCAACCATAGACCATAACAAAATCACTGTCAATCCAAGTAAGAAAGTTACCAAACAATACGTCAATTATGTGAGACCACAGTAACCAGAGTACACCCAATGTCTGTATTTTTTTTATTTGACACTTCGAAGTATATCTACCCCACTATAGACTACCCCACTATAGACTACCAAGCACAGATGCATGAAAACACTGACTGTTGATAAAGTAAAGCTAACCACAACAGATAAAAAAACACAAAACGAGCAGTTGACATGTGTCATTAACTTTGTCTGTTGACTGTCATAACTGCTCTTGCATTGCCTTGACAAATCTGCAAGCATCACTACACAAGCATGCATGCATGCATGTCTGCACACACAGAATTCTCCTCAGTGAATATGCCTATTAGGACACATCCACACACGCGTGTGTGCACGCACGCCCACACGCACACACACACTGAGAAGAAAGAATTCCAAACAAACTTACGCCATCATGTAGAAGGCAGCAGCTATCTACCACATCACAGCCCCAACTGATAGCTAGTTACAAGCCACCACACCTTCAGACCATCGATAGATTATGAGCCTGTTGAAGCCTGACATGCTGCTTGCTCCCACCCCACAAATCAGCAACTATTCTATCTGCCGAAAATACCAACTTGCCTGCAATCGTCATAAGCAGGATCCAATTTCAGATATGCAATTTATGAAACTGCAGGAGTAGGCCTAGTTATCTGCCACTTCACAACCAGGCTCTATTTCAAGGGACTAAAAGCCTCAACTCGCTTGGCTAATAACATGAGTCTTATTCTGGATATGTCAATAATAAAAATATTCAGAATAGTTTTGGGTTGAAAATACAGAAAAAATCTCAGAATAGCGGATTACACATAGATGAATATGCTATCTATGGGTTTTGCTTTGGTAAGCAAACTTTTTAAATGTGAACATTCACTGGCACTATTTGATGATATACCTGGGGCTATGGCATGACTAAACCTCATTACTTTGCTGTTTCTTACACTTCAGTTACCCAGGGTTGATGGCATTCCTTATAGTGTTCACATACCTGAGTGAGATAACTTTACCCCTTAAGTGGGGCAAACACTAGAGACAGTGCTGACAGAGATGCCATGGAGAAACTGCAGCTTCTATCTAACTATCTATTAAACATGAAATTACACTGCATAATGACAGGCTATGACCTCCAGCACACAGCTCTAGACAACACTGCACAATGACAGGCTATGACCTCCTGCACACAGCTCTAGACAACACTGCATAATGACAGGCTATGACCTCCTGCACACAGCTCTAGACAACACTGCATAATGACAGGCTATGACCTCCTGCACACAGCTCTAGACAACACTGCATAATGACAGGCTATGACCTCCTGCACACAGCTCTAGACAACACTTCAATGACTTGTACATGTTCCTGGCTGGCCAACAGGTGAGATGTCACTCCAACTACACGGCCTTTATGTTCCTTCAGGTGAGCATATAGCAAGGACAGGTAACTGGAGACACAGTTGACTCTCTTTAACCCTCGCCACATCTACACCACAGTCATGTGTTCTAGATGGGTAAAATGAGAGCAAGACACGACACTTGCAAACCGTTGTTAGACTCTGACAATGGGAGGCTGATAACTCACACAAACAAAGATCCTAGTGACCATGGTCACAAAACAATCATATCGTCATGGAAGACTGTTAAAAACAGCAAATGTCTATCTGGGATAATTTTTATTTTATGGATTACTATGACATTTCCCCCCAACTATAAAAACCGTAACCACTTATGTTCAGGTTTATAGTCGTGCTCACTGGTAAGTTAAAACAAATTCTTTCATCTTCAGCTTTTTTACATTGGAAAGATTTTATTCTTGATTTCTTCAAAACTAGTTTTTTTATAACCATTGTCTTATTTGACACCATGATGTTGTAGCTAGCAACACAGGCAAGACAGGGTGACATCTCCTGTCACTAGGACAAATGCACCAGTTCTCTATCACAATACATCATCTTCCTCCCACCTCCACCCCACCCTGTGTGGTATACATGAATAATGACCTGACAAAGTTGAAACAATCACCTCAGTCTTCAAACAAGTCTGCAGACACAAACCTTTCTAAGTGTTCTTAGACACATGCCAAACTTTTCACTTTCCTGACACAATGGCTCCACAATGTAAATCATCATTAACTGATCAATAAAGAAAGCCCTACAATAATATAAGCTATTACTATGATAAAACATACGTTGTCTGCATATTTCAAACTGTTGTGAAGAAACATATTTTCCCATTTATTTAAAGTTCTGTGTTCACTGTAGTATAATTATGTTAAAATGGATGGTTTCTGCTTGGTCACCATAGTAGCAACATTGTGTGAGGAAGAATGCATCTCATTCACTGCTATCAAAGTAGACAAGCATCCAGTCAGATGGTGTCTGCTGCACAAAAACAGGGCACAATCAACCTTGCTCAGCTAACTGTAATTGAAATCAGCACAACCTCATTAAGCACCTGTGGCTAATGTGTCATCAAAGAGGAAGGTCTAATACAGAATTAAACATATTTAATTATCTGGGGGGGGGGGCAGTCCTTGCAGGATTTCCTGAGAGATTCTCTGCCTGGCTGGCTTCAGCTGATCTACTTTCATTGGAGGCTGCGACTAATGGAAGAGCAATGATTTGTGTTGCTGGCAGTGCCAATGCCAGTCACTATTCTGACAGAATATGAGACTGGCTTTCTGCAAAGGATCTGTATACAAGATAACACTGTAACACTAGAGAGCTACAGAATGGAATTCAGCATCCTCGAAAGAGTCTGAGCTGGGCTTTAGTCCACCCTGTATAGTAAGATGTAGATAAATCCAACCCAAATACAGTCTGAGCCAAAATTTAGTCTACCTCATGTAGTAGCATGCAGATAAATCTAACCTAAATTCAGTCTCAGTTGGAGTTTATTCAACCCGTGTTGTAAGATGCAGATAAATCCAACTGAACTACAGACATGACATTTTGGCTTTCCACAGGTCTGTTACTGCCGTGAACAACAGAACCTTGTGTGTGTCTGTGCAACTGTTTCAAAGCAATGCAAGAGAGCACGCAGTGGACTAAATGCTTCCCGGACTCACCTGGCTTTGACAGCGTGGAAGCGTTTGATGATGTTTTGCGCCTCATCGGCCCGGCCGCCATGTGGTCAGTGTTGAAGTGGATACTGCTGTGGTGCTTCAGGGCCTCGATCGTCATGCGCAGTTCGTTCAACTCAGAGTCCTGTAATGTGACAACACTGGGGTAACATGCAGGATAAGATACAACAGACACATCACATGGAATTGTGGTAGGACATGCATGGCTTGGATGTACGTTGTCAAATCCAACCATGAATAACATGCATGCATTCACACACACATACCCATACTGTAGCAGGCATGCCCGCACGCACACACGCACGCAGAGCACAAGTACACTAAATTTCAAGCATGGCAGCATTTCCAAAAAGTTAAACCAAAGTCATATTTATATGCAGCTGTGTTACTAAGGATTAATGTAATTGTACAGTATACTAGTAAAGTTCCCCGCAATGTTATTCATGGGTACTAGTGCATGTAGGCATGCAGTGACACTCTACAATAACAAGACAATAACAGAAACACATAAAAGTATGCTTGCATGCAATGGCTACACAGTGCACATCTATACGGAGACATTACTGGCCTTTTTTCAAACGTCATAAAAACATGATGATTCATCATGTGAACAATACACTCAAAGCATCCAAAGTGGAAATGATTCAAAGTGACACTGATATGTGGGTATTCTGATTTCACCCTCAAAGTCCATGCATAATTGTATCTATCTGCAGCTGCCAGCCCTCTTTTATCTGAACATGTATCTGTGGCTTAAAGCCAACAGTTGTACAGCACCCTGTCACGCCACCCCTTGGAGGGTGTCACATATTCAAACCAACGTGTCATACCTGGAATTGAACTTGATTCAACAAAACTAGCGGGAAAAATTCCTTTGTATTCCATGGTTATAATATATTACATATAATGATATGTTATTCTTTACCCTTCAACCCAACTTAATTCAGTGAACATAATATTATCATCCATATTTAGCCTTTTGTGTTGTCTTAAACAGTGTGAAAATCCATTGTACTAAATTATATGAATTATTTTCATAACGTTCTGCAATGATTAATTATTGGATTAGTTATTTGAAAATTGTTAATGCATGACATGGGTGTATATATATATATATACATGTATATATATACATGTATATATATATATATAATATTTTTTTTTTAACTTGTACTTTTAATGCATGATGTGCATATATTTATATATATTTTTACTTGTATTTTATGTATACATACATATTTTGTATGAAATAAACGTATGTTATAATATTACTATTAGATTCTAATATCAATACACACCCTCCCCTGACCGCCAGCATACACACCCTCCCCTGACCCCCAGCATACACACCCTCCCCTGACCCCCAGCATACACACCCTCCCCTGACCCCCAGCATACACACCCTCCCCTGACCCCCAGCATACACACCCTCCCCTGACCCCCAGGATACACACCCTCCCCTGACCCTCAGCATACACACCCTCCCCTGACCCCCAGCATACACACCCTCCCTTGACCCCCAGCATACACACCCTCCCCTGACCCCCAGCATACACACCCTCTCCTGACCACCAGCATACACACCCTCCCCTGACCCCCAGCATACACACCCTCCCCTGAACCCCAGCATAGACACCCTCCCCTGACCCCCAGCATACACACCCTCCCCTGACCCCCAGCATACACACCCTCCCCTGACTCCCAGCATACACACCCTCCCCTGACCACAGCATACACATCCTCCCCTGACCCCCAGCATACACACCCTCCCCTGACCCCCAGCATACACACCCTCCCCTGACCCCCAGCATACACACCCTCCCCTGACCCCCAGCATACACACCCTCCCCTGAACCCCAGCATAGACACCCTCCCCTGACCCCCAGCATACACACCCTCCCCTGACCACAGCATACACACCCTCCTCTGATCCCCAGCATACACACCCTCCCCTGACCACAGCATACACACCCTCCACTGACCCCCAGCATACACACCCTCCCCTGACCCCCAGCATACACACCCTCCCCTGACCACAGCAAACACATCCTCCCCTGACCCCCAGCATACACACCCTCCCCTGACCACAGCATACACATCCTCCCCTGACCCCCAGCATACACACCCTCCCCTGAACCCCAGCATACACACCCTCCACTGACCACAGCATACACATCCTCCCCTGACCCCCAGCATACACACCCTCCCCTGACCACAGCATACATGCCCTCCCCTGACCCCCAGCATACACACCCTCCCCTGACCCCCAGCATACACACCCTCCCCTGACCACAGCATACACGCCCTCCGCTGACCCCCAGCATACACACCCTCCCCTGACCCCCAGCATACACACCCTCCCCTGACCCCCAGCATAGACACTTGGGCTGGTTCAATATATTGATATGTTCTGGCCACATTCTTGGTAAATCAATGTAATAATCTTAGTACAGTAGCCAGAACAATTATTAGAGAAGTTGAAGACATCTGCTGACGCAATACTCAGTTAAACATTTCCACTTGGCCACACAACGAGATCACCCACAACTGCTGAGATCACCCACAGGTTCTAGTCATCGCATTTGCCACAAGAATTTGCAGTCATAATACCAGATCGCAGAAAGTGAATTTTGATCGGGCTGTTAACCCAAAAAAGCAAACATGCAGCAAAATGAAATCTGTCATGCGGCTAGCCATATTATATGATGGCACAATAGATAAAAAATATATTGATATCACTGTTTGATATAAACTTTAAGTTTTCAGCATGTTTCTAGAAGAATGTCAGCAATCTGTGTTGATATCTGTTTCAACATGCATTTAAGAAATGATCCAATTACAACACACGGAATAATAACACACATTCCAGTACATATTGTATTTGTTGCATGAATAAACTATTAACATGTATAAGGGCAGAAGACAAGTTTCAAAAAGATATACTTAAGGATATTTCACCAAGTATATCTTTTCAAAAGAAGGTATATTTAACCAAGTATATGTACCGGTATATATTATATAAATTTTTCCAGAAAAGATACACTTGGTAAATATTCATAAGCCTAGGCACATAACTGACGGCACTCGAAGTTTCTGTAGTAATAAAAAATTTGGTTTTTGGAAGATGATGTAACTTTCTACAGGTGTAACATAACAATGCAGCATACATAAAAAGAATATATGACATCTAGGACCCAAGAATGCTATCAGTAATTAATCATATGAACAACTGTTGGCAGAAATTGTTAAAACAATGAAATGAACAAAGAAACAAGTCATTTATTTAAGTCATGACTTCAGTAAGACAGAGAATGGCAAGAGCGGGTACGAACACTGTGGGAGAGAAGCAGACAACACCCATGCGTTTAGGGGAACAGGGTGTAACAGTAAAGGTTTAGTTTTCTCACCCTCCATTGTCCTAGAGCGGTGAGGCTTTTGTCAGGGTCATGGTCTCCCTGAGTGCTCCATTTCTGGGGAACATACGGAGGGCACATTAAATAACATTTTGGGACCCCCAATGCCTTGCACCCCTTTTCCCTTTGTGAAGGGGGTTTGGTATAAACTACGGAATCAGACAATTGGTAGAGAACAGGTTTGTAAACACACAACCTTTTGATAGCACATAATGTTTAATTCCTAACAATTGTGAAACCCTAGTTTAAATGAGATACAAACAACTGGAGTCTGTCTGGTGGAAGTTGCCTCATTGCGGTGACTGCTGGGCACGAATGCCTGAAAGACACGAACATTTGCAAGAGAGCAGACTTCTATAGTGTGACCACTAACCTTCTGCTCGGCTGTTGAAGAAAGTTGCTGCAGACGACTGGTCATATTGGAGAGACTCTGTTCAAATGCTGCTACTACGTGCGCCTGTAACAGAAGAACAAAAGAATGTTACTTCACTATATTCATTGTGTTCTCCCACAGCGAACCAAACAATGACATAAAACACCACCAGCCTGGCTACAACATCAATACATGTCATGTTCTTAACAAAACAATGTAGTATGGGATTTTCCCAATGGCACCCTAAGATTACCATTTTATCTGCATGAATTTTAGTATTTATTTGAAAGCATAAGAAGAAGCAAACAATAACTGTCACATAAATAAGTGTTTAGCTGCAGTGACACCTATTGGGAATTTTGCAGAAATGCAGTAAACATATTTAAAGATGTTTATACTTGTGGATGTATTTCACACAAAAAAACACCAGACATTAATCCTCATTATATCTCTTGACCATACTGATTAGGGAAGCAGAGAAGGTGGAAATGATGAAGATGATGAAGATGTGTTAGTGTGAATGATATTAGCAGTGGCGATATCGGCAAATACACTTTGTAACTGTACCACCCAGAAGTAAGAGAATAAGGCATGTTTTGACCTGCATGGTTGCTGCAATATTAACTAGTGAAATACAACACAGAAATAAATGTATCAACCATACAAAATCCTTTAAAAAGCTGTGTTTAGTGCTACATTATACAACTATTATCCGTGTGGAACCTCCAAAACTTGTGCACTTTTTGAGCTGAACCTTCCATCAAATTCACATACACAATGGACATTTTGCTAAGCAATTATAGTACAATTTACAATTATATATGTTGTATGAAATGTACTTCATATTATATTCATTCTTGCACAACCCCTGTTTAAGGGGTAACATCAAGAATGCACAATTCCACAATGTGGTTGACACGCCGATGCAAAGAAATTAGCATTTACATTTCTGTAACAGCAGAGCCAATTCCACATCCATGCCTATATGACAGCACTTGAAAAGAATAATTCTTCAGTTTTGAGAATACCCCTAATTTACTTATCTAAGACAACTATCTCAGGTTACCATGTTTGTTCAGCAAGACCCTGAGGTGGTTTTCATGTTTGGCAACTTGAGTTTACTACTTTTGGGCCAGATGACTTTGTCCGTGACATTAAAATAGAACAAAATATCATAACTGATATGTTTGATCAGAAAGATCACAGACAGATCAATTGTTTGCCCCTGGCTGGTTTAGTTGTTATATATAGCAGGATTGCATGCATCAAATTGGGCCCAGTCCTGAATAAGATTAATTGTGCATTTTCCTGAGGGTAGCAATATACCAGTTTGTGAACACCTGGGGGGATGTTTTCAAGTTTCAAGTGCAGCGGTTTCACTGGTGTTAAAAATGAGAGAATGCCAGCAACTTGAGAAATATTTATAAACATTTACACAGCACCTTGACAGCTGTTTACTATTTCTCAGTGCCACACACTGACTGGGATGTTACCAGGTGACAAGACACTGTGAAGACAGCAACGTCAATTTTATAACCATTTAAAACAACCGCGCATCATGTTATAAATGAACATATAACAGGGATGTGCAAATTAAAAAAATGCAAATTCAAACCTCAATTATGCAACAACATTTTTATTAGGCGAGCAAGTTCAAGCACTATTTTGCTAATGGATTTAAAATTTTGCTAGTGAACTCTCAGTTGTGCACAGCCCTGATAAATGATCTGTCTGACTTGAAAATACTGCTCATTATGTGATCACATCACGGGCTTAAACAAAGCTGTAGTGGTGATCTGATTTATTAAAATAGACATTTTCGTGTGGTGCTATCAAACATAAGCATCTACAGTCTGCTTGCCCCGTGGCTATTTGAGAAACAGCAACACAGTCAAAGCCACCATGACACAGGTAAATTTAAACTGCGGTTAAACCACACTGTACAGAACTGTTCATGATACTGAAATTAGTGTTCATTCAAGAAGAATTAACATTGTATTTGCCCTAAGACCCTCTTAAGTGGAATAAACTAGAGACAAACAATTGGGGTTACAAACAACAAAGTCAATCAACAGGTACTGTTCTAACATTTGTCTGGTTACATCATGCACTGAGATAATGAGTTATGATTGTTTGGGATTGACCTAGGGTTCAGGTGAGGTTTAGCAATAAGGGTTCCAAGTCTTCAAATGAAAATTCTAAACGTAGGTCAGAAGCTAGTCACAGCCATATTATATGCTACTATCAACAACTCACAGATTCATGTTTGCCCATTCTTTGGTTTTTGTGTGATTTGACCATTGTCATCTAGCCTGTGTGTCCAATATCTGGATTGTTTTTGTAAGACTCAATGATATGTCAGTACTGATGCCTGCAGTGGACCTCTGCTATCTGACCATTCCTTTACCAAAGAATGTAAGCTTCAAATAGCCAATTTAACTAAATGTACGGAAAATTCAAGATTGGTGCTTCATACAAAGTGGAATCTAATTTAGTAAATTCCAAGCCAAGGCACCAGGCGATAACAAATACATGGTTGATTTAACCAAATCATACCAGGAGCGATCAGTCCAGTGATACAGACTGACCATGGTCAGTGGACAATGGACCTTCAAGGGGTGTACCTCCTAACCTTCAGTAGATCGCAGTAATTGGCACCATTAAGTAAATCTTTTGTGACAAACTGTTTCCCCAGGAAGCATTACTGAAGGCAGGCAACATTTATTTTAACAAAGCATGTTCCAATTATTTACACCCACACTTAAATGTAACAACAGCTTTCCATGGGTCAAGGAAGAAACACTTCAGTCCTTAACCAGACTTATTCTTAAGTTCTCAACCAGTAATAAAACATACCATATAATAAATTATGATGAAAACATCGAAAACAGCCTTGATATGTATCCCTGAAGAGAAACGAGGACGACCAAAAACAACACGTAGAACTGTGGAGGCGGGTATCACGCGAAATGCACCTCAGCTGTGGCCAGACTGCCAAGCTGATCCTAGACCAACAGCTCTTATTTCTGCCTTATGCATCAGTAGGTGGACAGATGATTTAAATCTTAATAAGTCTTAAATTCTGCAATAGTGTCACATGAATGTCATTTACAATGTAATGTTAGCTCCCATGTTAGCATTATACAATTACAAATTTTGCATAAATTCTTGCATATCAGAAAAACAGTCACACATTAGGACAAACCAAAATTAGATCCTTGAACAACCAATAAACTCACTACACTATCAACAAATTAAAACATTCAAACTATCAATAATTTAGATAGATTGTCAGTCACTTAGAACTGGCAGAGATATCATTGACCAGCCACTGTGTCTATAACTGATTGGTCAGTCTTATCACTGTCAGACACTGGGGCTGATAATAACCATAGATGTCTGCTGATTTATTTCTAGCAGATAAACATGTAATAGTTGACATTACAATGGTAAGAGGGCACACCCTGTAAATACACACAGGAAGACTTGTTAATTATCAATTCTCTTCTTCTATTTAATGACCACCTTCTACTTGCTGAAGATGTTCTTATGTAAATTAATCTTACACAGTTCTACCAAACTATGTGCCCAAAGAGGAAATATTATGGTTAACAATATGCTAAAATAACTCAAGAAAAGGTCAAAATAAACATGGGAATGTTGCCAAGCAAATGTGCCATCTTGTGTGACTTCTTGAGAAAGTAGATATCTGTGCAAACACTTCATTGATGTCTAACATAGCTGCATCTGTCTCTAACCAATTCCCGCAAAGAGGGTGCCAAAACGTGTCGTTTGGTAAAATAACAACAATTTAGTATAAGTGCTCACAGCAAGAGTGATGAGCAACTGAAGTGGTAAGGACGGTAAACTGTCATCCCTGTCCACAAAAACTACAGCAGTCAGCCCAGAAAATCTATCTTACATTCTTGGAGATGTCAGTTGTAGGAAAACAAAAATGCTGGTTCACATTACATACTCATTACATGTACTGATGTTTGTAATTCTGCATTCTTGGCCGCTGTGGTAAGCAACAAGATATCATAAGAGATGCCTTCAGCTCAACAAAACAAGATCCTACTGAAAAATCAGTTAAGGAAATGTGTCAGAGTAAGGGAACTCCTTCCTGAAAAGAACCATGCATAAATCAATGCAGCTTTCATGATTCAGAAAGGGGCCATGACAGGTAAATAAATGAAAATGTAAATAGCAACTGGTGCCATGGAAACTAAAGTACCACACCTGCAGGTAAACGGAAATGTCAAAGTCTGATAGTTTCTATATCATATTATATAGTATGAACGACATCTTCACTGCCCAAATGTGTTTTAATGAACTACAATTGTTTTGAATATAATTTGACCATTTTCTGGTAATATTTTTAAAATGAAGGAAAACTCATAACTTTCATGCTATCGTTATAGCAGCACATAATGTAATAGCTGTGTCTAGGTGTTAATGCTATCGTTATAGCAGCACATAATGTAATAGCTGTGTCTAGGTGTTAATGCTATGGTTATAGCAGCACATAATGTAATAGCTGTGTCTAGGTGTTAATGCTATGGTTATAGCAGCACATAATGTAATAGCTGTGTCTAGGTGTTAATGCTATCGTTAGAGCAGCACATAATGTAATAGCTGTGTCTAGGTGTTAATGCTATGGTTATAGCAGCACATAATGTAATAGCTGTGTCTAGGTGTTAATGCTATGGTTATAGCAGCACATAATGTAATAGCTGTGTCTAGGTGTTAATGCTATGGTTATAGCAGCACATAATGTAATAGCTGTGTCTAGGTGTTAATGCTATGGTTATAGCAGCACATAATGTAATAGCTGTGTCTAGGTGTTAATGCTATCGTTATAGCAGCACATAATGTAATAGCTGTGTCTAGGTGTTAATGCTATCGTTATATCAGCACATAATGTAATAGCTGTGTCTAGGTGTTAATGCTATGGTTATAGCAGCACATAATGTAATAGCTGTGTCTAGGTGTTAATGCTATGGTTATAGCAGCACATAATGTAATAGCTATGTCTAGGTGTTAATGCTATGGTTATAGCAGCACATAATGTAATAGCTGTGTCTAGGTGTTAATGCTATCGTTAGAGCAGCACATAATGTAATAGCTGTGTCTAGGTGTTAATGCTATGGTTATAGCAGCACATAATGTAATAGCTGTGTCTAGGTGTTAATGCTATGGTTATAGCAGCACATAATGTAATAGCTGTGTCTAGGTGTTAATGCTATGGTTATAGCAGCACATAATGTAATAGCTGTGTCTAGGTGTTAATGCTATCGTTATAGCAGCACATAATGTAATAGCTGTGTCTAGGTGTTAATGCTATCGTTATAGCAGCACATAATGTAATAGCTGTGTCTAGGTGTTAATGCTATCGTTAGAGCAGCACATAATGTAATAGCTGTGTCTAGGTGTTAATGCTATCGTTATAGCAGCACATAATGTAATAGCTGTGTCTAGGTGTTAATGCTATGGTTATAGCAGCACATAATGTAATAGCTGTGTCTAGGTGTTAATGCTATCGTTAGAGCAGCACATAATGTAATAGCTGTGTCTAGGTGTTAATGCTATGGTTATAGCAGCACATAATGTAATAGCTGTGTCTAGGTGTTAATGCTATCGTTATAGCAGCACATAATGTAATAGATGTGTCTAGGTGTTAATGCTATCGTTAGAGCAGCACATAATGTAATAGCTGTGTCTAGGTGTTAATGCTATCGTTATAGCAGCACATAATGTAATAGCTGTGTCTAGGTGTTAATGCTATGGTTATAGCAGCACATAATGTAATAGCTGTGTCTAGGTGTTAATGCTATCGTTAGAGCAGCACATAATGTAATAGCTGTGTCTAGGTGTTAATGCTATGGTTATAGCAGCACATAATGTAATAGCTGTGTCTAGGTGTTAATGCAAGCATTTTTCTTTAAGTTAATATTTTGTATAATTAGTCACCAATTTTAAAACTGCTTCCTCAACTGATTTAACCTATCATAAATACGGTTCAATGGTGTCCAAATATGTAATGTGTGAATAGGCTATGTAACAGCCACAGTCAATTTAATACAAAATGCATCGAAAGAATTGGTTTTAGTCATTAGATCTGGTAAGGATAAAAATAGTGGATACCCAAAATGGTTAACAATATGTGGGGTCAACGCTGATCATGGGCGTGACCTCCATCCTCTCACCAATCGCATGACAAAGTTAAAAATTTCACCACGGAAGAAAATTAAGATTTTTCTGCAATTTTATTTTCACTTCAGTTAATGCTTGAACAAACATTAACTAATTTAATAGTTTGTGTGATGATTTCACAAAAACTACATACAAAAGTTGCACAAGCAAGCTAGCATATTGCAGTGGATACTAGGTATGTTTGTTTTTTGAAAAACTAATTTGGAATGAAAAAAAAACCAAATTGAGTTGATTAAGCACCTTTACACTTTGTGAGTTGGATGCTATTTTTGAAACTGCTACCATCTTCCATAATTTGATATTGTAACTTTGATTCTAATAAATTATAGCAAACTTTATCATATCTTGAAAATTCATATAAAATAGTGGTGATGCAGTTATCCATGCTACACCCAAGAACTTTCTGAACTGATTGCAAAAAAGTTAACTAGTACACAAGTTTTTCTAATATCCACCTTGTATGCTTCATGCTGAGTAGAGCAATGTTGTATCAACTAGACTGACCAACTAGGGTCAGAATGTCTAGCAACTGAACCCTAGACCCTGTGATTTCATAGCAGACCTCAAAGACCCATTGTTGTGCCATAAAGCAACATTTGTTCTACAACACGACAGCTATAAATTGCACCTCCAAACAGCCTCTCCTTGCAACAAACAAACCATTAAGAAAGTAAAGGAAACGTAGAATGCATTAGCATTCCACTGATATCTATTCTGTGTATCCCAACCTACACAGCAGTGTCTGATCCACCACAGCAGGACCAATTCTATGTGAAATGCCAAGAACCAACAAAATGTTCTTTCATCCAGTAGAAAAATACAAACCATGCATGAGTCTGGGATATCCCCTGAATACACTGCGTCCTTCCAACCGAAACACCTCTCCCTGTTTACTTCCATCCTGGCTCTGCAGGCTTCCGCCAGCCCAATGCCTCCCCCGCTGGTACAACCAAGGGTAAGCGGTCGCTGGTAGTCCGGTCGCTGGTAGTCCATGGCCTTCTGGCCAGACATCATAACACAGAGACAACTGTCCTGGTGTGGTGAGAGAGACGAAGCTGGAACTCTGGTAGCTGTCACTCACAGATCACACTGTTCCCTCACACTGCACCAATCATGCTTACATTAGTAGTGCACACCACTTGTAGACCAGCACCAGCCTTGGCAGTAGCATGCACCACAATGCCTTCAACAGAGCAGCAGCAGAGAGACCCACACAAAGGCACCACAACACCACACTGTGACTGCTGCTGCTGCTGCTATATACAGGGTGTGATCCCCAGTACTAGAGCTGCAGTGATGGTGGTCTAGGAGCAGACACAGTTGACTGCCTCTCTATAGTCTCCTTCCAGCAGTCATTAGCTCACTTTATGAGCAGACAAATCACTCTCATTACAGGCACAGTCCCTATCAGATGTTAAGTGGACACTAGTCTTGCAGCCTTGTTGGTGACTTATTAAGTGAATCCACCCACAGGGTCACAACTTGGACCATTTCAAGAAAACAGTCAAAAAACTACAGCTGTTTTAACTACAGCAGTAGTTTCTTATCAGCATGTAAGTTGAAGCCGAGTGTCATTACAGATAATGTAGGGTAGAGCTTCCTTTCATACATTACACTGGAGGGCTAATTCCCTGAAAGGCTGATGAGACCAAAATCTTGTAAATTACATGACATAAAGCACAAGTTCGTGAAAAGTGGTCGTGGTTGGTTGAACATATATTAGTAAATGTTCTCTTCTTTAGAAATGACTACTAACATGTCAGTTCCAGTCAGTACATGTTGAGTATTTCAGTATTTGCAGCACTGGATTTATATTTACCATTGCAATTCACAATGACATATTTGCAGTTCTCTGATGATCCAAATCAGATTTATTTTTCCTCAACAACAGCTTGAATTACTTTGCTCTGTAATACGCTGACACACATTCACATAGATATGATTAAATTATGTGTGACATATATAATATTTACATGTGAAATTCATCCATATTGCTGTAACAATGAGCTACAATACTCCCATATTCAACTGTGTGCAACAACAATCTGTTATTCAGCTAATTAACTCTTGGCACACTGATATTCCACAGAGAATAGCTGCATAATGAGATGCACATTAACACATTAAGTTCATTTGACTTGACACATGGCCATACATCAAGGAAAATGTCATAGCACCAAAAAAAGTCCCCCAGTGCACCTGTGTCTGTGTGTGTGTCTACCACCTGGTTCTAGCATTGCTCCAGGTAGTGGTCGTATAGGCACGAACCTGCATGATCTCTGGTAATGTGCCTCATTACGTCAAACCAAACACTTGGGACAAATATAAATGATAAAAACTGACATCAACCTTTCAATATCTTAGAAAGCTTTGCAAAGAAACCAGATATGCATCTCCGTGGTGAGATAAATGCAGGTTTTGACAGAAAGTGTACATAGACGCTCAGACGCAAGTAAAAAGTCCATCACCTTACAAGGAAAACACTGAAAGGAGACGGATCGAATTGCAATCAGTGAGAAAGGTGAGACACAGGTGTCACAGGTAAGACAGATGACCTCCAGGTGAGACAGGTAGGTCACTGCAACTCTTACTGCGTACAGGTGTACAAGTCTCTAAATCTCCAGTTATGCAACTTCTGACCTGACAAGACTAGACACTGAATCAGCTACTAGTCACTCACAGGCAGTGGCAAAGATAAAGCTTCAGGTCTTATCTGTCAATGTGTGGATCCACTTAGACCACCACAGCATTACTGATAGTGAAACAACAGGTGAAAACAACAATTTTAGAGATAATCCAGGGATAAAACAAAAACAGCCATTATTAGGGATAATCCAAATATAAGGCCAAAACAGCCATACATGTAGTAAAAAATTCTGTCAAAGGTTAATTACAATTATATCATGTTTTCATAATAATTTTAGTATCCTCAGAATATCATACAAAGTTTAATGCAAACAACCAATGACATGGTAGAACTCAAAGAACCAGCCCTGAATAGGAAGCTACAATGGTATGGGCAGGCCACTCTTCACAACTCAACCACCAGATCATTCTACAGGACACCCACCATACAAGGGGGGAGAAAAACAGGAAGACCAAGAAAGCTGTGGCTCAATATCATCAAAGAATGAACAGATATGCCACTCAAAGATCTCCTTGAGGCAACCCAGGAGAGAATAATAATCAGAGTTGTTTATGAAACTACCAGAGTATCCAATGTCAGAACTTTCTTTCACTACTGGATGGTAGAGCACTGGAGATTATATGAGGCAAACATAAAGCTTGCTGTTACATACACACCAGTGTCTGGCTGCCAGAGTCTCCAGCAGTACAGCCAGCCACCTAACAACATTCTGGCAATGTCATTGTGTATAGCCAACTAATCTGCTTGTATTCCTGTCTCAATACATTGGATTATATTAATCTGACATGTATTAGCTAAGTCTATCACACAGAAAATTAAATCTATAGATGACATACAACGTGCACCAATCAAAGACCTCCAGATCAACAGAAGCTGTTACATTTCTGAGGCAAAATAGAAAGAACCCTTTAGTTTGAGTTGACTGTTATTTCCATGCATATTGCATCTTACAGCAGTTCTCCGCTTCATGCAGTAAATACATTTTATGTTTCCTTAGACGTCTAAATCCTGTAATGCCTAACAGCAGTAGAAACTTAATTTCCTTCTTGGTCATCTTGGCAATCTCAAACATACGACGAAACACAACTTAACAAGAAATCAATACAAGCAATCAATACAAGCAATCAATACAAGCAATCAATACAAGCAATCAATACAAGCATCAATACAAGCAATCAATACAAGCAATCAATACAAGCAATCAATACAAGCAATCACACATGTATAATCTAATAGTTCTCTATATTGGTCAGTGGCTAAGCTGCACAACTGTGTAACCTCATCTGCCTTTTTGTCATTCACCAGAAGTTGAACCTAAGCTAGTCTATTAACAAAGCACAATACAAACTGCTATTCAGAATGTTGTTTCAGTCAAGCATGACTGACCATGTTTTAATCCACCCCCTATTGCAGATTATTTAGATATGGGGTTCTACATGGGCAAGGGGTCGATATCAGAGCATGAGGCCGTTCATTTGTGCAAAGGTACTACAGTTGTTATGTAGCGATCACATCGCTCCAGAAAGAATGCCACCATATCCTTAACTAGACAACATTATGGTGCCTTTATTAAGACAGGAACTACAGAGCTGTGATTTAAACAACAATGTAGGAAGTCTGTCTCCACAAGCCAACTGATAACATCGCCACTACATGACGTAGTGATTATCATGTTTATTCACTAGAAGCCTTATCTCCAGGGACCTGCAGCATTGTCATGGCTAGACTCCTTGTGGCAACCTCCAGTTTCTACTGAGATTGAACTGCTCAAATAGTTCATCACAAATACAAATCATTGTTCCAATATTCTTTCAATCAGTGCATATTTTAATCACAGTCTTGGTTACGTGTTTATGTAGAATTACCTTCTCAAATCACAATGGCCTTCCAACAACTTGTTTTCTAATTTGTTTACCTTTTCCATTTTTTTTCAATTTCTCTCTCTCCCAATCTCAACACTGTCTTAGTAAGACTATAAGGGGAATGTCAATAAAATCTGAATACTTATGATCATTGCCTGCAAGCAGTCCTATAAACTGTTGAGTGTGCCATTCAATTTAAAAAACATGCCATGCTAAATAAATCTCAACTCGTGCCATGGTGATGATTAAATTCAACGAGGTAGTTGATTAAATTCAGCAAGGGGAGAAAATTCACAGAGATGATCTAATCCATTGTTCCGTAGCTATTGGATGAAACTTGAGAATAGGTATTTTGATAAATCATGATTGTGGTCTCCTGTGGGGTGACAAAGGCGCCCAGGGAGAGAACTTCATTAATGTCAGTCCCGCAGAAACAACAATTAATATGAGGCGAAAACAATCACACTAGTGATGCTGCCAACAGTGTCACTTCCTGTGTCTGCCTTCACACTAGTGTCATCTGTCTCTGATAGGCATAGAATGAAGGACAGATTTGTTAAATAAAATGTACAAAATAACCATGCTTGTATGACCAGTGAAGCTGTCTACACGTTTATACCACAAATATTTAGTGTATTTTGCAATTTAAATAATTGAAGCAAACTACAACATTTACTCAAGTTTATTTGTTAGATCAACTGCAGTGACAAAATGAAAGTCATGGGTGCATTCTTCTCAACCATGGCAAAGTATCTCATTATTTTAACTTGAAATATGTTATTTATTTAAACAAACTAATTTTTAAATTGTGCGCAACAAACAACAGTGAAATATCCAATTGCAACAGATCCAGATACCAGGGAGATACACAGCTATAAAATATAAAATTTTAAATGATTAAAATATAAAAACAGCTTTGAAAGATCCAGGATTGAAAATACCATTCTGGTAGAGCTAGAGGCATGCAGCTACACAAATACAGACAATAATAATAACTCCACAGAAATACATAACAAATGATTTTACTGATTAAAACTTGAAAGCTCCTGAGTGAAACTTGCCATTCTTGAAGATCCAGCTGCCGGATACGAGGCAGACATCCCTGCCAAATCCAGATCAGTGACATCCGGGCTGTGTACAAATGGATTATCCTGATCCTCGCACATCTAAGCGGTATTAGGATACGCACAATATGTAGAGACCAACACTGCACTGACTGTGACTACGTTAGCTGCGAGCAACTGATCGCTCATAGACATAACACTCGAGAGCCTTTATGACAAGCTGCAGTGTTATCAGGACCAAGTGCAGCGCTGTGATCAATGTTGGGCTGCAACCATCACCAGTGTATTCACATCTGTCAGCTGCTCAATATTGACCATGTTCCGATAAGCAAGCCCACACCTCTATACTTCACCTGATCAAGGACAAATCCCCAGAGAGTTGATGGAACCACTTCTGGAGCAAGTCTCAATCAGATTCTCTCTTCGTCTCTTTCCCATCTATGGCACCATCTTTAATGCTTTGTCATTTTCGTTCTGATATATTGTAAGACACATATATTTGCATGGCAAGTGTGCTGCCAGACCGTAAAGTGTAACTACATTATGACCGTCTTCAGACAGTTTCTAGGCGCCTTTCTACATTATGGTGATTTGTCCACTTCCAGACACCAGTGACATTGTGCAGAGAAATTCCTGAATGTCTGAACGATCAACAATATGTACCATTGCTCAGCAAACAAATACCCTAATCTTGCATAGTTCTGTTCAACAAACCACAGCATAGCTTAATGCAAAAAAAATAGTTTATACGATTCTAAGTTTCTAGCTGCCTCTTTGTAAGCAACAGTGGAATCTTAATGCGGCAGTTAAAACAGCATTGTAAGAACTGACGTGGCACTTCAGAAGTTTTACAGAACAAATGTCAAGGTCCCATCAACTAGGACAAATTGTTGGGCCCTTTATAAGCATGGTGCATTCCTAAACAGTTTTTATGGTTTGAGCATAAACTAGGATATATATGAAACGTTTTTATGCCATTACATTTAATTTTCAGACTGAATTTACACAATTTCAACATTTAAAATGTCACTATCATGTGTAATGTACAACGACTTGTCATGTGTTCAGTGTTCAAAACTAGATATGCTTGTGATTCATAGTCATCCAGTTTGAAACTCATGAACCAAAGTGGCTACTCATTTTTAGACTTAATCAGAGTTTAAAGTCCCCAGCTCACAGCAATGGATAAAGATGCTTCTTAAATTTCCACCTATTTTTTTAAACAACATAAACACTTCAGAAGTGTGGCAAATGCTGACTAAAAAAACTACAAATGATCCACTTGTAAATGTGTAACTGCGACTATTGATAGATATATGTTTGGTAACTAGTACTGTCATTCTTAATAATGGAGTCATTTGTGACTTAGCACAAATTGTAAGTTTCATGTTTCCAACATGTTAGGGGAAGAAATAATTATAGTGAGTAGGGAGTTGCACCTTTTCAATCAGTTCACCGCATGTTCCATTACAAAACTTCCGCAGTCTGAAAGTAATAGCTCCAACTGTACACCTGCAATAACCTTCCTGTAATCATAGTCCCGTTATAGACGTGCCTACAAGGGACAATTCCCTTTCTAGATCTTTTTCTTTCACATATTATAGGATAGATGACAAATGTATATTTGAGAGTTATGAATTATGTCATTGTTGAATTGTCTATCTTCTGGTTAAAGTCTTGCTTCGTTGATGCACAAAGTGTTTAGAATAGGACACGGACATGCTTCCCAAGTTGGGTAATCATTATAACCTATCAAACACTGCATCTATTGTACATGGCTGGCAATTTACATGTTGCATTCAAACAACTTAGTGCAGGTACTAACTAGACTGCATTGAAAGGGGCAACCGATAACGCCATCTTGCACTGTAAGGGTGACACCAACACCACCCTAGTGCAATGAACCAGCCTCATGCATTCGTTTATGGGCAAGGTCAGAGCAGAGTTCAGGTCTGCAATCTCCAATTACCATATTTGATTAAATTCAGCCAAGTTTGACGTGATGACTAATTTCTAGGTAATCCCAACAATACAGAACAAAGCATGACAGCTAGCTTTTTAACTCCACGATCTCATCCGGGACTGATAAATTTTTTGTTATTGAAGTTGCAATTCTTTTATTTGAACTACTGGAAAATAATAGTTCTAAATAGCAAGAATTTCTTATATAATTCCAGATAACTCCGTAAAACCACAAATTCAATACTGTGTTAATGGATATTATAAGGGTCCGAGTTAATTTGGCAAATTTGAGTCAAGGTAAACAGAATGATGTTTATGCATTGATATATTTACAGTCACAGCAGTCTTTTCTCAATGATAACTACTGAATATATTTTGTTACCATGTTAGACATTTCTGTACACCCAGTTCACATGTTAACGCAAACACATTTATTACATTTCTGAAAATTAATCACAAGTCAATTTCCACCAGTTTCATCTTGATGATTTACTGATGGCTGTAACTACCGAAGCTACAGACAGGAGACATGGAACATAAAGGGAAGCTTACCATGTGGCAATGGCTGTTGCACCAACATGGGAGGTGGTGAGGAACTAAAGTGAACTACATTATGATTTACCTGCTCATACTGACTGGGATTTGTCAGACAGAGCATCTAAATCACCGCCCCACAGACAACAGAAGGCTCGTTGGTCTACCTCTGCCAGTCACAAGGTGGTACTTCTGCAGTGACTCACAGGGCTATACAGGTACACATCGGATGCATGGAGATTTTATGGCATTTAGGGGACATATGGAGGAAACCATGTGATACTGGCCCTGTGCTGTTGAAATAACATTCCTATTGATGCCCTGCCTCCAATAACACAGTTCAGCAAATAACATTCCCACTGATGTCCTGTCTCCAATAACACACAGTTCAGCAAATAACATTCCTACTGATGCCCTGTCTCCAATAACACACAGTTCAGCAAATAACATTCCTACTGATGCCCTGCCTCCAATAACACACAGTTCAGCAAATAACATTCCTATTGATGTCTGTCTCCAATAACACACAGTTCAGCAAATAACATTCCTACTGATGTCCTGTCTCCAATAACACACAGTTCAGCAAATAACATTCCTACTGATGCCCTGTCTCCAATAACACACAGTTCAGCAAATAACATTCCTACTGATGTCCTGCCTCCAATAACACACAGTTCAGCAAATAACATTCCCACTGATGTCCTGTCTCCAATAACACACAGTTCAGCAAATAACATTCCTACTGATGCCCTGCCTCCAATAACAGACAGTTCAGCAAATAACATTCCTACTGATGCCCTGCCTCCAATAACACAGTTCAGCAAATAACATTCCCACTGATGTCCTGTCTCCAATAACACACAGTTCAGCAAATAACATTCCTACTGATGCCCTGTCTCCAATAACACACAGTTCAGCAAATAACATTCCTACTGATGTCCTGTCTCCAATAACACACAGTTCAGCAAATAACATTCCTACTGATGTCCTGCCTCCAATAACACACAGTTCAGCAAATAACATTCCTACTGATGTCCTGCCTCCAATAACACACAGTTCAGCAAATAACATTCCTACTGATGTCCTGTCTCCAATAACACACAGTTCAGCAAATAACATTCCCACTGATGTCCTGTCTCCAATAACACACAGTTCAGCAAATAACATTCCCACTGATGTCCTGTGTCCAATAACACACAGTTCAGCAAATAACATTCCTATTGATGCCCTGCCTCCAATAACACACAGTTCAGCAAATAACATTCCTACTGATGTCCTGCCTCCAATAACACACAGTTCAGCAAATAACATTCCTACTGATGTCCTGTCTCCAATAACACACAGTTCAGCAAATAACATTCCCACTGATGTCCTGTCTCCAATAACACACAGTTCAGCAAATAACATTCCCACTGATGTCCTGTGTCCAATAACACACAGTTCAGCAAATAACATTCCTATTGATGCCCTGCCTCCAATAACACACAGTTCAGCAAATAACATTCCTACTGATGTCCTGTCTCCAATAACACACAGTTCAGCAAATAACATCCCCACTGATGTCCTGTGTCCAATAACACACAGTTCAGCAAATAACATTCCTTGCAGATTTTTATTTCAAAATATGATTCATCAATTTATAAATATAACTGATCTCCAGTCCCAAGACAACATTTTACATTTTACATAAGTACTATCAATAACCAAACTGACGTGGCACATACTTTGGTCATAAAGACTGGACATGGCAAAGATAAGCTGACTCCCACACACGAACCCTCGCAAAAACTGATTACATGTGCAATTGTAGTTACTAGAGAGGTCATATAATGAGTCACAGTGGTTGCACACTTTGTGCAGTGATATTGCAACTTCAGCTGCTGCTGCTGCTGCTGCTGCTGCTGCTACTGCTGCTGCTGGTGATGATGATAATAATGTGTAGTCTTATATAGTGCGGGTATCTGCCTAGACAAGGTGTTCATGGCACTTCCTCCCATATCAGACTGTTTCTTGGCAGCAATTGATGCAACTCCTGTGTGGGTTTATGTAAATTGAGACCATTGACTCTGTGAGTCCGCAACAAGTTTTTTCCATTTCCCAGTGTGGGATTTTTACTTCCCCTGGCTTAGACACCAGGTAGAAGGGACCAACGGCTGTTAGTGTCTCTTCCGAAAGACATGGGGAATGAACTCTTGACCAACAGTATGGTGCTCTACCACTCTTCCGCTGATGGGGGTACTTTTCTGCCCACTCTACGTCTGTTGCATCCACCGTTAATTGGACATTGCCCTTTCCTGACTTGATCTTTTGAGCATTAATTTCCTGCTTCATTACTTTTTTTGGTTTCTCCAGGGTCACTGCGGCAGACCCTGAAAGACTCCCTAGACCCAGGGACTGGCAGTTGTGTTCTCTGTGACACCACAGACTGCACACATTAGTTCCAGATCACTGCAAGTGTAGCATCACTAAATATACTCTCCACTGGGCAGAAACATGAAGACCAAGCAGCAATGCAGACACCCAGAGGCACTGAGCACTCTGGCCTTTCAGGGACAGGGTGAAGGTGATCAACTGGTCATCACAAAAGGTCTAATTCTAAACCAACCACTGACTGAGATTAATCCTCAAAGGCCAAACTAAAGAATTACCTTTGGGTAAAGGTGGCTGCAGTTAATGATTACAAACGTAAGTCAGGCTAACAAACCACATGAGTCTGCTAATAAGGACGGCAACCTTTAAAAAAGATTTGCAAATTGGCAAACAATTACAAAACTAATTAGCCTGCATGTTCATGATATGACAACAGCAAGAATACTTCTCTGAGAACCAGAACAGGGAGAACTTCCCATGACTGGGAGGCTCCCCTAGGAAGAAGGTCCTGATGCTGCTTCTTTTCGGAACTATTGCAGCCTCACACGCAGGATATGTGGGCTGGGGTAAGTATCTTGTCAATCACACAAGGTTAATCAGGCAGATCCATCAAAGAATGGAATTGCAATATCACAGAGGGCAAGGCTATTGGCCTTCTAGAGAGGGCAGCGGCGTAGTAACATGACGCAGCTAACAGCAACAACTGCAGTAAGGCATCACAGTGCTTTTATTCAGTGGCATCGGCATCCATGTGCGTCCCAACGGAACCAGGAGATGTAGGTTTATTGGACATTATTCTTTATATTTCCTGCAGTGTATCCCAGATTTATTGATGACCTTTATCTTTTACTTGTTAATATGATAACATGGAGAAGTAGACTATCCCAGAGAAGACTCATAACTAATTTATGATCACTGCTATTTACTTATAATAATACAAAAACTTGAATTGTGCATAAATCCTCAGAAATGTGAGCTCAGACGCGCAACAAAAATGTTACATCATGAGCTACTACAACCCCCTTCTGCTAACGTCACATCCTGGGTCTGACACCGGTCCCTATACCATGTTTCCAGTCAGGGAATGTACCTCAGAGAAGACTCATAACTATTTCATGATCACTGCTATTTACTGCTATACAAATAAACCAGCCGGTGTCTGTCACCAGGACTGGTTCTTGGTTAGATAAAAGTCATCCTAGAGACTGTGAAACTTACTCCAATGGCCAGCTAAAATCTGCTTTACTTGCAAAAATCTTGCAAAGTTATTATATTATAATTAAAACAATTAAATCTCTCTGCATTGCTGGCCCTAACATCTCTACATACACGCTGTAAACAAATCTACTGTAAAATAGTAGATAATTTAACACATGTAATAAATCTTTTACTATCAAGTTTAACTAACTCAGTCCCCTGCTAACATAAACGGTTTATTATTTTATTCTGTCCACAATCATGACATCAAGTAAGAGTATTTCCATGGGGAATTATAGCTGATTTTGATTCCCATATTGGACTCAAGTATCACATCAAAGTGATAGCAACTTTGGGGAATTAGATATTCTAAATCCAAATTGAACATTCTCAGATCAAGCAAATACAAGTTCTGAGTCACCGATCAGATGAACAACTTGTGATCCTTCAGAAATGTGACTCCACAACATCTTACTAACATGACACTATCAGGATTGGCCGCTACTCCAGTGCTTTACTCACTCTGCATTCCAAATTCCTCTGACTAAGGTTTTAATCACTGTTCATTTCTGTGCTACCAAATCCTGCCTGACTCACTTCAACTTTCTCCATTTTCACAAGAAATTATAACAAACAGCATCAATTCAATTACATATTTACTTCTAGAAATGTTAGGTCCTACTTTTTCATTTCAGAACAAGTTTGTAAGTTTGCACATACTACTTATTCTTATCCCAGCATCATTGATAGTGATACATGTAAGACCCAACATCTATAAAGAATTTTATTATTTAAAACAGAAGCAAATATATAAACGAAAGGGTCATTCCTTTTAATCTTTGTTAAAACTGTACCTTCTTATTTAACTAGTAAATTATTCATTTTAAAGTTGGAAAGCAAAACAGTAATTTATGGAATTATTTAAAAGTTGGCTCTTTGTTTTTTAATAAGGGTATTACAGATAAATCTGCATCTTGCATATGTACATGATGTAGGTTTTCATGTTGTAAAACATGTTGACCGCTAAACCTCATGTGCATTTATTACTTGCTGTCAAGTTTAAAGGTCCTTCGCCAGTCAGAGTGATGACAGAATAGCCCATAGACATTCTTCACTTAATGTGGATGGTGACATAAAACAAGTTCTTTATTTAATGGGCATTTTGAAACCATAACTGAATGGTATCAATTATGACTCGGCAGTAAAAGTTGACAAAAAGCAGCAGCGTTGACAGTGACAAGTGGTAGGCTTAGGAAAAAGTTTTATGTTTCTGTTTAACTCAACAGAGCAGGCTTGCAAATAACTATTCCCCTGTTCCTACTTTCAATAAAAACATGGACACTTAATTAATGCACCCAATTTGTCCTACTCCATTTAAATACTGTGACTCAGTCTATGTGTAAAAAAATATTTTTTTTTACAAGTTTTCCAAAGTCAATTTCCATAATCTTGTTGGATGTGTAGCAAGTGCTGCCTCCTGGTGAATGAAGTCAAACTAATTTCCATCACCAGGACTTCTGGGTTATTGCCCGTCTGCATGGGACTAGCTATTCTTGCACCATGCCTATTTTAGTAGACTGGACAGGATTTATTGAGCTAACCCTATGGCAGTCTACACCCTGTGACATGGTAGTAATGAGTTCTCTGGCTGAGCCTTTGACTTGATAGCTTTGATCTTCGACTTCATTGCTCAGTGCATATAACCCCAACATACCCTGGCTCAGCGGCAACAATCATGTAAGCATACCAGAATTCCCACCACACTCTGATGTTGGTTTTATGGGCCTCTGTGGGTGGTAAATTTTGGGTCTGCCTTGTGAATGGAATAGTCAGCACTATTCGTAGAAATCCAAGGGCACAGTCATTTGTTTTATAAAGCATTTGTTAATAGTATAATTACATTTTGGAACATAATTAAGTTCACATTATTACATAAGAAAGGCCATTGGGTAGCAGGGTGTAAATTACTTGCTAAATGTAGTGTTTAAATTGGTGGATATTATGATGGTACATGTGTTAACAATAACACGAAACATGAATGAAACTATAGGAAATCAAACATTTGTAAGATAATCCAAATATAGGATTTCATGAAAACTGCCCATGTGTCACCTACAGGCAAGGCAAAGCTCCGAGTCCAGGAGTAAGAGAAAGCAATGTAGCAGAGGCCGAGAGAGAGAGAGTGCTGACAAAAACATGTAATGGTGATAAAAAAGATGATAACACAGCGGGAAAAAAGACCGTCTCACTTCCTGGCTTGTTAACAGCTGTGGAAGTTTCTGCAGATAAGCAGAATAGTGTCTACATGGTACTCACATTTGTACTCAGTTGGGAAGTCAGTGTGAAGACCTTCTCTTTGGCTGCTTCTAATTCACGTCTCAGCTTACGAATCTAAAACCAAACAAATCACATATTAATATAGGATGGTGTGTAATCAAAAGGCCAGCCTAAGATTTGCATACTATATCTTCAGCTTAGATATAAGTTCACACACGAACCAGTTTATGACCATGAGTTCCTCAATCTAGAAATATGCATAATTCTTGGACATAGAATATAGCAGAAAAAGATACATAATACAAGTTGAGTGTTGTGAAAGGGCCACCCAGCTGGCTATATTGTGTACACTGATTAAGTTATTCCCACTAAGTTCTGTCAGAATGATTATATTTACACAATTGTGTGGGAATGTGACCACGCATGCATTAGGTGGGTAAATATTTTGCATCTGTCTCCATCAGCAGCTACCACAGCCTTCCGCCAGGCTGGAACTGTGTAAATAATTTGAGCAGGAGCATAGACATATACAGCGATCTGCATTGCAAATGTGCATCTGGACAGAGGGAATTAGCCAAACAACTGGCTACCGGTCAGTAGTCAAACTGGGGTCACTTACAGGTCACTACAGCTAATGTTTCCTGTTTCTGGTCTCACACACTAAAGGCTAGCGATGTGGACATACTGTAATGTAATTTTTCCCATTTTTCAAACAAAATAGCCCCATAGACAATGTCAATTATCTAAACTGCAGCAGCAACAGGCTGTGTACAAACAAGCGTATTGTGATATTTGTTTGAATGAGTCATTTCCAGTAATGTTTTTGGTGCCTTTCAGATTTCGAGATTGCTGAACTCCTTTGTCATGATGCACCTCTTGGCTCGGGCTTATGCAATATAAATTATTTTACTGTTATTATTATTATAACTTTTACATGTGAGTGAGCACATTAATGAGGCTACTTGAGTCACCCAACCATATTAATATATTCAATCAGTACATGCCCACGGTTAGCATACTTCACAGTGACACATATACATGTTTTAATATCAGATATTTTACGCTAGCATGACATCTTCAGACAACAAAACATTATTGATCAAGGAACATATTATCCATATCAAGTACACTTCAAAGACAACCAATTCTGGTGAAACAGTGATTGCGTGCTACTGATAGTGGTAAAACAACTGTAAAACCCAAATGGTATCATCAATAGCATCACAGATGATGGAATTTGTTTCTCCTTTTTTGGTGATAACTACCCAGGGTGAAAGGCTATGTGCACCGTCTCAGTCCTATTATTAACTGATCTTATACCAAGCCAATAATTACCTCATACGCTTGCTTGTCTTCGGCCTAGAATAAAATAAAACAATATATAAGAAATACAATTAATATAAACAAGATGATACAATGTGTAATGCATGAGTAAGAATCATACAATCATGTCACAGGTAGGTAGGTGTAAGAACAGTACTTCAGTTGAATTCACTAACATAATATACAGATCTTAATATATATTAGCAATTTCTCAAATTACAACTATTACTTTCTTGGTATACGTTAGATAACATAAATTGTACAGTTTTTATTAATACAATCACCAACAGCTACTGAACCCCATTTATAACTTATGTACTTTGTTGTACATGATAGACACAGTGTAAAAATAAAATAAGTAAGATAAAATTACTTAGATAATGTCCTGAAATAAATTAAAGATATTTCAAATACACCAGCCACATTAATTCATTGATCACTTTGATTAAATGTTTTTATAACATCATACCTGCCTAACCACCACCAACTGATAATGACATTGAGATAGTGACAGGAATTCACAAAAAACATACTATACAAAACAAATCAG
>OY759270.1:3786926-3814426 GCA_963662155.1 Lamellibrachia columna | reverse complement strand
TACATTGCCTCCACGATACTGTCCTCTGTTGCTCCTACCTCCAGCCACATCCTGGCTCCGATACATTGCGTCCATCATACAGTCCTCTGTCTTTCCTACTTCCAGCCACACCCTTGCTCCTTATACATTGCGTCCATCATACAATGCTCTGTCTTACCTACCTCCAGCCACACCCTTACTCCTTACATATTGCCTCCACCATACTATCCTCTGTTGTTTCTACCTCCAGCCACATCCTGGCTCCTGACACATTGCGTCCATCATACAGTCCCCTGTCTCTCCTACCTCCAAGCACATCCTGGCTCCTGATATATTGCGTCCACCATACTATCCTCTGTTTCTCCTACCTCCAGCCACATCCTGACTCCTGATACATTGCATCCATCATACAGTCCTCTGTTTCCCCTACCTCCAGCCACATCCTGGCTCTTTACACATTGCGTCCATCATACAGTCCTCTGTCTTTCCTACCTCCAGCCACACCCTTGCTCCTTATACATTGCGTCCAGCATACAGTCCCCTATCTCTCCTACCTCCAAACACATCCTGATTCCTGATACATTGCGTCCAGCATACAGTCCTCTGTCTTTCCTACCTCCAGCCACACCCTTGCTCCTGATACATTGCATCCACCATACCTCAGTTGCTCCTAACTCCAGCCACACCCTTGCTCCTTATACATTGCGTCCACCATTTGTTGCTCCTACTTCCAGCCCCATCCTGGCTCCCGATACATTGCGTCCATCATACAGTCCTCTGGTTTTCCTACCTCCAGCCATATCCAGGCTCCTGACACATTGCGTCCACCATACAGACCCCTGTCTCCCCTACCTCCAGCCACATCCTGGCTCCTGATACATTGCGTCCACCATACTGTCCTCTGTCTCCTCTTCCTCCAGCCACATCCCTGCCCCTTACACACTGCCTCCGCCATACAGTCCTCTGTCTCTCCTACCTACAGCCACATCACGCCTCCTGGTACTTTGCCCCCGCCATACAGTCCTCTATCTCTCTTACCTCCAACCACATCCTGGCTCCTTACACACTGCCTCCACCACACAGTCCTCTGCCTCCCCTACCTCCAGCCACATCCTGGCTCCTTAAGCACTGCCTCCGCCACATTGTGGCTCTTGATACATTGCGTCCACCATAATGTCATCTGTCTCTCCTACCTCCAACCACATCCTGACTCCTGCGTCTCGCAATGTATCAGGCGCCAGGATGTGGTTGGTGGTAGAAGCAACTGAGGACAGTATGGTGGACGCAATGTATAAGGAGCAAGGGTGTGGCTGGAGGTAGAAAAGACAGAGGACTGTATGATGGACGCAATGTATAAAGAGCCAGTATGTGGCTGGAGGTAGGGGAGACAGAGGAATGTATGATGGACGCAATGTATAAAAAGCCAGTATGTGGCTGGAGGTAGGGGAGACAGAGGACTGTATGATGGACGCAATGTGTAAAGAGCCAGGATGTGGCTGGAAGTAGGAGAGACAGAAGACAGTATGTATGTATATATATATATATATATATATATATATATATATATATATATATATATATATATATACACACATATATATATATACATATATATATATATATATATATATATATATATATATATATATATATATATATATATATATATATATATATACATATGCTGTTGCCTTAATTTATTTACATATATATATATATATATATATATATATATATATATATATATATATATATATATATATATATATATATATATATATATATATATATATATGTAAATAAATTGTAAATAAATTAAGGCAACAGCATGATGGAATCACTGCACGCAGTAAGTAGTGAAGGCATCTTTATTATTCATATAATCATGCATCTTTTATTAAAGCAGAGTGTCACTGCACACAGTGCGGAAGTTCAGACAGGTTTAATCTTGGTAATAGTTTGCCTCGCCTGGTCAATCAGAATATAAGGGGTCTGTGAGTAACAACTCGGTGAAGGAACAAACACACTACACTTCATATGTGTGCTGGATAAATTGTAGGAATTATGGGTAAATTGAAGGAATTATGGGTAAACTGTAGGAGTTATGGGTAAAGTGTAAGAGCGCATTAGTTTAAAATATTGACATATAACGAAAATATGCTGATGGTACACTTTCCGCGACGCGTCTGATGCCGCTTACGTCAGCTGCATGTCCTTATTTGGTATTGTTGTGTGTGCGGCATACGTCAGCTGCATGTCCTGACACGTTTATAGCTTACGTCAGCTTTACGTCGGTATGGCAAGATACTTTAGAGTCCTCTGTCTAACGTTTGTGGACGATATTGTGTCATTATTTTCAAATATTTAATAAAATGTCCTTGTACTCTTATTCAATAGGAGAATTATGGGTAAATTGTAGGAATTATGGGTAAACTGTAGGAGTTATGGATAAAGTGTAAAAGCGCATTATTTTTAAATATTTACATATAAAGAAAATATAGTACGATATCGTGTTTTGTTCGTTTCTCGTCTCCTCGTTAGGTCCTTTGATCGCAGTTATTAATTACCCTGTTAATGACCACTGTTAACATACTCTTTGATCTCAGTTATTAATGACCCTATTAATGACCACTGTTAACTAATAGCAAGAGACTTCAGAGTCCTCTGTCTAACGTTTTTGGACAATATTGCCTAGCTTTTGTATTGCTTCGTTGTAACGGCTTGCCAATGAGAACTTTTATCAACGTATTCGGCACCGATCTAGTTGCTAACGATTGCCGCGTGTTCGATTGGCTTAAACAGATGCGACAAGGTAGACTGTACTATCACACTTCGTACATGGCGTGATGGTCAACATCCGCAGGTCACCTCATCGTCACCCTCGAGCCTCTGGCGAGGTGGAGACACCCCTAAGCTCGCGACCTCTGGCGTGATGGTCAACATCCGCAAGTCGCCTCATCTTCATCGTCATAGTTGTCGTGATATTACACGCTACCCATATTGTATCGCCATGCTGCTGTTGCTGCTGCTTGTGTTGTTCAATAAAATACGTGTGCACTCGTACGATACCATATTTTGTTCGTTTCTCGTCTCGTTAGGTCCTTTGATCTCAGTTATTAATACCCACTGTTAACTTACTCTTTCATCTCAGTTATTAATTATCCTATTAATGACGGCTGTTAACAGACAGTCGTTCCTATGTCCACTATCGATGGCTACTGGTTATCTTTCGGCACTCCTACAGCCGTTAGGGGGCGCTGCGCACGGTTTGTGGTGTTCCTACAACCGTCAGGGGCGCACTGATTGGCTGCGCGCGCAACCGGAAGTCGTTCAGACACATGGTCGCCGGATTTGCTTATTCAGAAACTTACGTCTACTACTCACGTTGGTTGGGCAATAACTAATTATGACTGTCGTTGCAAAATATCCTTGGAAGTTTACTATCTGTGTTTGACACTTGGTAATGAGCTTGGTGCGTTCGAGTTAAGTACAATTCCCACTTCTCCAATAGCTGATCCAGCATAGTTTCCTATGCTAGATGATGTTATTAATGTCTCAATACTTCATATTAATGTCTTCATACTTCACAGGATCGTCATATATGATGCCTAGCTCTTGAATACCCAACACTTCTATGTCGTATGATTTGCTATAAGATTGGACACCAGCTGTTCCCTACTTCAATGATCTCTTATTATGCTTACATTCATGGTGAAGACAGTTACTGTACTCCTACATTTATTAATTGTTCTCTTATTGCAGGCACCATTATCACTATTGCCCCTTCGTTGCTGGTATGAGGGTAGGTCATCATTTGAATTATGTAAACCAGTGTCTGCCTCCGGAGACCGGTTATTAGGCACTTTAACCATAGTGTTATTGTTATCTTTTACTCTTATTGCTGTGGTCGCAACTCCTACAGAAAGGTTTTTATCCAGAGTTTCCTTCTCGTAGATCTCTAGCCTGGGGTCGTACCCAGTTACCTGGGGTCGTACCCAGTTACCTGAGGTCGTACCCAGTTACCAGGTGTACAACGAGGCTGTTATGCTAGAGTCTTACATATGGGGAGGTTATGAACCAGCGGGGAGGCTATGAACTAATGGGGAGGCTAGCATACCCATGTCCCTTTTCACCCCTGTGAGGGGGCTAGCTGGCGGCTGCAGCTGAAAGCGAGAGTGTGAAGCGCATACACTACAAACTACTCACTACACTACAGCACTAGACGCGTCACACAGGCCTGTGTCACCAACACACTCCACTTGTAATTAAGTAATCCACTAACACCAATATTCATTATTATTGTGTGGTATTATATTATTTCATTAATACAAGTACCACACCTGCCAACTCTCACGCATTCGGCGTGAGTCTCTCATCTCTTCTATCTAATGTCACGCTCTCGCGCCCAGAGCTTACTATCTCACGCCATTTGAGATTTATAATTTTGTTGCACACTGTAAAACATCTGTTTTCGATTCTGGAAGTTTTCCGCAAGCTTTGCTACCAGCACTGGGGTCGGGCCGGAGAGCAAGCCTAGCAATATATAAAATCCACAGGCCCATTGGTCATTCTGTATAGAAATAGCCAATCAGCGCTTCCGTAAGGTATCTGTCCATTTCCGGATCACTTCCGCCTTTGTCAAGTAGACGGACGGACGGACTTCTGAGCCAGTCTCCCCCCGGATGAAACTCAGACGTCTCTTCTCACAATAACGATGGCCAACCCCGAATCTGCCACACCTTGTTACAAGTGGGAACCGTCCAAAGAAGTCTTGGCCAAAGCAAAAAAGGCCAAGAAGGAGTACAACACACAACACAAAGAAGGCCAAGAAGGAGTACAACACACAACACAAAGAAGGCCAAGAAGGAGTACAACACACAACACAAAGAAGGCCAAGAAGGAGTACAACACACAACACAAAGAAGGCCAAGAAGGAGTACAACACACAACACAAAAAAGGCCAAGAAGGAGTACAACACACAACACAAAGAAGGCCAAGAAGGAGTACAACACACAACACAAAGAAGGCCAAGAAGGAGTACAACACACAACACAAAGAAGGCCAAGAAGGAGTACAACACACAACACAAAAAAGGCCAAGAAGGAGTACAACACACAACACAAAGAAGGCCAAGAAGGAGTACAACACACAACACAAAGAAGGCCAAGAAGGAGTACAACACACAACACAAAGAAGGCCAAGAAGGAGTACAACACACAACACAAAGAAGGCCACCGAGGAGTACAACACACAACATAAAAAGTGAAAACGACTACAGCAGTTTCCACAATATGTGACTAGAGACAACACATGTGTGCAATATTTGACATTATAATACTTTGCTTCTTGAATGTGATATTACTTCTAATTATTTGCCAGTGGGAAACGTGTCATCGGAACAACATTCAGCTGCATAAAATATACTGTTCGGAAGTTCGAAAGGCTAATAAAAAGTATGTACATTTAATCTTGTATATACATTTCCACATTTTGCGCATTAGTAATTGAAATATTCTCTTTAAACTAACAAATATGGCTGGAAATGCTGGAAATAACTGCATTTTGATTCTACATTATAAACAATTTCCGTACCCCCGTACCTCCACCACGCTCTCTGCCAGCGATAAATCATATTTACCTTTGACTGATACACTCAACATATAGAGACCCTGTTGACATTATATAACTGTTATACATTGTTAGTATAAACAAACATAAACCACCAGTAATCATCAGGTTTCAGCATTAATAATAACGACACATGCAAGCCATCTGCTAAAATAAATCACTCATTAACTGCCTTGAACAAACATCATGTAGCCTGCAACTGACAGACAGTCCATTGCTACGACGTAGAGACAAGCCTTGACTCAGACAGTCCTTTACTACGGCGTAGAGACAAGTCTTGACTCAAGGCTTGAGTTTATCAATTATTCTGTGGTTGTCTGGTTTGATCGTGCATTTACTCCATCTATTTCGGAATACTATGAAGCTGAAAAATCCCACTGCCATATCGTGCCGTAATAATGTTATTCAGCTCAGCAGAATCGGTAGTATTGTGTAAACATATATTTACAATCGCTATGTCGACTAACAATGACATCACGGCTGTGTTTTGCATGTTAGTCCGCTTGTTGGCGCTGTGACTAAACGACAACCACAAACTTCCCACAAGTGGCGCCACTTATTTGGTACATTCCTAATTTTTTTCAAAAAATCTCTCACTTTTAATTGCATACAATTGTGAATAGTGTTTTAATTGAAAATGTGTCTAGGTACACAATAACGTTCGTTTTTGCAGGTGCGGATCCAGGGGGCGTGGTAGGCGCACGCCCCCCGTTTTACTTGAACATATTTTTTTTGAGGGGACTACTATTAACTAATAACTAGCTTAGTCTGAGAGCCAAAGTGATTGTGATTATTAACCATATGAATAATTATAAAAAACACATTTAATCACCTTTTTTGATGTTTAAACTCGCATATTTAACTCGCTTTAAGTGTCGCCATTTTGCGAATAAAGAGGCAATATGGCGTTCAATGCACGTTATATATGAATTGGAGCTTCGAAAAAGGTGATTAAATACGTTTTCACGCAAAACATGTTAAATAATTTACATGTTCCATAGTTCAGTATGCATTGCGCATGGTTACTGGACATATTACATGTTAATAACGTCGAAATTGAGGTGGACCCGGATTCTAGACAAGTACCGATGTGGCACGTGAAAGCGAAGATGAACCGGTACTTGCCGGCCAAGCCTAAAAGGTAATTCGTTGTTTACCATATTGACTATTGTGTACACTTTTTAAATAACTCTGCCCAGTTGTATCTGGCCGATTACATATCCTTGCATTATCAGCCAGCGATCAATGGTAGTTTGCGTTGCGAGGCGTGTAAACTATCACAAGTAATGGTTTAGCTAAATTCTTTATTAATTGTTTCACTTAACAATGGTGTCGTAAATGTTCCCAGATAATGAGGTAGCTTATTATATTGCATTTTTGGGCTCGATAAAAAAGAGCTGCGGTATCGAACGATGACACTGGGCAGATAATGAATTTAACAACAATATTTAACAAGATTGCCATCCAAGGCAAAGGCCCAGATGGAAAGAGGACAAGGAAGCCATTGGCTTAACGAAAGTCCAACATTTTTATGTAATGTAATGAGTCATTGCACCAGAATGTAATGATTGCTTTGATCAATATTGTACAAATAAACCAGTTACGTGTGTTTTAGCCTCTAGGGTACCAATAATCCGGGAGGAAATTGGTTATAATGTAACGGGAATGCCATCGGGAAATAAATTTAGTGGAATAATGCATGGAAAAATAAGACTACAGGTAAATAAAAACTTGAAAGTTGTTGAATGCAACTGCCACTGTCTATTGACTGGTCCAGATAAAGTTGTTGAATGCAACTGCCACTGTCTATTGACTGGTCCAGATAAAGTTGTTGAATGCAACTGCCACTGTCTATTGACTGGTCCAGATAAAGCACCCAACAGTATTATGATTTTCAGATTAAAACGCATCCATGAGTGGTCAGACTCGGAAGCTGGGAAGAATGTTGACTTCTTCCAGGATAACCAGCAAGAACATGATGAAGGTGTGAGCGTCTCTGAGACTCGGGGTGAACTTACAAAGTCTTAATTGGGTGAAGATCCTACACCAGTCTTCAATATATTCATTGCAATCATATTAACAGTTTTAAATACAGTTTTCGTGATGTACAAATACTTATTCTGTGTACATATAGTTGTATTACGTGTACATGTTGTTGTATTATGTGTACACGTAGTTGTATTATGTGTACACTTAGTTGTGTTATGTGTACATATAGTTGTATTCTGTGTACATGTAGTTATATTCTGTGTACATGTAGTTGCATGCTGTGTACATGTAGTTGTATTCTGTGTACATGTAGTTGTATTATGTGTACATGTAATGTTATTATGTGTACATGTTGTTATATTATGTGTACATGTAGTTGTATTCTGGTGCAATGATCTGTCATTAAATGTATTGTGCTTCACAAATACAACTACATTTGTTGTATTTATATTGCCGACACTGAAATGTTATTCCTACTTCTAGTGTTTGTCGATGATTTTCTTTGGTATTTGTTTCAGCATCAGACCAGCACTCTGGTGCATCGGGAAGTCAGCAGTCAGCCACTCCATCTGTTGACATATTCAACTACATTGCTATCGGGAAAGGAATGAAACTGGGAAGCACAACAGATGACACCAAGTATGTCTTCATCAAACACATAAAAACCTGCTATTGGCTATGAGTTCCCCAACAAAATCTTCAAAGATTCTAAGAAATAATGCAAGAACGAATGGCTCCATGAGTTCGAAACAATCTCGTATTCGCAAGCATCAGATCGACTATTTAGTTTAGCTTGCACCTATTTGCTACACTTGGCCAAACTGGCTGATGCCATCTCTTGATAGATAAAGCATATTGGAAGGATGCTAAGCACGACTTAAAATATCACTATGGGTTGCAGTATCACATGAAATACCATGTCAAAATACAACTTTTTCTAGCAGGTCATGAAAACCCAAGAAACAGGATTGACAAGACATTAACGTCTGAGACAAGTAAGCAAGTTGATCAGAACAGAAGCTTCCTGGCATAGATCATCCGATGCATGGAATTCTGTGGAAGACAGGGAATCTCTCTGAGAGGACACAGAGATGATTCAACATCGGAGAATGTCAATCACGGTAACTTAAAATCTCTCATAGATCTCGGTGTCGTGTCCGAGGATTTTATATTAGACCAGAATCTGAAAACCGTGGCGAAACAACGCGCAGTACATCTCAAAAACTGCACAGAACGATCTGCTCACGTGCATGAAAGAGAACACGCAGGAGGAGATCATAAAGGACATCGTGAAACAGTCTTCAGTGAATGGCGTTGCATTCTGCGGTATCCGGGCTGATGGTTCGTGATGGCAGTAGTATGGAGCAGCTCGAAATTGTCATCAAGTATAGAGAAACTATTATAGTCAATCGATTGTCCACTAGTCACAGGAGAGGCTGCATGCCAGAAGATTATTTGCTGATATCCACCCTGCATACCCTTCTATGTTCTTCAAATACTCCCCAAAGAGACAACAAAGACTAGAGCAATCTACAGAAGAGATCAACATCCAGAGGAAACGGGAAGGTTTGAAGGAAGTGGGTGTTGGAAAGGTGAAGCTACTGTGTGAAACAAGGTGCGTGGAACGATGCACTACACTGGATGATTTTCGTGAAATGAATGAAGTCATCCTTGATTGCCTGACCGCAGTTTCGAACAATGAGGCCAACAAATGGAGTTCCAAAACAATGATGGTTGGTTTCGGCCTGCTGTGTGCGACGTCTACCTCTGCATTCATCGCTGCATTCCAAGTTAATCATTGCATGTTTGAGTACACCGTAGGCCTCAGAAAGCTGCTCCAAGGTTCTACGCATGATATTCGCCAGGCCTACGAAGAAGTCACTTTGGTGAAGGACATCTTTATCGAGATCAGTCAATGAAGATGCGAAGTACAGTGAGATCTACAATATGACTGAAGAGATGGGTAGGACAGTGATCTAGATACCATGGTGCTGTGGGAGGCAGACCACGAGAAACAACGTGGTGGCAGACCACGAGAAACAACGTGGCGGCAGACAACGAGAAACAACGTGGCGGCAGACCACGAGAAACAACGTGGCGGCAGACCACGAGAAACAACGTGGTGGCAGACACTCCAGAGATTGCTCTCAGGCGCCTTACATACATAGTAGTATTTTACAGGCCATAACATTGCAAAGGGAATAATTGTACTGAGAATAGTAAACACAAATGCTAAACAATGCAAACAAAATAACCATGTTAAAATATTATATAACACTACTTTAAATATAGTTTATAATACAAGTAAAAGTAAAACATTATCATGAAACTGCCAACAAATTAAATATACTAATATATTATAAAACCACTTTAAATATATTCATTTATACAAGTGAGACTCAGAATCCATAAAAATGCTAAACACAATTATAAAAAACTTCTTAGGAACTATACTTTAAACAAGTTCAGTAATACAAGTGAAAATAATAAAATACATCTGCTAAGAAAATAATATATGCAATATCTAATGAATGCAAATAAAATGACCTCATCGGTGAGTTATAAAAATCTTGTTTAAAAAGGTGAGTTTTTAAAAGTGTCTTAAACACTTGTAATGGTTCGCTGTCCTCAGAGAAGGTGTTAAATTGTTCCATAGAACGGCTGAGCAAACAGCGAGACGGCGATCACCACGTGTGAGAGTCAGTGGAGCTTCGTGTACACACGGACATCACCGCGTGTGAGAGTCAGTGGAGCTTCGTGTACACACGGACATCACCATGTGTGAGAGTCAGTGGAGCTTCGTGTACACACGGACATCACCATGTGTGAGAGTCAATGGAGCTTCGTGTACACACGGACATCACCGCGTGTGAGAGTCAGTGGAGCTTCGTGTACACACGGACATCACCGCGTGTGAGAGTCAGTGGAGCTTCGTATACACACGGACATCACCACGTGTGAGAGTCAGTGGAGCTTCGTGTACACACGGACATCACCATGTGTGAGAGTCAATGGAGCTTCGTGTACACACGGACATCACCACGTGTGAGAGTCAGTGGAGCTTCGTGTACACACGGACATCACCACGTGTGAGAGTCATTGGAGCTTCGTGTACACACGGACATCACCACGTGTGAGAGTCAGTGGAGCTTCGTGTACACACGGACATCACCACGTGTGAGAGTCAGTGGAGCTTCGTGTACACACGGACATCACCATGTGTGAGAGTCAGTGGAGCTTCGTGTACACACGGACGTCACCATGTGTGAGAGTCAGTGGAGCTACGTGTACACACGGACGTCACCGTGTGTGAGAGTCAGTGGAGCTTCGTGTACACACGGACGTCACCATGTGTGAGAGACAGTGGAGCTTCGTGTACACACGGACATCACCATGTGTGAGAGTCAGTGGAGCTTCGTGTACACACGGACGTCACCGCGTGTGAGAGTCAGTGGAGCTTCGTGTACACACGGACATCACCATGTGTGAGAGTCAGTGGAGCTTCGTGTACACACGGACATCACCATGTGTGAGAGTCAGTGGAGCTTCGTGTACACACGGACGTCACCACGTGTGAGAGTCAGTGGAGCTTCGTGTACACACGGACATCACCACGTGTGAGAGTCAGTGGAGCTTCGTGTACACACGGACGTCACCACGTGTGAGAGTCAGTGGAGCTTCGTGTACACACGGACATCACCACGTGTGAGAGTCAGTGGAGCTTCGTGTACACACGGACGTCACCACGTGTGAGAGTCAGTGGAGCTTCGTGTACACACGGACATCACCACGTGTGAGAGTCAGTGGCGCTTCGTGTACACACGGACGTCACCACGTGTGAGAGTCAGTGGAGCTTCGTGTACACACGGACATCACCACGTGTGAGAGTCAGTGGAGCTTCGTGTACACACGGACATCACCACGTGTGAGAGTCAGTGGAGCTTCGTGTACACACGGACATCACCACGTGTGAGAGTCAGTGGAGCTTCGTGTACACACGGACATCACCACGTGTGAGAGTCAGTGGAGCTTCGTGTACACACGGACGTCACCGCGTGTGAGAGTCAGTGGAGCTTCGTGTACACACGGACGTCACCATGTGTGAGAGTCAGTGGAGCTTCGTGTACACACGGACATCACCACGTGTGAGAGTCAGTGGAGCTTCGTGTACACACGGACATCACCATGTGTGAGAGTCAGTGGAGCTTCGTGTACACACGGACATCACCACGTGTGAGAGTCAGTGGAGCTTCGTGTACACACGGACATCACCATGTGTGAGAGTCAGTGGAGCTTCGTGTACACACGGACATCACCACGTGTGAGAGTCAGTGGAGCTTCGTGTACACACGGACATCACCGCGTGTGAGAGTCATTGGAGCTTCGTGTACACACGGACATCACCACGTGTGAGAGTCAGTGGAGCTTCGTGTACACACGGACATCACCACGTGTGAGAGTCAGTGGAGCTTCGTGTACACACGGACATCACCATGTGTGAGAGTCAGTGGAGCTTCGTGTACAAACAAACAATTAATGACAAGTACAGCCGGAAGCACCCAAGAAGAATGTTTATCATTAATCCTCTGAGCTATCATTGAACTGCTACTGATTAATACACACTGAACTGCACACTAGCTGTACGTACACTAGCTGTACGTACACTGGTTGTACGTACACTAGCTGTACCTACACTAGCTGTACGTACACTGGCTGTACGTACACTAGCTGTACATACACTGGTTGTACGTACACTAGATGTACGTACACTGGCTGTACGTACACTAGATGTACGTACACTGGCTGTGCGTACACTAGCTGTACGTACACTAGCTGTACGTACACTGGCTGTACGTACACTAGCTGTACGTACACTAGCTGTACGTACACTGGCTGTACGTACACTAGCTGTATGTACACTAGCTGTACGTACATTAGCTGTACGTAAACTGGCTGTACGTACACTAGCTGTACGTACACTAGCTGTACGTACAGTACACTGATGCATTCAATGTTTCATCGTGTTCATTGATCTAATTTTGTTTCGTTCATGTCACTAATATGATGTTACAGTTATTTATGGTGGTTCACAAATCATCCATCAGAGATCTGAACACACGTTTACTACGTAATGACCCGGAATACACCATTTCAAGAAGAGTAAATACATTCCCCGGACCCTCTTGCGTGGGTGGCTGCACCCCCGTTTGGTTTTTGTTTGAAACTGTGTTACCTTACTCAGTTGCCTGTTGCAATGACGTTGCCCAGCCAACCATTTCTTAATACCACTCCGCAACTATTTAATGTATAATTAAGTAGTGGCGCCACTGTTGGGGAGTATGGACAACCACAGAGCCGGCCGAGTTGGACATCTGTGCGAAAACTTACAATAGTCGACCCTGCCAGACAGTGGTGTATTGGGGGGGGGCATTGGGCCTCCTCTTGCTTTCTTTTTGACTTTTTCGTATATAACCTGTTGCGTCACTACGTGGTAGCATGGTAAACTAATGGGTGCCTAATGCGTGGTAAATTAATGGGTGATTAAGTCACTACATGGTAGCGTGGTAAACTAATGGGTAACTAAGTCACTTCATGGTAGCGTGGTAAACTAATGGGTGACTAAGTCACTACATGATAGCGTGGTAAACTAATGGGTGACTAAGTCACTACATGGAAGCATGGTAAATTAATGGGTGACTATGTCACTACATGGTAGCATGGTAAACTAATGGGTGACTAAGTCACTACATAGTAGCGTGGTAAACTAATGCGTGACTAAGTCACTTCATGGTAGCGTGGTAAACTAATGGGTGACTAAGTCACTACATGGTAGCGTGGTAAACTAATGGGTGACTAAGTCACTACATGGTAGCATGGTAAACTAATGGATGACTAAGTCACTACATGGTAGCATGGTAAACTAATGGGTGACTAAGTCATTACATCGTAGCATGGTAAACTAATGGGTGACTGAATCACTGCATCGTAGCATGATAAACTAATGGGTGACTGAATCACTGCATCGTAGCATGATAAACTAATGGGTGACTAACTCAGTACATCGTAGCATGATAAACTAATGGGTGACTAACTCATTACATCGTAGCATGATAAACTAATGGGTGACTGAATCACTGCATCGTAGCATGATAAACTAATGGGTGACTAACTCAGTACATCGTAGCATGATAAACTAATGGGTGACTAACTCACTACATCGTAGCATGATAAACTAATGGGTGACTGAGTCACTGCATCGTAGCATGGTAAACTAATGGGTGACTAACTCACTACATCGTACCATGATAAACTAATGGGTGACTAACTCAGTACATCGTAGCATGATAAACTAATGGGTGACTAACTCAGTACATCGTAGCATGATAAACTAATGGGTGACTAAGCTTGCCCCATTTGGCTTCCCCTTTGCGAGATCCTAGACACGCCACAGCAGACAGAGAACACATACACGGAGATAGCGATAACTAATTGGGGTATTTATAGCATATTTTTATTCTGGTAATTACTACATCTTTGTCATTTTATCAGCAGTACTATTGAATTGGAATTTAAATATTCAGCAGGCAATCGGGCTGAATTAAACAAATCTAACAGTCCGGCAGTAAATCTCATTGCCTTGGGCTAGCAGTCTACTGGTATTATCGAGCCACGTGTACCTAAATAAATTGTTAAAATTGACCCGTATTACAACTGTTACAACTCCTCAACAGCATGTCGAAAAGTCGAAATGCGGCTTTCTACTGTTGAACGTCAGCAGTGTCAGGTTACGTTCACTAAATACAAGCCATTGTCCTTTGATTCCACTTCAACTGCCCAGAACAGGACATGTCGTGACAGTTGCCAAAATCGTCGCACAGCAGATACATGTTTGGATTCGTTGACGCGTAAAAGAAGCCGTTGACACTTGTGTTCTCCGTGAAACAAGGACTCCGTGTGTCACAGTTGTAGGCCAAACCTGAAATATCGTAAAGAAACACATACCAGTTGTTTGTCAGAATGGTCGTTATACTCAACTGGCCAGTTGTTTGTCAGAGCGGTCGTTATACACAACTGGCTAGTTGTTTGTCAGAGCGGTCGGTATACACAACTGGCCAGTTGTTTGTCAGAATGGTCGTTATACACAACTGGCCTATCGTAGACTCTGCAAACAAATCACGAATACGCTACGGCAAACTGGAACAAATGTCCGCATTTCAACTATATATATTCACAGACAATACACACAACTCTGCTCCAAAATGTGAACAGTTGCTGTGTAGTTCTCGACTGGCACTTTCTGCTAATTAAAAAAGAAAAAAGGCACGTTCTTACACAACGCGCTATCGAGTCACTGGGTCTGTTCAAAGCGCTTTTACACTTCACAGACCTGTTCATTACAACGCCATCTTTTACACTTCACCCCTGGCAGACCTGTTCATTACAACGCCATCTCGTTTTCTCTGGGAAGCGTTCAGCCACACTGCAGTTACTGCGTGAAGACTATTCGTTCGCATATCCACCTCTGTCTGTCGCCAGGTACTCATTTGTACAGCTGAGTGAACTGTGGCAATGTGGGATGAACAAAACCTCTGTCTGTATCCAGGTACTCATTTGTACAGCTGAGTGAACTGTGGCAATGTGGGATGAACAAAACCTCTGTCTGTCGCCAGGTACTCATTTGTACAGCTGAGTGAACTGTGGCAATGTGGGATGAACAAAACCTCTGTCTGTCGCCAGGTACTCATTTGTACAGCTGAGTGAACTGTGGCAATGTGGGATGAACAAAACCTCTGTCTGTATCCAGGTACTCATTTGTACAGCTGAGTGAACTGTGGCAATGTGGGATGAACAAAACCTCTGTCTGTCGCCAGGTACTCATTTGTACAGCTGAGTGAACTGTGGCAATGTGGGATGAACAAAACCTCTGTCTGTCGCCAGGTACTCATTTGTACAGCTGAGTGAACTGTGGCAATGTGGGATGAACAAAACCTCTGTCTGTATCCAGGTACTCATTTGTACAGCTGAGTGAACTGTTGCAATGTGGGATGAACAAAACCTCTGTCTGTCGCCAGGTACTCATTTGTACAGCTGAGTGAACTGTGGCAATGTGGGATGAACAAAACCTCTGTCTGTCGCCAGGTACTCATTTGTACAGCTGAGTGAACTGTGGCAATGTGGGATGAACAAAACCTCTGTCTGTCGCCAGGTACTCATTTGTACAGCTGAGTGAACTGTGGCAATGTGGGATGAACAAAACCTCTGTCTGTCGCCAGGTACTCATTTGTACAGCTGAGTGAACTGTGGCAATGTGGGATGAACAAAACCTCTGTCTGTCGCCAGGTACTCATTTGTACAGCTGAGTGAACTGTGGCAATGTGGGATGAACAAAACCTCTGTCTGTATCCAGGTACTCATTTGTACAGCTGAGTGAACTGTGTCAATGTGGGATGAACAAAACCTCTGTCTGTCGCCAGGTACTCATTTGTACAGCTGAGTGAACTGTGGCAATGTGGGATGAACAAAACCTCTGTCTGTCGCCAGGTACTCATTTGTACAGCTGAGTGAACTGTGGCAATGTGGGATGAACAAAACCTCTGTCTGTCGCCAGGTACTCATTTGTACAGCTGAGTGAACTGTGGCAATGTGGGATGAACAAAACCTCTGTCTGTCGCCAGGTACTCATTTGTACAGCTGAGTGAACTGTGGCAATGTGGGATGAACAAAACCTCTGTCTGTCGCCAGGTACTCATTTGTACAGCTGAGTGAACTGTGGCAATGTGGGATGAACAAAACCTCTGTCTGTCGCCAGGTACTCATTTGTACAGCTGAGTGAACTGTGGCAATGTGGGATGAACAAAACCTCTGTCTGTATCCAGGTACTCATTTGTACAGCTGAGTGAACTGTGGCAATGTGGGATGAACAAAACCTATGTCTGTATCCAGGTACTCATTTGTACAGCTGAGTGAACTGTGGCAATGTGGGATGAACAAAACCTCTGTCTGTCGCCAGGTACTCATTTGTACAGCTGAGTGAACTGTGGCAATGTGGGATGAACAAAACCTCTGTCTGTCGCCAGGTACTCATTTGTACAGCTGAGTGAACTGTGGCAATGTGGGATGAACAAAACCTCTGTCTGTCGCCAGGTACTCATTTGTACAGCTGAGTGAACTGTGGCAATGTGGGATGAACAAAACCTCTGTCTGTATCCAGGTACTCATTTGTACAGCTGAGTGAACTGTGGCAATGTGGGATGAACAAAACCTCTGTCTGTCGCCAGGTACTCATTTGTACAGCTGAGTGAACTGTGGCAATGTGGGATGAACAAAACCTCTGTCTGTCGCCAGGTACTCATTTGTACAGCTGAGTGAACTGTGGCAATGTGGGATGAACAAAACCTCTGTCTGTCGCCAGGTACTCATTTGTACAGCTGAGTGAACTGTGGCAATGTGGGATGAACAAAACCTCTGTCTGTCGCCAGGTACTCATTTGTACAGCTGAGTGAACTGTGGCAATGTGGGATGAACAAAACCTCTGTCTGTCGCCAGGTACTCATTTGTACAGCTGAGTGAACTGTGGCAATGTGGGATGAACAAAACCTCTGTCTGTCGCCAGGTACTCATTTGTACAGCTGAGTGAACTGTGGCAATGTGGGATGAACAAAACCTCTGTCTGTCGCCAGGTACTCATTTGTACAGCTGAGTGAACTGTGGCAATGTGGGATGAACAAAACCTCTGTCTGTCGCCAGGTACTCATTTGTACAGCTGAGTGAACTGTGGCAATGTGGGATGAACAAAACCTCTGTCTGTCGCCAGGTACTCATTTGTACAGCTGAGTGAACTGTGGCAATGTGGGATGAACAAAACCTCTGTCTGTCGCCAGGTACTCATCTGTGCAACTAAGTAAACTAAACAAATTTCAAAAGCTTCCAAAAGGCAACAAGAAGATTCGAACCTGGGTTCTCTCGATTGAGAACCCGACGTTTTAACAGCTGCTCCACAGTCCGCCACTGTCCGCCACAGTCCGCCACTGTCCGCCACAGTCCGCCACTGTCCGCCACAGTCCGCCACTGTCCGCCACTGTCCGCCACAGTCTGCCACTGTCCGCCACAGTCCGCCACTGTCCGCCACAGTCCGCCACTGTTCCCCACGGTCGATTAATACACTAGTAAATCCAAATAAACGTGTTCATTACGTGGCCCATTCTGTTGAAAAGTGCCACGTAACGGTAAATACACTTTTATTATTAGAAAATATTATAATCAGTTGTGTCCTTACCTTCCGTTGTTGTACTAGCGATTGTTTCAGTTGTCGTATCAGCGGCAGATTCCGTTGTGGTTGCAGCTGTTGTTTCAGTTATTGTCTCAGGGGTAGATTCCATTGTCGAGGCAGCTGTTGATTCAGTTGTTGTCTCAGTGGCAGATTCCCTTGTTGTAGTAACGATTGTTTCAGTTATTGTCTCATGGGTAGATTCCGTTGTGGTTGCAGCTGTTGTTTCAATTGTTGTCTCAGTAGTCGGTTCCGCTGTCGAAGCAGCAGCTGTTGTTTCATTTATTGTCTCAGTAGTTGGTTCAGTTGTCGATGCAGCTGTTGTTTCAGTTGTTGTCTCAGTAGTCGGTTCCATTGTGGTTGCAGCTGTTGTTTCAATTGTTGTCTCAGTAGTCGGTTCCGTTGTCGAAACAGCTGTTGTTTCAGTTGTTGTATCAGTAGTTGGTTCCGCTGTCGATGCAGCTGTTGTTTCAGTTGTTATCTCAGTAGTCGGCTCCGTTGTTGAAGCAGCTGTTGTTTCAGTTGTTGTCTCAGTAGTTGGTTCCGCTGTCGATGCAGCTGTTGTTTCAATTGTTGTCTCAGTAGTCGGTTCCGTTGTCGATGCAGCTGTTGTTTCAGTTGTTGTCTCAGTAATTGGTTCCATTGTCGAAGCAGCTGTTGTTTCAGTTGTTGTCTCAGTAGTTGGTTCCGCTGTCGATGCAGCTGTTGTTTCAGTTGTCATCTCAATAGTCGGCTCCGTTGTTGAAGCAGCTGTTGTTTCAGTTGTTGTCTCAGTAGTTGGTTCCGCTGTCGATGCAACTGTTGTTTCAGTTGTCATCTCAGTAGTCGGCTCCGTTGTCGAAGCAGCTGTTGTTTCAGTTGTTGTCTCAGTAGTTGGTTCCGCTGTCGATGCAACTGTTGTTTCAGTTATTGCCTCAGTAGTTGGTTCAGTTGTCAAAGCAGCTGTTGTTTCAGTTATTGCCTCAGTAGTTGGTACAGTTGTCGAAGCAGCTATTGCTTCAGTTGTTGTCTCAGTAGTCGGTTCCGTTGTGGTTGCAGCTGCTGTTTCAGTTATTACCTCAGTAGCTGGTTCCGTTGTCGAGGCAACTGTTATCTCAGTTGTTCCTTCAGTGGCAGATTCCATTGTCGGAACAGCTGCTGTTTCAGCTGTTGGTTCCGTTGTTGAGGCAGCTGTTATCTCAGTTGTTCCTTCAGTGGGAGAATCCGTTGCTGCAGCAGCTGTTTCACTTGGTATCTTACTGGTAAGGTCCGTTACCGAGACATCTTCAGTTCTTGACTCATTGATATGTAATGTTGTTCTTGATACACTGGGTGCCGACATTTGCTTCGTCATGTTCACGTTTGAATCAGTTTCCGTGCCGTGTCCAGTAGTAGAATCTGACGGCAATGAACGAGGAGGAATGAAATTAATTATGTACGCTTGTGTACGCGAGCGGGCGCGTGCGTGGATGCGTGCGTGCGTATACATATAATATTTAACAAGATTTAACAAGATTTGCCATCCAAGCCAAAGGCCCAGATGGCAAGTGGACAAGGACGCCATTGGCTTATCGAGAGTCCAACAAGTCCAATATGCATATATATTATGTCCATACGTGCGTGCGTGTGTATATATATATATATATACATATATATATATATATATATACATATATATATATATACATATACATATATATATATATATATATATATATATATATATATATATATATATATATATATATATATATATATATATATATATATATATATATATATATATATATATATATATATATATATATAAATACATATGTGTGTACGTGTTTGTGCGTGTGCGTGCCTGCGTGCGTGCGTGTGTGCGTGTGTGCGTATGTGCGTGTGCGCGTGTGTACCTGTTTGTGTGTGCGTGTGTGCGTGTGTGTGTGTTATAGTCGTGCCAGTCGCACGTGCGTGTTATGTAAGTCACCTCGCACGAGGGCATTCAAATCACCGAGTATTGGCACATTACTGCAGTGACTCACGGGCAACTGGGCGTACTTAATGTGACTTGAAAAATGGCCCCGCGCGATGATGTGTGAAACTAAATGGCGACGCCGTGAGAAATTCGTCTATATTACCGGTTATTGGACAAACTTTGAACAGGGTGGTTAGCCGTGTGTTGACCTCAGCTGGCCAACTAACCACTAATTATCTGTTCACTCGCTGCAACTGTTCTTCATTGTGTTTTTCCAGGAGGTTAAAAGTAGAACTACCGAAACCCACGCCCCTCACACCCGAACTGACACATGTTCTGAGTAACGTAATTAAACAAACATGTTTTGTTATTTCATAGCAGTAACGTGTTTGTGGTGTGGGAACGCCTTTTCATCGACGCGATGTGCTATTATACGGCCCGTGTGAAGAGTAAGAGAGAAACAACCACATAATAGATCCGCCTTTCAACGTAATTAGACTTGCAATGTTTGTACGCCGCATTCTTTGGGAAGGTGTTGTCCCAAATTTCGAGAAAAAAATCTGCAATCTAGTTATCGACCAGTAATGCAATGCGGTCTGACATTAAGTGACATAAATCATTATTATTAAATTAGGACATGTCAGACCGAATAAAAATATAGTGGATACACTTTCAAAATGGCATCCCATTTTAATCAAGGGATCCCATTTGATCACAGAATATGTTTTGAACATATATATATATATATATATATATATATATATATATATATATATATATATATATGTTCAAAACATATTCTGTGATCAAATGGGATCCCTTGATTAAAATGGGATGCCATTTTGAAAGTGTATCCACTATATTTTTATTCGGTCTGACATGTCCTAATTTAATAATAATGATTTATGTCACTTAATGTCAGACCGCATTGCATTACTGGTCGATAACTAGATTGCAGATTTTTTTCTCGAAATTTGGGACAACACCTTCCCAAAGAATGCGGCGTACAAACATTGCAAGTCTAATTACGTTGAAAGGCGGATCTATTATATATATATATTTATATATATATATATATATATATATATATATATATATATATATATATATATATATATATATATATATATATATATATATATATATATCCATAAATTAATTGTCGGAGACGTACTCAGACATAGCATGCCGTGTGTGTCTTCAATGTATTCTCTCTCTCTCTTTTCAACATCGTCGCTATAAATATTCTCTTCAGTGTATTTCGTTAAGCTCCACACCATATTTCATTCGATTTCGTCAACATCGCTCTCGAACATCTTTACGGACTGTTATTAACATAATTCACTTTATGTCTTCAACAGCTTTATTGTATGTTCTCAACGCAATGGAACGGCCGATACATGTTTAGCACATCTACGAACAAACTATTTACATACATAATATCTTTACAAACATACATCACTTAGAGTATTTCTTTTAGATGACTTCCTACCCACCTTTCATTGTCGTGTGTGACGAGTTGTTCGAATGCCACTCCTGAGGCTTGACTGCTAAAATGAAATAAATCATGTATAAAATTCATGTGTCTCTAGTATCGAATTGGCCATTGGCAATTTTCACGGCTCATAGATTCAGATTGTATCCTAAGATGCAACGCCTGTGGGCTCAGCATATATTTCAAGAGGTTTGAAGTAACGTGCCATAATGAATAACTAATTGAATAAGTGTGTATATAAACATGGTGACTTCTGCGATACAGACCAAGCCTGGCCTTAATGGGAGTGTCACTGGCCCAAAATAAATACACTACATACGAATATAAAATAGTATAGGCGCATGTGATTATATGAAATTCGTGTCAATTGTTAACTCTGCAGTGTTGATGAGATATGGGGTCCACAGCAGGTTACACATTTACCCCTTTGTTGGATACTTTACTTCCCGTGGTATAGACACGAAGTAGAAGGAATCGACGGTTTTGTGTGTCTCTTCCGAAAGACCCAGACACAGTGTATGTGAATGGTGTTGCCTAAGCTTCGAAGCAGCAGCGTGGATGACTGGAACACTTGTCCTATCAATTGACATTCCGGCGTTTTAACTAAGCTCCACACGAATCCAATATAGCGAGACTTCAGAGTGTGGGTGTATTCAACTGTAATGTCGAAGACTGTTGTAGGAATTACGGGCACATTAACCACGCATTCGCCTGCATCGTCTATGCATTTGTTGTCCTTGTGCAGTGGACTACTACGTGATAATGTTCATTTAGTTTGGTCGATGGACCAACGTTTGAACGGCTCAACATAGAAAAAGAAGGTTGATAATACATCATAATAACGTGCATATTATGTGCATAATGACGACGGAAACATGTACCGGGCCCAGACAGGAGGGTCAGTCCGGCGACTAGACTAATCAGCAAAGCGACGGCCAACATCGCCAAGACGCAACAGCACAATGCCACTCGCGACCCGCATCGGCACCGCTGCCAGCCCAGCTTCTCTTTCTCTTGTGGCTCCTGAGATTCGGAGTCCCCAGCATGGCTCAAGTAGGAGACATTTCTCCAGAACAAGGGCCGGTATAACTGGGACAAGTACAAAGGGTAGTAGTAGTACTTGCTTGACGAGTCTGAAAAACAAAATAACGATTATTTGACGAGTCTGAAACACGAAGCAGCACTTACTTGACGAGTCTGAAACACAAAGTAGTACTTAGTTGACGATTCCGAAACACAAAAATGATACTTAGTTGACGAGTCTGAAACACAAAGTAGTACTTAGTTGACGAGTCTGAAACACAAAAATGATACTTAGTTGACGAGTCTGAAACACAAAGTAGTACTTAATTGACGATTCTGTGGACGAGTCTAAAACACAAACTTGTACTGAATTGACGAGTTTGATGCACTAAGTATTACTTAGTTAACTAGCATGAAATACAAAGTTGCACTGAATTGACGATTCCGAAACACATCAAGTAATACTTTGTTGATAATCTGAAAAACAAAGTAGTACTCTGTTGACGATTCCGAAACACAAAGTAGAATTTTTTTGTCGATTCTGAAGCACATAAAGTAGTACTTAGTTGATTATTCTGAATCACAAAGTACTACTTAGTTGACGAGTTTGACGCACTTAGATGTACTTGGTTGACGAGGCTATAACACAAACTAGTATTTGTTTGATGAGTCTGAAACAATAAGTATTGCTTTGATGCTGATATACGTAAAACTACTTTGTCTGAAACTCAAAATAACATATAGTGGATTTATTTGAAACTGTAGTGTAGTCGAAGTGTCTGAAATTCAGAATATTGCATGGTCGACGGTTCTGAAACACGCAATGATCCATATTTGACGTGTGTGAAACGCGAAGCGAAGGTTGAAACTAAATGTAATACATGACTGATGTAGGTGTAGTCATATATATGGTTGACGTGTCTGTAACGCGAAGTGATATTGTGAGGTGGCAGTTTTACCAAGTGGCATCCTCCGAAATAGCCACATCCCAAGAGTACCCTTCGCAATAACACCTGTTCCGAAATGTGTTATTTATATTTATCCAAATCAACAACGCCTCAGATTAGCTAAGTATGCTTTGAATATTATAATAATGCATAACAGATAGATGACGAGCCGCCTTACTAATTGCAAACAAAACATGAGTGAATAAAGATACAAGAACCTAGGGTGGTCACCTTGTACCTAGGGTGGTCACCTTGTGTCTAGAGTGGTCACCTTGTACCTAGAGTGGTCACCATGTAATAACAATAATTGGCTCAAATGCCAGAATGGTCTGACAAGTTAGGTAACTGCTCTGACAACAACAATCGACTCAATTGTAGCTATGCAATTTATAGTTCTAACATAGCGCGGTATCCAGTCCTTAACACCATCCAAAGGGCTTTGCCTTTCACCCTTGCACACTGATAGCACTTGTGTTGCTGTTTCTTGTTATTCGAGTTGATAGAATAAACAATGTTCACCCTTCAAGTTTCACCTGCGGCACTTGCTCGTTCCACCCACCTGCCCCCGTAGGCCCTGAACTTAACTGCACTCGGGATTTTCAACTTGTTCATTAATCGAGAGACCACATCTAGATGCGTCATGCAGTGTTAATAAACATTCGTCTAGTTTGTTGTTCGTTTTTCTAGTAATATTAAATTTGCAATTGCACGTTTAGTGTCGACTCTACTACGCAGTATCGTCAAAACAACAAGCGTCTTAACAACCATTATTATAATAACACCAAAAAAAACGAGAAACATACCCATTTTGAGACCATATATTCTGCCGACAAACAGTGTGGTCACACCGAAACGTTCTTCAACTTCTGAAGTCGTTCTTCAGCCCACGTGATGCCGATGTAGTGTGTTGTTCAACCGACGTGCCAATTACCTTTTCCAAGCACACGCGATGGCCTCTCTATAATTATTGACGTGGGTGTTATTATAATTGCGAGCTGTTTTTTGCTAGCATCAAGGTGGCCTCTTTGTTGTCAATAATGATTATGTTCGCTAGGTCCCTGGGTATGGTGAACGCCCTGTGCCGGAAGTTAGCCTTCTCGATGTTAGTAATAGGTTCACTAGCTGCTGGTGCCAAGTCACGCATAGCACTTTGACGTAGCAGTTACGCAGTGTTACACTGCACTGCACGTCCCTGGTGGAGAGATGCCGTTTTCATAGCCAGGGCATTTGCAACTTGCACACTTTAGGTATTTGCCCCTAACACCGCGAGTTAACTACCACGTCTTTTTGACTTGCCGTCTCCTCCTGCCTTTGTTCCAACTGACTCTTACACAACTCGTATTCAGTCTCTTTTTGTAAGGAATAGCCCAACAGTTACTGCAAGATCTGCAACTTAACAAGATTTAACAAGATTTAACAAGATTTGCCATCCAAGCCAAAGGCCCAGATGGCAAGTGGACAAGGAAGCCATTGGCTTATCGAGAGTCCAACAATGTTCATCTACTTATAGCCCGCCCTCCTGAGATATGTGTCAACCTTGTTTTTAAACATATTCACGCTGCTAGCAGTTACACAATCTGTAGACAATTTGTTCCATTCATTTATTGTCCTCTGTGAGAACGAGTGCTTCCTGATGTCCAATCTACATTGATCCTTTACTAATTTTACCTCATGTCCTCTAGTTCTGCTATCCTTCTTGAGTGAGAAAAACATATTTCTATCAATAATTTCATACCCATTCAATATCTTAAAAACTTCAATCTGATCTCCTCTTAACCTCCTTGTCTCTAGAGTTGTTAAACCACATTCTTTCAGGCGTTCTTCATAACTAAGGTCTCTAAGTTCTGGAATCATTTTAGTTGCTCTCCTTTGTATGCGTTCAAGCGTATCTATATCCTTCTTACGATATGGTCTCCATGCTTGTATACAGTATTCTAAATGAGGTCTAACTATTGCTTTATAAAGAGGTATAATTAACTTTTTTCCCTTGTATGTTATGTTTCTTCTAATCAATCCAAGAATTTGATTACCCTTTGAAGCTGCAATACCACACTGCTCTGAAACTTTCATATCAGCGCTTATTGTAACTCCTAAGTCCTTTTCTTTTACAGTAGTACCCAGAACAGTATCTCCCATTTTATAGTTTACATTCAAGTTCCCATGTCCTGTATGTAGGCATTTACATTTCCCAAAATTGAACAGCATCTGCCATTTCTCAGACCATTTCACTAATCTGTCTAGATCGTTTTGTAAATGTTGTTTATCACCATCAGTATTAACCTTTCTAAACAGTTTTGTGTCATCCGCAAATTTCAGTACGTTACTTGTTATACTGTCGTCCAAGTCATTGATATAAATTAAGAATAATATAGGTCCTAGTACTGACCCTTGAGGTACCCCACTCAAAACCGATTTCCAATTTGAAACTTCTCCATCTACTACAACTCGTTGTCTTCTGTCAGTCAGCCATTGTTCTATCCAGTCAGTTATGCTATCCCCGATACCATGGGCTTTTAATTTAAGTAGCAATCTTTGATGTGGCACTTTGTCAAAAGCTTTCTGAAAATCTAAGTAGATAATATCTACTGGCGATCCCACGTCTATCCACTTAGTGATTTCTTCCAAAAAACATAACATATTTGTTAAGCATGACCTTGCTTTAAGGAATCCATGTTGAGATGAATTTAATAATTTATGCTTAACGAGGAAGTCCACCATATGGTCTTTAATTAACCTCTCTAATAATTTACAAATCACTGACGTTAAACTCACTGGTCTGTAATTCTCTGACTTATTTCTCGAACCCTTTTTAAATAATGGTATGATGTTTGCTTCTTTCCATTCAAACGGAACAACTCCCTCTTTTAATGACAAGTTGAATACTCTTGCAAGTGGTATACTGATTTGATCTACTGTTTCCATTAGTAATTTTGGAGGAATCCCATCCACTCCCGGTGATTTGTTATCCTTCATTGCCCTTATTTTCTTAGCTACCAATTCTGGAGTTACAACTAACGGTCCTAAATATTCAGATTTAGCCCCCTGAAATTTAGCATCAGCAACTGGTAATGAACTAATATCTTCCTTGGTAAACACTGAACTGAAGTAACCATTTAGGTCTTCCGCCATTAAAAACCCCTGTGATATTATATTTCCAGCACTGTCTTCTAGAGGTCCAACCTTGTCTTGTACGTTTTGTTTACTCCTGACATATGCATAAAAACTCTTGCTGTCATTTTTTATGTTACATGCCAGTTTTTGCTCATAGCTTCTTTTAGATTGTCTGATTTCAGTTGTAGCTGCATTAAGTGCCTCTTTGTATTTTGCATAGTCTTCTTCCTTTCTGGTACGCCTATAAACCCTCCACATAGTTTGTTTTAGCATTATTTTTCTAATAGCCTCTTTTGACAAATGTTTCTTTCTACACCGTTTTCCTTGTTTTCGGAAGGGAACAAATTTATCGATGATACTCTCAATTTCATATTTAAGAATGTTCCAGCATTCAATTGCGGTCTTATTCATCAGCATGTTATTCCAATCTAGCTGTGCTAAGTATTTTCTCATATCTTTGTAGTTACCTTTGTGGAAGTTTCTCTTGTACGTTTTCTTATTTTTACTTTCTGATTTTACATTGATGTCAAAATGTATTTGATTATGGTCACTATTACCCAATGGTTCAAATATTTTTACATTGTCCACTAATTCTTTTTGTGATGACAAAACTATATCTAATACATTTTCTCCCCTGGTTGGTTCTAGTACGTGCTGAGTAAGAAAGCTATCCTGGATTAAACATAGAAATTGTTGATCCTCAATCCCTGTGCTCTCTAGAGAATTCCATTGTATGTGTCCATGGTTAAAATCTCCCATTATGATACATTCCCCTTTACTAACTTCCTTTATAGCGTTTTTTATTTTTGTGTTGTCCTCTTCGTTTATGTTTGGACTTCGGTAAACTAATCCAATAGTTAATTTTGAATTTCCTGAAACAATTTTGCACCAAACAGCTTCATCGCAATCTGCTTCCCTTTCTAGTTTTATTTCATAAGCCTGAATAGATTCTTTAACATAACTTAATGGAAGGCACTAGTTTTATATCATGCCTATAGAGATTCCCTATTTCAAAGTGAATGCATGTGGTTAACATGGTTTGGCAGTCACAGTCTAATGATATTTAACAAGATTTAACAAGATTTGCCATCCAAGCCAAAGGCCCAGATGGCAAATGGACA
>OY759270.1:3779426-3781926 GCA_963662155.1 Lamellibrachia columna | reverse complement strand
GCAAGTGCGCTACAGCTGTCCAGGCAAGTGTGCTACAGCTGTCCAAGCATGTGTGCTACAGCTGTCCAGGCAAGTGTGCTACAGCTGTCCAGGCAAGGTGTGCTACAGCTGTCCAGGCAAGTGGTGCCACAGCTGTCCAGGCAAGTGTGCCACAGCTGTCCAGGCAAGTGTGCATACAGCTGTCCAGGCAAGTGAGCCACAGCTGTCCAGGCAAGTGCAATAGATCTGATAGAATACGTTGAAAAATAAGTAAGACGAAAACAAAATTAACAAAGCAACACGCTCTTGCATAGGTGTTAACTGTACGCATAAGAAGATAAGAAGATAAGAGGGGAATTCATTATTATCACAAATGTGGTATTTCGCCTTATTGAAAACAATCATGACACATGTTATGCCAATTATCGCTCTTTCAGCAATCAATACCACGGTGAAAACCGGTATGGCAAATGTAAAACTGCTATAAAATAATGTATTAGCAGCGCAACACCGCAGTAAAGGAAATAATGTATTAGCAAACGCAGTCAAATACGCTGCAGTTTTGTAGTAAAACGAATAATGTATTATAAGTAATTTATTAGGAACACACTATAAAAAAACATTATAATAAATAATAAATAAATACACTACAGTTTTACAGTAAAACGAATACTGTATCAATCAACTACACGCAGTGTTGCAATGAAACAAAAAAAATAAAACCAAGTACTGAATTGCGCAAATACCAACATTGCTAGACCGGCCATCTGGTATGTGGGGACGCTTGACCGAGTAATTGCCTAGTGGGCCATTTAAGACAGTCGTAAACCAGGTACTGTGTTGCGCAATGCCAAAATTACTATTCCACTGCAACTAAACCCCCCCTCCAGTGGGCTAAACCGAGCAGGACTCTGGTATGTGGGGGACCGCTTGATCGAGTAATACCTAGTGGGGCACTGCGTGTTTGATAATGAATCAATTAATGGTCATTGGTATACAGCCTCGTCCATACATGTTATTGTATAAGAAAACTCGGCATCAACTAAAGTGTTGTTGTCTTAATATAGATGAAGGTCGTCATCTGATGTTATTTCGTTTACATTATTTGCCAGATCCTTCTCCATGACTTCCCCGTTGAACGTCCAACAGTCCCGGACAGCTTCTTTAGTATCTTTAGCTTCCTCGTTCGAACGCCAGTTTCGATCGTCGCGCAGTCAAGTCCTCGTTCAGGAAGATTTGTGCGTTTCGTTGTTGGGTGTTATGTTTCTTTAGTGTGAACCGGGCGCAACACACTATCCCAAGTTCGTTCAGTTCAAATCTGACGATGATGGGTCGACTGCCGGTACGCTTTCCACCCAAGCGGTGGCTCCTCTCTATGTCGTGCAGTGAGAGTGGAGGGTGACACCTATCTTATCGTTGATCACTGCCAGTAATGTGGCGTCGGTGTTCTCGCCTCGCCTGTCTCAGGAACCCGGTGAATTCCTAAGTTGGGTGACGGGTGTATTAGTCTAAGTTGTCGCTGCTTATTCGAGTGCATGTATCTTCTTCTCTCAGCTCAACGATACGTATGTCCTTTGTCCCTGGTTGGTCAGGTGTTCGATGTGTACGTTCAGCGAGTCGATCTTGTCCACTACATCGCATGGGTACACAGCTTTTTTCACCTTTGCAACTACTGCGTCATAATTTAATAGTTAAATAATACGTAATGCAAGCACTTCCCCTGAGTCGTATGTGTGACTGCTGCTCCGTGTTGGATCGGAGGCAATGCAGGACTCAGTACACAGCAGCAAGTTGTTGGGGCGTTGGATACTCTATCACTTTACGTGGCAATACTCTATCACTTCATGGCGTGGCAATACTATATCACTTCATGTTTCCAGTATGTCTATGTAATAGCAATGCACATTCATGCATATAACTTGCCCATTTTATTTTCTGATAATCACGTCATAGTCAGAACTAACCTGACACAAAGGTAACGATACTTTTAATTAAACTGTAAAGGTTGTTTGAAATCCATTATACCCCAAAAGCCCCAAAAGGGCAAAAAAAAGTTGTGTGGTACCGTGAATTTGGTTTAAATATCTGACATAGTAACGTCACCAAGAAAATTACCAAAATCATGTACATAATTAGTCATAACACGATATTTATTTACTATTTAATATAAAACTTGCAGGAATATTGCAATTTGATATGTTCATATATTTAAAGCACTATATGTCAAACTCGCATAATTATTGTATGTAACTGAATACCTGACTTCAAGAATAGCCCAACTCCACCGATGATAGAAGTTGGTAGGAGCAAAAAAACAACCTCTTTCATGGTTCGTGGACCAAGCGTCATCGTGTTGTCACTGTTGTTAACAACACTACTACACACACTTTGACCACACTTCAGTTAGATAAGTGTCATAGTTAAGAGTTGGGATAGTCAGATGCATTTCCTTTAATGTGATTAAACATGGCGTAAACACCAGGTTAGGAACGACGATATTTCTGTTGGCTCAGAAAATTAA